>CM050325.1:28087494-28502426 GCA_027475135.1 Bactrocera correcta
TCCATTTTCGTGACGAGCACTACAAACACACGTCTACTCAACTTGACGCAGTAGGAGAACTAAACAAACTAGAGGAATGGCACATGTATTAGTGGAGAGCGGAGGGTTGCCGAAAAAAGAGAAAGGAAATTTCAAGGTCACAGGTTTACTACAAGCGCGGCAATAAAATCAGTCTCATTACTTAATTGTCAAACCTGTAAGATAGCTATACAAAATCAAGATTTTGTGTGTAAATCCCTTTTATTTGTGAAGGGTATTTTTTTATATATATATATATGATAAAAATATGCGCGTGTTTGCAGTTTTCAACAAATTCTGCGTATGTTTTTGTTAAACTTGACCTTCAGCGTGACGTGCGTCGCTCGAAATTTTTTTTGTGCATTTCATTTTGAAAGGCAAAAAGTGTGTGAAAGCTCACTGTTAATATGTACCTGCCTACAAGTCTACAAATATGTATATATAATATTTATAGTAGTAATATATTTTTTTTAATGAAAGAAAACAGCAAAATTAAATAAATTGAAAATATAAATCCTTTTACGGCAACCAATAGAATTGGCCCTTTGAAATCGTTCCACAATAAATTAAATTAAAAAAGAAATGAACTCTTTTTGCGCACAAATAGCCATACTCATTAGCATCTGCGTTGCCAACGTTCTTCACCAGCGAAATGCACAGTGCACATTGTACGCCTATTCTGCGCTTTTTACAGTTACTAGCCGCAAATTAAATTTGTCCGCCGTTAATATGGAATGAACTTTTTTCGCTGTAAGTATGTATATGCATGTGGCTGGTCGGCGCAAAAAGCGGGTGCGCCACCAAATGCCCGCCAATGTGAGTTGCATATTTCATGCACAAGCGAATCTGCTTTTTACCTTGCCGCGTTTTTGTTGCTGTTTTTCTGTTTTACAATTACATTCACCTTTTTCGCTTCCAGCGAGGCGAAATTTCATCAGCCATGGCACCACATTCGTTGAGGGTCAAATGGGCGTAAAGCTGGCCAAGTGCGGTCGTTTGACCTGGTTATTCTATTTGTTTTGTATGCTGTAATATGAAGTACTGATTTTTGCACGCGAATTTTGCACGTAAATTTTTGGTGTGGCGGCACTTTTCATAAGGCAAAATATAATTTATTTGGCGAGATGTCTTCACGAAATTTGGTAGAGACTAATTTTTAGGGCAAAACTATGATATTTGAAAATATTTTCCTGATCGGACTACTATAGCATTAGCTGCCATACAAGTTCATCGTTAAAAATCCAGTCGTTATATGGAAAAAATTTTTATTTAACGAGATATTCTCAAGAAATTTGGCACACATTATTTTCCAAGGCAATGCGACAACATTTGAAGAAATTTTCCTGATCGGGCTAATATAGCATATAGCTGCCGTACAAAGTGACCGATAAAAACTATTTCCACAGCGCAGCTTCCCACTTTCTGTTTTAATCAAAGTCAGCAATTTTCTTCTTCATTTTTTATTTGACACCGTACTCTCTTTAATTTCTTACATCAAATTTATAACATTTCGTAAAAAAAAACAAAAAAAATATATAATCAAGTGCAAAGCGCAAAATCATACAAGAGGTGTAATTTGACAGCAGAAAGTTTCATTTTGGCGCTGAAAGAGACAAATATTTAAACCGCCAAATGAAAGTGAATGAGCAACGCTGATTGCAACGCCTTTGCCACAGTTCAATAATAAATAATTTCGCTGAGTTCTGCATGCGTCGCAGCAGAGAAAAACGCTGAAATTTCGAAATTTTCGCAAATTCAAATAAGCGCACATACATACATATGTATGCGCGCATGAGTGGCACAAGCGCTTTGGCAGGGCTGCCATCACCATATTTCTGTCAACTTAGCCATGCATTCATCAAGCTTTTCAGCAATAAAAGTCAGCATATACATATGTATGAATGTGTGTGTTTGATTTGGCTCATTGATTTTTACTTGCACATATTTTCATTTTCTTCGTGTGTTTGTCATATTTCTTTTATTAAATATTCGAACGTACGCAGTCGTTCGTAAATATGCATATTGCTTATGGTATTTGCTCGTACTTGTGTCATGGTTGAGTTGTTGTGCTGAAAAGTTACTGGCACACAATTCAATAAGTCAACAAGTTGCATTTTGCAATATCGCAATTTCGCATAAAAATCGGTAAATTGCATTTGTTATTGTTATAAATTCGCATTTGTGTTTATTGTCACACATGCACCGTTATTTATGACACAATAGCAAATCATAACTGTGCCAAATGAGCATTAAGTTTGCATGTCGAATTTATATGAAAAGAAAGAAATTTCGTTGGCTTTTATTGCGTATTTCAGAAATCAGTTGCATTGTTGCGAGGAAAAATGTTAACTTGGGTTGCATGTTACCTTCACCTATGTAAGTAACACATTTATTACATACACTTGATTCCAATCATTCAGTTATGTCTAGAACGTTTGTTGAAGTGGGCCCTATGCAGGTAGATTCCTCACCTCGATTAGACCACTAGACTACTTTGTAAAATATAATTGAGTAGGGACTTACCTCGCTGATTGATGTCGGGATGGTCCCAAACTGCATGATGGGGTTAGCAACAGCACCCACCACCAACGTCTGCTTCCTTCCTGGAAGTAGCCGCCAGCCTTTGGAGAGCTGCCGTTGGCACCTCGTAATCGTGTAGCATAAAGCAGGATGCAAAGAGTAGAGATTCATTTTTGTCACCCTTCACTACCACAACCGTCAGATCATCTGTGGAAAGACTGAAATATGGGAAATAGGCTTTTCTTCACCAATATAGCTGATTTTACCTTGTTAATTACGAACGGAGTGTACAAGTATGTTGTGTAGTTTTGTAACTTCAGCCCAGCGACCAAGTTACCCGATGCAATTCATGTTTTCTGGACTAAAGCCACGTCGTAGCCGAGAAGAATCTTTAAATTGGGAAGAAGCTCAGCATAGGCGATTTTACACTTGCGGAGGTCCACATGGAATACCCGCAGATATTGTTTTTGGAGCTGACTGAGTTCTTTTTCAGCTCCTGTAAGAAAAGTGAAGTAGCCATGATCTCTTCTATGCCGAGATCCTATTCTACTTCACCCGTCTCCAATGTGGTTTTGGAGGAGGAACACGCTTGCAACACCCCACACCATCTTTCCGCACCTCGCGTACAGAATATCCTCTGGAGCCTGGATGATATTGATTTGGTCTCTATCTTCGTTGATATATTTCGCCGCATTTAACACCCTCCAGTCGCTAGTTGGCACATCCGGATTCTGTTGTTGCAGCAGCCGCAGAGCATGTTCCGGGTTCACCATGCAAGGAACGCTTACCGTCGCTTTGGGCACCGATGGAATACTACTGCAGTCCACCACCTCCAATTTCGCTCCTTCCTGATCGCTTCCTCTGCCCAAGTTAGCGTCGTGTCGTCGTTACATTTTAAAATTTTGACACCGCTAAGCCTTCCTGTCAAATGACGGCATAGATGGACTCTGTTCGGCGTCCATTCTCGAGAAGAGAAGCTTCCAATAGCTTCATTTCCACTATTTTCCACCGATCCTGTGACATTTACCAATTTCGACTATAGAAATGTGTCCGGCCGTTCTTCATCTCCTCTCTAGTTCAAGCCATCCGTTTCACCCCCTCATCCTTCAGGCTGGACTTGCCCTCGAGGCGGTTGTATAATCCGACCGCCGCTGGCGACACAGCTCCTAATATCGCTGTTCCAACTGGTAGTAGTAGCCTCGTCTCCCACCGACGTTTTGACTGATATCCCATTCCGCTTCGTTCCTTTATAATTCTTCCTTCGGAGGTCTCTATTCCAAGCGTTTTACACCCACCACCAGGTATCAGGTTCTTCTAAGGATGCATATAAAGCACTCCAACATAGGAGAATGATTGGGAAAATACGTCAGCCTTCGCTAGGAACCGCCTGCCTGCAATGTAATGACTCAGGTGGCAGCGTGAGATCATGAATCATTGTAAGTAGCGACACCCATTGCCTAGTCGACACCCGCACGGAGGATACAGCTAAGAAGATTTGAGTGTGTTAATCTTATGTATGTCTGAAAACTGCTGTGCTATCATTAGGCTCTTGGTAGTTTCCGGCTGTAAGTCGCAGAACCGGCAGCTTACACGGTTGCTAGGCTCATGCCGAACACGTGATTCTTGCGCTTACAATGGTCCGAGTGAAATACGACACTCAGCCGGGGTTTCCTTCTGGAGAGTTTGATTACTTTACTAACTTTTTAAAGCTGCTGAGCTTGTAACCGGCCACTATTCTATGCAAAAATATACATTTTATTCGTTGAAATAAAAATCAGTCGTGCTATCGACGGGTCAGCGTTCGAATTTCATAATTCCACTCAAGTTTCTTCATTTGACCACAAAATATAACTGCAGTGCCTGCATGCCCCTAAATAAAATAGCGCCTTCTTCACATGCCTGGCTATGCCAACTAACACCTTCAGATGATTTCAAGAGCTTATCTATTCAACTTGTATCTTATAAATGCCTTGAAAATAACCAAAACATTGATTCGACAATCAATGCACACACACATATGCACACAGATCGAAAATAAAATGTCAAAAACTTTGCAGCAACGTCACACATGTTGAAATCTACTAAATTGAATCAACTATGTAATTTTCGTTTGGAAACTATAGAGCAAATTGCAGCTATGCTGGCAAAACAAGGCAAAAAGCAAAATAAAAAAATAATAATAATAAAACTTTTACGCATAGAGCAAAGTTTTAGGTTGTGAACAGAGTGCAAGCAAAGCCGGAAACGACGATGCACTTGCAGCAGCGTAGCGTATTTTTACTGAAAAATATTTTCAACTTTATCAAAAATATATATTTTGAGAGATAAAAACAATAAAAAAATGAGGGATTCACAGCTTAGTTTGGCTGTGCTGCTACTTTAATTTGAGTGCGTTTAGAAAATAAGGTATTTCATGTTCTAAGCGAAGAGCTGATATATGAGCTACATAATATATAAATAATGTAAAGTGAAGTCTGAAACTACCGTAAACATTTCCGGAAGGGTACTTTTGCCTAACTAGATTTCAGACACATAAAAACGATAGCTGCTGTAGCTGAGGCTATGCTTCCTGTAATCACGCCATTGTCAAATGTGCATATATTTGTATATAGATTTATAATATACTCCTATTGCTAACCTGTTACCCCACAGTAAATCGCACTGTCTCCGGCACTTTCGTTTGCTCAACACATTTAGAAGTAGTAGCACCTTGCCGTCTTTAGCTTCCGCCTCCACTTTCTAAGTATTTTGCATTGGAACATTCACATATATATATAAATTTTTAATGGAAACTATTGTAGTAAAGGCCGTAGGGTAAACACTGTCGCATCACTTGACAACGAATCAATCGGCGCTTGGCTTAGAATGACATACTTACTTCTTATGACTTTAGAACGATATTTTCCGTAAGTTGTACCTAAAATCAATGCTCCAGCTACCGTGTACATGTGCCATATATTTGTATATACATCTAAATAAAATAATAGATATATACACTCTATACATATACACGCATACAAATACGTTTTTATCTACTACGAAAGCGAGTGTGTGTCATTCAATCTTTTTATGGGCGCCGCATCAGCCAGCACACACCCGTACACACACATAAATATATGGTTATATATATCTCACTTAATCCTATGCACGCTCTCACCCACATAGTAGTACGCACACTTACTGCCAGTTAGACTGTATACATTTGGTAAATACATATATATACAATAGAATCTGAAAATTGGAAAAAAGCAATAAAAGTGCGAACAATAAAGCTAACGAAAGGCAAAAGTCGCTAGCTGACAGCAGACAGGATGAGTAAATATTACTCTGTGCGATAAATCGATAAATGAAAGATTTAACTGTTATTTTCAGCTTCTTCTGCTCACTCAGCGCACTCGTTTTGCAATGTGTGGGAGTGCAGATTGCGCTTGTGTGTGTGACGCTGTGCGAAAGTGCGTCAATGTTTGCTTTTATTAGGGAGAGCGCGAAATAAAAATAGCGTAAGTTTTGTGGTGTCTAAGTTTTTGGTGTGAAAAGGCGTCTAACAAACTGAAAAAGTAAATTTTTTGGTTCTCCGAATTTTTCAGCAACTATATTATCAGTGGCGCTAAAATTTCTTCAAATTGATAGAAATTCAACAGCAGTCGGGATTTTGTATTTACATGAGTAAAATAATATATCTTAGAGTATACCGGCATTACGCTTTTCTCAAACTTAGTCTGACTGTACTGGCTGTGGAGTCTGCACCTTCGAAAAGTTCAAAATTTTGTTCGCACGACAGTCGGGACTAAGTAACAGGAATAGATCTGGATTTTTACACAGAGAAGTACTGTCAACTCGGCACCATTTCTTGGATGTTTTCTGCCGCTGCAGCAACAACAACAACTCAGAACTTTCTTTTTCTTAAGAAATGGCAAAACCAGCGTTTTCTTGGTGACCTTTCATCAGAATGATTAGAAAGATTTTCGATAGGTTACTACCTATCATAGACACAGCGATCGCTCTCAAACTCCTGTAGGACACCAAAGCCCTACACTTAAAGTTACTTATATTTAAAGCACGTCGTTGGATTGCTGGCAATTTAAGTAATTCAAACTCAAACGATGCTCCTTAAAGTTGCTTTCTAGCAACAAAGCTTTTAAAGCTCTCTGTTTCAGAAGTTATCAGATGTATAAGATTTGTCGTTGTACCTTCCTAACATAATAAAAATATATACAGATTATGAAATGTTTAACAATTCTTCTCTCGCATATACTTCTTTCATACACAAAATACCAGCAACTAATGTAATAATGCTATTGAGTAATCAGCACAGCGCCCAAAATTGCCAAAAGTAATTCAAAGTGCAAAAACCAATCCGACAAAAAATATATACAAGAGGTAAAAATATATACATATAAGAGCTCATACTCGCCTACGTATAGCGTAAAGGTAAGTATATAATGAAATTGTGCAAAACTTTTGCCATTAGCAGCCGCTTTTCTTGGTATTTAATACACATTGCATTGCAGACGCCTTCCTCTTCCCCAACCCCTTCACGTATAACAATTTATTGTATTACCATTTTCGCTTTTCGCAGAAATGCAATTGACGACCACAAATGGACGTTTGTCGAGTGGAAACAACGTAGCTTTTAGTGTCTACTCGTTTATTGGTAATATGTGCTTTGTATGTAGTTTGTTGTGGGCAAATAACTTTTGCGCTGATGAAGTTGTGATTTCTTGTTGCCCTGTTCTGTTTCAAAAGTAGACAACTTTTGCTAAACGAGTTTTCTTTACTTTTGTGATTTTCCTATTGAACAAGGCAAAACTCGCAGAAATTTATGTGTGTATATTTGTTTTTGTATTATGCTTTTGATAAGCATAACTTTGTACATATAGTGTGTATGTATATGTACATTAAGGTGTTCGTTATTTCGTTAGTTTATTATCTTTTTGAAAAAAAAAAGCTTTCTAAAATTTCAGTTTTTGCTCTTAGAAAAATTATCCAAAGTAAATTTATTAGCTCTATATTATACCCTTAACAAGGATTAAGATTGCCATGGAATTTGTAATACCTAAAGGAAACTTCGAGACCTTATACAAATATATATATAATTGATCGTGTTGATGAGCTGAGTCTATTTAGCCACTTCCAACTGCCTGTGCGACTCTCTTTATATGCGAGAACCAGTCCCTCAGTTTTTGAGATATCTTTATGAAATTTTGCTCATTATCTTTTCTCTCCAAGAAGCTGATAATTTTCTAGATTCGCCGATTTTGAACCCCGATAGCATATAGCTGCCATGAAAACTTAACTATCGGCATCAAGTGCTTGTAAGGCAAACTTTTTTATTAGACAAGATATTCTCACGAAATTTGGCTTCGATTATTGTCGGAAACAACTATGCAATCGCCGAAGAAATTGTTCAAATCGGATAAGTATGGCATATAGCTGCCATACATGCTGAACGAACGCAATCACTTTCTAGTAAGGAATATTTTATAGTTGTGAAGCGTATTATAGCTTCCATGCAACCGAATTTAAAGCTTTTTCTTGTTTTCAATTAAAAACGTGCCTAAATCTTGTTTCTTTTCCTAGAAGTTATGAAGGTTTTGTGATCTTTTGAATTAAAAATTAATATAGAGCTAAAAAAAATATATTCTTATACAGAATTTTGCTCTGCACGAAAAATATTTGATTAGTTTTTTTCATAAAAGCATTCTTTAAAAAGTTATGCACAGTTAAGATAATGCATTCAATGCCATAAGCATTCATTCAAATGCCTCATATGTACATATATTATGTGTTGCTCATACGACATGGTGTGCTGTGTGTCTGCTCAGTATACTTTAGGTACTCGTATAAATTTAACTGCATATAACTTTAAAAGGCGAGTTTTTATGGAAAAAAGCAACAGTCTTTGTTTTCTAGAGCGAAAAATGTTGTTTTAGAAAATCATCTCTTCCAAGTTGCGTTACAACTTCAAGTTCAGCATCTGCTTGTCGACTATTAGATTGTCTCCATATAATTTTTTATAGTACCAAAATAATACTAACTGGTAAAATTTAGTAAAGAAATCACAATAGACAAAGTGAAGCAAAGATAAGGTGGCTGCAGCGCCATTCGTCCTCAATCCTCCTTTGCAATAGATATATGTATATATATAACCTCATTAATATTGGCCTCAGCTGAATTAAAGATTGGCTTTGATGTCATTTGATTTCTTGTTTTGTGTCAAATTATTGTCTATTTTTGTTTCTTCTGCCTTTGTTGAGGCAATTTGGAAATAAATTCTTACATACTTCCTAGCTCGCAAGCCTGGCTCCATAGCAAATATTAAATTCGTTAGAAAAATGTCCACAAGGGAGTACTAACTTACGCCACAGGCATATAACTAGCACATATGTAGTTGAGTATATTCGAATGAACAGTAGACAGACTACTGTTATGTGTAAAAGTAGGCTTGTGTTAGTACCATCATATACAAGTATATGTGAGTGTTACATAGCTATTTACTTGCATGCGCTATACTTGGCATTCGCGGTGAATCCCAACGGAAGTCAATGACACACAAATAATCAGCGAGCATGGCGAGATACACAGTACTTACATACATGGATATTTATAATTTTAAATATTTTGACTTAGGGCGTTCATATAGCGACACTTTTACTTAGTAAGCGGAAGCCAGTTTTGTTATAGTCTAAAATTTTTGGTACTATCTATGAATTAATGGCAAAAATATTATTTTATTGTTGTTGTAGTGCCAGAATATAAATTTATTTGTATAAATAATTTTGAGAAATACTGTCGACGTCACTTGGCGGGTTATAACTTCAGCTTCGTTGCGGCTACAGACTGCTGCATTGGGCGTGTGCTCTTACACTTCAGTACATTAGAATAGTTTTTCTTTTCTTAATGCAAAGCGTCAGCCTGGGAAAAATCAGCCCAGTTACTAGGCAACTCAAAAAGCTTGCAATGCATTTCCCATGCATTCACTTTTCTATGGCATTTTTTATAACACAACAAGCATAACAAAAAAATTGAGTATTTTATGAGCATAAAAGTCGATTTAGCGTGTGCAAGTGGCAGAAAAACTGACAGTCATTCACAGGCGTAGACAAATAGCGCACTTAGTACATAGTCAAAACCGGCTGAGTAGCTTAGATACTTGCACACACTCAGCTGCAGTTTTATTTATTTTTTCACCATAAATAGAATTCAGTTTGGAAGAAGCTTGCGCTGTGCAGGCTTTAAGGGGTTATTCTACTCTAGAATTTTGAAAAATTCGATTTTTTTTCATATACTCGTATTTAAAGTGTAGACTTTCAAAAATATGACCTTGGAAGAATTTTTCAAAAATCGACTTATTTTCGGAGATACAGCCGATTTTGTGAGGTGGCGTCCGTGTTCACTAGAATTGTCTCCTAAACTTTAAACGCGTCTTTCTCGAAACTACTTTTTTCCACACGGTACCGGCATTATCTCAAGTTCTTTACAACCGATTTACTTAAAATTTTGTGTTAACCTTGTTTATATAATCCTTTATCGTTCCTAACAGCATCGTGTAAAAATTTTTGTTTTTAATTTAAAAAAAATCAGGAATTTCAAAAAAAAGCGTAAAAAATGATTTTTATTTTCAGGTAGTCGCCATTTTTCAAAAAATTTTTTTTTCGTGTACCCGGACTATAACAGCATCCTTGCTGGTAAAAAATTTTTTTTCATTTTTTCAGACCACCAGGAAAGTCAGGATCAATGTCACCAGGATGCGCCATTTTGTTTACATTTGTCTGTCCCCCCCTCTAATTATTTTAATTTTTAATCTGTTTTTGTAAAATTTTTTTTCTGTATTCTTAAGATATCAATAAAAACACCATAAAAAATATATAATATACAATATTTTTGGTTTTTTTTTTAAAAAAAATTAAAAAAAAAACCAAAAATAATTTTTTTTTTAAATAAAATTTAAAAAAACTGCACCAAATTTGATTTTTAGAGTAGAATACCCCGTTAAAGCACCCATTACTTCAGTTTGGCTTGCAGCAATTTTTTCTTAATTCGAAGACATAATGACATGTTCGACATGTTCCTATGCATATTACTTCAACAATTCTCAGACTTTGCTTAACATGAATATTTTTTTAGAATTTTTAAGAACTTATACTTAAAATTCTTATTAAGCATTTCTTCCGGGTATCTTGGCTTTGCGAACAGCTATTTTATATATATATATATAATATATTTTATATATATACTGGTGCTACCACACTTTTTCACCTCATACTTTCATTTTATTGAAAACTTTACCTATAATCGACCTACATACATTTATGTAGCGTTATTTTTATTTTCATCCGTGAAAGTCTACTACCGTGCTCCAGTATATCATGCATTTGTTTATTATTTTTTACCTTCTGCGCACTGTATGTTTATTCCCTTGAATTATAACGCCCTTCGTACTGTTTTTCTTGCTCTCACAGACCACTTGTTCACACTTATGCACTTGTATTGAATGATAGCAAGTCTCCGTCAGTCAGTTGAAGCTGCAGCAATCATCCTTTGCACACTTCCCACAACACTTTACGCCTTGGGAGTGTCTACTTCATGGCGTTACACTCTAGTTCTTCTTGATGAGTAGCACATTTGCAGCTTTGCAGCATATTTTCTTTTATTTTTTAATTCCTCTTTATATTGAAAAATCAAAGCTAATGCTGTTTTTCTTGCCTGTTGCAGTCAGATAGTGTATTATGCTTTAGCTTTGAGTTGTGGGTTTTTAATTTTATTGCGGATTTCTGCTAAGCATACAAATCCTTTAAACCGCTTAGACACTTATAGCTTCAAGCTGTATAAATGAGCGGTCTTAGGCAAATTGTCTATGTTTAAGCTAGTTGCTTGTACTTGCTTTAATTTTTAAATATTTATTCTTAAATCAATGTATTTTTAAGTAACGAAAACTGGTTAGCATTAAGGAATATAGAAGGATAGATAAAGCTATCAAATTTATTTTAGTATTTAAGAGATTTTCAATGTGCTTATTATTTAAGAGATAGTAAAAGTGCCTTTATTTAAATTATTTTTTTGAATTTAGATATTTTAGTTTAGTTTGAATATGAAATTGCTGTTATATTGGGCTACACAAGAACCCATATACATGTGTATATGACATTTCATAAACCAATGATTGGGGTCGACCCAAAAGATCATGCAAATGATTGTTACTTTTTGACTCAAACAAAAAGCATTCAAGCAACAAGCAAATCCAAATACACTATCAGGTATCAAACCTACAACCAGTGTTTCGAAGATTGGAAAATCCGTTGGCATAAGTGCATTGCCTCGGGAGGGGATTACTTTGAAGGGGATGAAATTGATTTGGAAGAATAAATAAAGAATTTTCAAAATAAATACAATGTCACCTTTTTTTTTTTGGGCCACAGTAGTATAAGTGATTAACTTGGCGAGACCATGTTTGTCTAACTTTATATATACGAACTAGTCCTCCGTTTTATAAGATATCGATCTAAAATTTTGGGTACGTCAGTTCCTGACCAAGAAGCTGCTCCTTTGTTGGAACAGTCGATATCGGACTATACGATATATCCTGCGGGAAACGTCAAAAAGCAGTGATAAGATATTTTCTTCACTGCTGACAAGCTCATTGGACAAACAAGCATATCCTCTTTTGTACAATAGGGAAATCGAAATCAATAAACTCACAGCAGTAAAAGTTACTGAGACCCAATATCAGATGCAGCGATGAAATTTACAATATGTCAATACATACATATGAAAAAGATATTGTACAGTTGTGGGATCTGGAAATTATGAAATTCAATTTCCTGAAATTCACCAAAGTGGAGGAATGTATATGAAGCATACGTCGCTGCAACCATGTTTAGAGCCTTCTGGCTCATGTTTTCAAAGCCACTAAATCCACACAACCATTCACCAAAGGAGCAGCGCGAAAAGCTAACTGAGTATATGCTTGCAAAAGACGATGTCGAAATTGAAATACATTTCTATTTTTCATGAACATCACACAAAAGATAAAAAACAACTCCGGCAGCTGAACATTGGAGAGTGAAAGAGTGCGCTCAATACTGCAGGTATTATTTATTATTCTACATGCAGCCAGCGAACACGGTCATTCGAATACACTGCGGAAGCGAACCACACTCCCTGCACACCCCAAGACCCACTGATGCTATCAGATATGCCACTGCCACCAGTGGACGGGAATTTTATTTATTCGCTGCTGCATCCTGGTGCGCATTGAAGCGCTGTCCAACGCGCCCTGAGTAATCACTCGTTGCCAAAATATTTTATGGCCGTGAATTTTATTACCTTTTCCTCCTCACTCGCATGTTGGCCGTGTAAAATGTAATATATGCGTTAGGAGAATCGATTTTCTTTCAGCAGTCGCTGTCGGGTGTTGGAGGAGGCACATCAATTATTTAAGGTATGAATCTTAGTTTATATACATATGTAGGTATGGAAGAGGTGGTAATTGTGTAAGCTCCACTAACCATGGTTTCCCGGCATGACTTGTTGGCATTAAACTCAGTTGTCTCATGCAGAGTTGAGTGTTAGTCTTTGGTGGATTTGTGTGATGTTTGAGACTTGAAAGCAATCACTTCGTAGAACATTCTCTCGATTAAATTTTTGTTCAAGTTTTTCATGTGTTTCTTGCAAAGACACTGCCCTTAATTTATTATTTATTTAAGTTTTCTTTGTTATCTCGTTCGTATTCATGTGTATTTCTGGATTTGGCAACCCTAATGTTGCAATCTGGCGAATCTCAAATTTTTCGTAAAATTTGGCATTTTTGATGTTATTCATACTCTTCTCGGTTAAAAAGTGAATATTTTTTTGCGATTATTTTTTACAACTTTGATGAAGCTCCATTAAGAACCAGTGTTTATTTGAGTTGCTTACAGTAACTTAAAATATTCCAAAAAGTTTCATTACATCGAGAATATTTTTGCGCGATTATTTTTTACATGATATTCTGAATTCAATGAAGATCGTTGATCACTCCAAAACGAATTTTGTGAATGTCATCACAACTCAGTTCTTGTTCCGGAAACTAAACAGCAGTCAACTGTGTGTGTATATTAAGATGAGCTGAAACCAAAGAAAGTTTTTCGCACACGAAGCACATCCAAGCAAATTGTTGTCATTTTTTTTTTTTTTTTTTGTTTTGAGAAAACTGGATACGTCGCAATCATATCACTGGAAAATGAGGAACAGTAAATGCTGAAAGGTACACTATCATTTGTTTGTTGTTGTCTTTCAAGAAATCAGGTAAACAACCGCCGAAGACGGATCACTTTTCACCACGACAATGCGAGCTCTCACACATGGACTGAAACAACTCGATTTGACGAGTCATCCACCGTATAAGTAGTATAGACTTAGAACCGAAGGACTTCTTTTTATTGCCTTATATAAAAAATAAACTGGGTGGTCTAAGGGACGTCTGAAGAGGCGTTTGGTGTGTCGAGAGTATCAATCAGAGTTGCAAAGATGCTTCGACAATAGTTTCAAATGCATGCAAAAATGTATAGAGGATAATGGACATTATTTGAAAAACAATAAAGCGAGTTTCAAAAGTTTTTCTTCTTTGTTTCTGAAATATGAAAGGCAACGCTTGTGTTACATCAGCTAGTATCACATGACTATAGGTCTTACTTTTACCTATGACACTAACTTAAAAATACAACATTAAATATCATGCATTGTAAAACCCACCAACACCAGAAGCATAGATTTTGCGAACTGTCTTACACTTCTTAGCTGTAACTTGTGTAGCGTCTTCAGTACATCTCCTTTTGCGCTGCGCTAGTCTCTAATCAACGTCAACTCCTGTCTCCTAGCATTTTATTGTGCTAATTATCTGCTCGACTTGCTACATCCGATTCAACCACGCCTCAGTGTCAGCCTCATCCCAATATTCACCATTTCATTCATTCAGCGGCGAATAGCCGACATTTTCCAATAAACATGTACACGAAGCTGTCGTATTCGTGACACGCGCGATAACTTCGCCGTATTTAATACGCAGTACACATTCACAGTTTAACAGTTTTTATTTAACATTTCCTCTCGACTCGCACACCCTTTCCGTGTGTCCAGCTTAAAGTTCTGCTGATCCTTTGGTTCGCCTTTGCTTTATTGGTTGCTCATGTCCGCTTGTTTACATTTTAAATACGCCATATTGAATGGACTTCGCTCACGACACTGCACCGCGCCGCGTCCGGGGCCCCGATACGTGCGTTGTATTTGCTCTGTCACTCTTTTTCCGCTATTTAAGCTAGCGGACATTTTAATTCCTCGCGCATATCCTCACGTACACCCCTTTTTCCCCGCTGGGAGTTGTTGTTTTTGTTGTAGCGGCAAAATTCTGGTCGCTGGAAATCGTGGTGCGCGGCATGTGCTGGTTGCCGCTGCTATGTACCCTTCACGCCTCATTCCAGTTCGCGCCAAGACGCACTCTTCAGTTGGTATTTTATGCGCGCCATCGTCAGCTACAGCGGTGCGTATCTTTTGCATCTTTATCTTTTATTACAGTGTTTCCGTGTAAATATTTGCTAGCTTCCTTTCCATTTTTCAACACGTGCGCCATTTGTTTCAGCACATACCCGCTAACCCGCAAGAACAGAAAATTCCACGAAACAGTCCTCTTACCTTAGCCTATATCCGCTGGCAGTACCTTTGTATCCTTCTTCGCCCAAGCGCTTCATTTCCACCTTTTAACTCTTTTTTGTGATCTTTTGCTTTACTTTCTTTATTGGTTCTTATTTGTTTGTTGTTTTTTCATGTTACTCTGTAAACATTTTCTTTTCATAAATTTATTTATTTTGTTATTTTAAATTAGATATCTTTAAACCCTTCACCTTCAAAGTGGTATGTCGTCTGGTTGATGGACATTTTTTTGCTTCGAAATTATTTTGATGTGTTTTTCCTTTTCAGTTGAATTTTATTTTTTTTTTGTTTTATGTATTTATTAATTTTTTTTGTTTACTTTTTTTTTTGTTTTTGTTTGCAAATTCAATTTTCTCTCTCATTCTCTGCTATCAATGTATTGTAATAACCATCTTTTTTCACTGCTGCTCACTTTACATCGCTTCATTCTGTTGGCCTCAATAGCATTGATTCCTACCACTTATTTCTGCAGCATAGACAAGTTTGGCTTTTCATGTCTGTCTATTAGATGATTGTGCTCCAGTTCGCTTTCTTTTATTGTTTGCGCCGCTCAGCGTTATTTCCTTCCTTTTCGTTCGTAATTCGCACACTTGGTCGAGTTGTACAACTCTTTCTTCTGATGACTTCTACTGTTTAACTTCTGCATCACGAAACTCCCTCAACCACCAGAGGGAACTTCTATCAGCTCGTACGCTGCTGATTGCACGATAATGACGTCGGGCATTGGAATCAATGGCATGTACCCAAAAGTAAATGGCTATCTCTACAGCCTTTCTCGCTTCCTCGCTGCACGGAGCCTAACATTCTCCTCCACTAATATTCACTAATGATGGACTAAGGAGTATAGACTTGATTTTAATAATACAGTCGATGTCGTTTCGACTGTCAATAGCCCTGAGATTTTAAGTTTGACATTCGCCTCTGCCTGTTATTGCCAAAGTACAGAACCGCAATAAAATACTCAAGTCGCTGACCGGCAGCACATGGGGACAGAGAAACGTGCTATGTATATGGTCTCCTGACTGCAGTGAAACGCAGACGAGGAAGCTACAGACATGTCAGAACACTACACTCCGGACTACAATGGAAAGCCTCTTGATATCTTCCATCGAACATCTGCACGGTGATGCCCGCTTGCTTTTAGTTAAAAAATAAATGAACTCCTATCAAAGCAGTCTTTGATGGGATACTTTCGTACATTTCCGACAAGCATTAACCGTCATTCACAGTGGAGCCATAAACGTTTTCACCGACTTACACTCAGTGAATGGCGTACTTGGAGCTATACCACCAGACATTGCAGACGAAGAACTCGAGTTGCCGCAAGAACAGAAAGTGACTGTTGCGCAGCTTCATTCTGCATACTGTAGCAGGCTAAACTCCTACTTATCTGAAATCGACCCCGACATAGCAAATATATGTCCAGCGTGCAACGAGTTTCCGCATAACACTAACCACCTCTTTAGATGCCTAATTAAACCTACCCATCTGACACCGATCTCCCTATGGTCCGACCCCGACGAAACAGTATGTTTCATAGCCTTAACGTTCGATAATAAAAGCTGTCAGAGGGGAGCTTTTCTGAGACTATCACATTCTGATTTTTTTTTGTTGTTGTAAGATTTTACAAAAATTAACAAAAATTGATATCTCAAATGATAACTGAAAATATTTTCAATTTACTACCCGAAAAAATACCATATTTCCATAATAAGTAATTTCTTAATAAAAATTTTGTAAAAATCCAAATATGTACTGTAACTTAATTTACCATTCCATAAAATTATTTTTTTTAGCACAATTAATTTATCACATTTTGGAAGCAGCAGTTTTGGTTTTTGTTTTTAATAACAGTAAAAGAATAGGTAAAATTTCATAACCACTAATGAGCAATTAAAACAATGCTGGTAATTTTATTGGAGCACTTAAATGCACTCATATTTCTATCACGCGCGTTTGATCAACTAATATCGTTAGAGTATATATATAGAGTTAATATACACATTCTCACCTACGTGCCTCGTAATGTGCAAGTTTGTGTACAAAGTCTGCCTAATTTGACACGTGTCGCAGTTGATTGATGGGCTTCAGCAATCATTAATTTTGTTGCACATACTCGACGGGCTGTGCTTTAATTGCGGCTGTAATATGTCCGCATTCTAATATTCTCTGAAAATGTATACAATGTGTGTCCGTTATTTTGTCCAAGTTGACGAAAGCAATTCAAGCAAAGTAATCAGGAAATTGTCAAGCTCGGTAAACATAATTTCATTTCTCTAATGTTAACATAACTGTTTACATTTAAGCATGAGTTAATTAAGTGATAAAACATAACTAGTACGTAGGTTATCTTTTTTATTTCGGTATTTGGCAACTATAGTGTTGCAATTTGGCAACTCACAACTTTAACTTAAAGTTTGCCATTTTTGTTGTTGTACACACTCAGCACGAGCTTTATTTGTGTTATTTACAGTAACTTAAAATATTCATGTAGAAAAAAAAATGAAATCAAATCGTGATTGTTTTTACAACTTTCAATTTGGATTAACTCAGCAAAAATCCATCATTGAACTTAATGAATTCTTTGCCGATGAAGCTTCATCATCATCAGGCACCAATGTTTATGGATGTTATGTTGTATTCAATGGAGTTCTTAGAACACTCCAAGATGAATTTCGTGAAAGTTGGTTGTCCAAAATTAGTTGTTATTCCTGGAACTATTGATGCTGGTGGTTGATACATATGGTGAGACTGATACAATTACAGGCATTGCTGAAAGTCAACAGCAGTCGACTGCATGGCTGTTTTCTAATGAGATGACGAATCCAACTATGGCATGTAACACAACCAAGCAAATGATTGTCCGGTTTTTGGAAAGATTTGACATATCGCAACCATACTACTAGAATAACGCAGATCTGTAAATTCTGAGTGGCATACAACCATTTGTTTGAGAGTTAATTTTTAAGAAATCAGATAAAACAAACGCCGTATAGGAATCAATATTTATCACGGCAATACAAGCTCTCACATGTCAACTGAAACAACTGCACTTTCGAGCACTCAAAACAACGATGTGAAGAGTCATCCACACTACAAGTATACTCCAGATTTGACAAGGAATGATTTCCTTTTATTCCGGTCTGAACTTGAAGGTCTGAAAGATTTGTATCTGAAGAGTCAGGTGATGCATTTGGAACCCATGTTTTGCAAGAGTTTTTCGACAATTCTTTCAAATGCCTACAAAAGTATACAGCTTAATGGATATTTTTTTGTGAAACAATCAAGCGATTTTAGATTTTAATATGATTTGTGGTTCTCTAATCCCGAAATATAAAAGGCAACCCTCGTTTAAAGTTCTAAGCTTTAACTCATAACTAAAAATTTAATTTTTGAATCAATATAAATACTGTTCGCAGTACTTTTCAGATGCACAAGTTAGCACTAGTGTAGCTTTGAGTGGTGCTTATTGCTCACATTTATTCAGTATGGCTTACTGATCGTTATATTCTTATGAATGTTTTATTTTTTTGGCACTTTTTAACTGAATTTAACGTTCAACACTTTTTAATTAAATATTCTCTTCTTTCTCTTTGCAGGTAAGCATAATCTGCTTTTACGTGTACTACAAGTAAAGTAATAAATTTTAAAAATGCATTATCGTTGGTAGTGAAGTACTGCAAAAGCAGTTTCTCTAAATTTTTGAATCAAAAACGAAAGTAAGTAAGATTTTGAGAATTCCTAAACTCATGTTAACATTACCAAAATTGTCAAACACAGCAAGCTGGAAGTTACTCAGGTCAAAGTATGTAGAATATAGCACAATGGGTTCTTAGAAAATCTATTGCAGTGCCATCATGAGAACTGAGTGGTCATATTTATGTATACTATTTGCATAATTTCCTATTATTATTGAGTATTGAAAATTAGCAACACGTTTTTCTTTAATTTTTTTTAAATTGGCGCAAGCAATTTTCGATGAAAATATGTTTGGGCAATTTTCTCAAGCATTACGTGCGAGCCAAGTTAACTGACCAACGGTCCACACTGGCTGTTGCGAATGCCTAGCAGCCTACAGCATCCGTTTATTTGGCAGCAATTTCAAGCAATTGTGGTAATTTCTACAATTCTGCGCGGTGTTTGTATGCCCAAACGAAAACAGTTGCCAAGTAAATTGAAATAAAAGAAATTCACAAGAAAATTAGAAAAGAGCCACCTACATACTACATACAAGTATGTACTTATACTTGTATCTATATATCTTCACTAGACATACCAACTGCAAAGGCAAGCAAATACTACGAAAATATTTTCCAAAAATGTTGGTCAATACGTGGTCTCGTATATGTGTCGACTTGTCGGCGTACGTGTGTCGAATGCAGCGTGTTTGCATTGAACGCATACATGCCCATATGCAGCGGCGAGGTGTGCCGAGCCTTCAAGGCGTGGCTGCCACGTCCATGGCTTACCTCGGCACGCATTCGCTTTTCATCTGCTTGTAATTTTCTCATTTGCGCACTAATTTCATTTCCGTTTGGTCATCGATTTCCTGTGCAATTGGAAGCTAGACGCTGTAGTGGCTGTGCAGTCGTGTACGTGTGTGAGTGTGAGCATCTTGTGGCGAACGGAATTTGCTTCACATTCGCTTGCCTGTGCATTTGCACTCAAGTGAAGAATCATATTTGCTTTTATATAATATATTGTTCAACATAATTTGATGGTAGTCTTAACAGAAATGATGTACAGTCATGGCAAAAAGTCTACATATTTACATTTGTCAAAACTGTTAGGAAAATCATAAAAGTTTATGTCAATATTTAAGTATTTTCAGGAAAAAGTTTGTTGGACACAAGCTCGGATAAGCGCAGCTTTTAGGGTCTGATCATATCAAATTTTCTTTTCTAGAACGTGTCAATTGTGTTCACTCGAATTTATTCCTGGTGACTGTGTTAGTGAACTTAGTAGTCTCGGGGAAATTAAATAGAATAATATTAATAATATTAAAAAACTTCACTGCGTCTTCCTCAGCATTACGGTACAAGCAAAACAAATTATTACGGTGAAACGAATTCAGTTCAGCTAGCAATTTCCATATGGTCTTTTGACATATACAATTTCTCGGTAATGGTCGGAGATATAAGATTTTGACGATAATTCTGATTTTCTACTACTACTGCTATTGGGTAGTCGAAAAAGTATTTTCGTATTTCTAATCAAACTTCAACTTATTTTTTTTATATTTACCTTAGTATATAAATGAATAAATATGTATCATTTTGGTCGACCATCTTTTGCCATTTTTCCGCTAGAAACATTATTCTATCAGTGTAAAACTTTTCTGGTTTCTCGGCGAGAAACTGCGAAAAGTAGTTTCACAGGCTTCGCTTGAAGCCAACATTACTCCATTAAGGGAGTTCTACATTTAACGAAGCAAATGGTAGTCCGCATCAAGACTTCCCAGCAAAACTCTTCAAGTTCTTTCCAAGTCATCAAAGATGTGTGTGATTTAGCATTGTGCTGATGGAAGATGAAGCCCTTTCTGTTGATCAGTTGTAGCGATGTTTTCTCGATTGCATACTTAAATGTCTTCAGTTGTGGGCAGTAAAATGTATGTATAATTAATCGTTCGACCAGCCTGGAGCAGCTCAAAGTGGATGATTCTTTTCCAATCCCAATAAACATTCAGCATAACCTTTCGAGCTATATGAGCGTTAATTCTGGCCTTGCGACCATTTATTGAGCTTCACCACGCTTGGATCATGCTCTTTTCCGCACATTATTATCGTATTTGATCCACTTTTCGTTTCCACTTTTCACTTTTCCTGTTTCCATTCATTTCATTTCGTTTCAGCAAAAAATCGAAGAATTTCTTCATTATTTTCACGCATTCTTGAACAGCTTTAAATTTTTTTCAAAGTCCACGAATTTATTATGTTTTTGCTTAAACGAGGCTTAAAATTTCACCTTTCCAACGCTATATGGTGTGACACAATGTGATTGGTAGCACTAGAGATATACGACTGCCAGTACATCTATTGACAAAATACGAAAAGTCTTTTTCAACAGCCTAATATATACACTTTATAGGATCTCTGTAGTTTCTTTTTTGTGTTACGGACATCGTGGCAAACTTAATATACTCTTTTCAGGAAATAAATATATTTATTAAATCCTACACATCATTTACTAGACATTTATTTCATATCCTTTTGTGCGGCAACTGTCAAATACATGCGCCGCATGCGCTTGCGGGCACTCAGCTTAATTCGATTAATTCCCAGCCACCCTGCAATTGCTTATATGTACAATGAGCTGCTAGCAAGTGGCATGCAACAGTCGCACAGACGCACTTCAGTGAACAGCGGCAAAGATTCCCGCAGCGGCACTGTAAATGCAACAGCAATTGCCCGTAGCATGCAAATGCAAATTAATATTAATACCCAAGTACACATGTACATACACATATATACATAGTATACATACATAGTGTAAGTGAGCAGCACACGATTGTTGCCACCGCTCTTGTCGCGTTACACATTTGGGGCTGGCGCTTGGTTGGGGCATAATCGGAGCGTACAAGCGTACTAATATCATGTCCTTGTGCGCCCTTCAGCCGGCGTCAGTTGGCGCTAATGGTGCTGTTGCTTTCGCAAGGTGGGTGTGTCTCTACAAATTTGATAATTTACAGTCTGCTAAGCAACATGCGGTTGCAAGAGCAACTGCGAGTAGGTGTGCTGGGAGGTGTGTGCATTTACACGTAAATGCGACTATGGAAGGGGGTGGGGTAGGTGAGTGTGTGAGCTGTTATCTGTGGCAGCACGCAGTAAATTGCCCACGCTGGCTGGTAATGCTTGACTCATAAATAAACCGTTTAGCCAGATATATGCAACATCTTCATCACATGGCTTCTTGTCAGCTGTTCCACATTTTGTTGCACCGTTATGTGTGTGTGCATGTAAATTTGTGGTTGGCGATTCGTTGCATTCAAACTGCGTTGTTGAGGTTGCCCTTGCCTTTGTAACCTGCCTTCTGCTGCTTACTTGGCAGCTTAATCACTGCTTGCAACAATTTGATTTTTAAAAACCAAGTAAATATGTTTGTAGGTACCTTGAAGGGGTATGTTTAGGAGTCCTTTGTATGACTGGTGATAATATAAGTTTGACTGGTTCTTAAAATGAGTAAAGTGGAACCTTTTATATAAATTCAAGCTAACTTTTAAGGCTTTACACATTGTAAAATTTTACTTCAAAGTCTTTTAATTGTATAGGTTTTAAATGATAAGGTAAAGATTTAAAGTTGCGGAACACATTATATCGCCACCGAAAATGCAAAACAACACGTCATCAAAAAAATCGAAATTTAATTTTTTATTGCTAACGGTTCACTACGTCATATTACATATACAAGTATGTAGTATAAATATTTCAGCTTCCACATTCAGATCTAACCATTGTTTAACCTATAAATAACCATTGTTTAACCTATAAATAACCATTGTTTAACTTATAAGTAACCAATAACTAACCCATGAATAACCATTTTATAACCAAAAACTCAAATTATGTTCCAATATGAGTGGTTTCTGTGATAACATTTTGCCTTTGCCTGTAAACTTATGTATGCAAAGTGATGGTACGCTATTTCGAGTTTTTGGTGACGGTTTGTACAAGTATACTCATACATAAATTTCAAAAGTTCAAGAACTTAACTAATAGCTACTAGGATTTAATTCTCTTTTAGTTAGGTAGATAGGTAAGAGTTCGGCCCCTTCGAGTTCAATTAACGCTAAACGCGTTAGTTTGATACAACATTTGTAGGACCTTTCAGTATAGCTATGCTCTAGAACTTGGAAGATGCCAACTGAGTTAGGTAGAAGTATGTTTATCGAGATCCACGGAGCATAACTTTGTCTCTTTGGATCCGTCGTTGTAGATTGAAATAGTATTATCTTCCACAACTCTCTATTTCTCTATTCAGTTCTTAAGAGTATTTTCAGGTATACCTCTCACTCGCTAATGGAAACCTGTTTAAATTTGAACGAAATCGCAAGCCTTATATTTGCTTGGACATAAGATATGAGAATGTGTTACAAGTGTGATACGTTGATAGCGACCCTCCAACTTTTTGATACCATTTTTGTAGTACGCTTTGTACTTTGCTGCAAAATAGACCTTGGTTATGGTGATCATCCTTTCATTCGACGAAAATTTCTTTCCGGCGAGCATTTTTTTGAGATCCGAGAAGAGAAAATAATCGCTGAAGGGGTCATATATGAGGAACGCGGTGGATGCGGAAGCAATTTGAAGCCAAATTCATTGGTTGTGAAACAGCATTTTCTTTTTCTTCAACTGCGTTTTCGGCGATTTGGTCTTTCAAAGCTTTGGAACGCGTACATCGTGCACAGTTCATAGGGATGACTGTCGATTGGACTACGGAATGAAATACTGAAACTATGTTTCATATTTTGTTACATAAATTTCTCGATTAAGTTCAGCTTTTACGAAATATCTATTATTACAAATCCATTAGAAAATTTAAAAAATAATAAAAAGAAGAACTAAAAGTAATTTAAGCATAAGTATACAATTTTTGTAGAGCAGTAATTTTCCCACAAAACTAAGGGTTTTTCAATTTTAAATTTTTTTTTCTAATAAAATTTTTACAAAATTTATAATTTTTGCTTTGAAAAATTCAAATTTCAATCGTGACTGTTTTTAAAACATTTAGATTTATGAAAAAATTATAACAGACCATTTCGTAGAGCATTCAATTTCCTACGAAACCCATGACATGAAATATTTCAAATTAAACGAAAATTTATTATTCAAGTAGGTGAAAGCTAGGCATGAATTTTTCCAACTGATATAAGAAAAAACGATAATGGTAAGGCTTAGGAACTTTCCAGTACCATAAAGAGCTCATATTTGGAGAAACATTCTTAAAGGTCTTTATTAACTGATTCGCAGCGTAAAAAGCAAAAACAAAAAAAAAACAAACAAAAAAAAAAACATTAGTATTTTCTGACACACGCTGCTACATATATCTTCAGTAATAATTTGATTTTTGAAAAATCGTCTTCTAAGCATGTTCTTAAATAGTAAAGCTTAGAAAATAGAAAAGAACCGCATTCTTTCATTTCTAGTCTAGAATATCCCCTAAATATAAGTTCTTCATGATGATAAAATGTAGGACAACCTTAAAAATTCAAATCTTGCTAGCAAGAATAAAAAAAAAACTAAAAACTAATCTTGATTACCATTAGCACCAGCATCAATTGGAGATTTTAAGCTAAGTTCTTCTCCTGGTCTTTATAACGGAGTGGCGGGTTTTTTCTTGGAACCTGATTTTATTATTGTCGTTATTTCGTTGTTGCCTAACTTTTTTCTCAATATCTCAACATTTATTCAATATTTTCCTTCGCACATACATACATATCCCTTAACTGCTAAAATTATGTAATCGCTTCATTTTCAATTTTTGCCCTTATTTACATATTTACTGTTACCATTAGCCACGAAAGCGTCGCTAGACGAGCGCTCCACTGCGCAAATTGAAATTGAGCGCCAGCAAGTTGCCAACTTTGGGACAACAACAAAATGCATAACACTTGACTTATTCAGAATCGCGTATATTAGTGAAAAGTTAAATTAAATTGCACGGAAAAGACTAAAGTGACGCTGTCTGCCGCGCAAAAACTGTCAGTCCTTGTAGTTGGTTGCTTTTCAAATGCTTCTCCATTTTCGCTAGTTTCTTTTAACAGTATTTTTTGTTGTTGCAAGTTGGCTTTTGTGCAAATGAAGTGTTGAAGTTTCTAGTCTAGTTGTCAACACCTGCTGTTGCAAGCACACTACAGCAGCAGTTCCCGTTTGTAGTGCGCTCTTCAGCGACACGACACTTACATGCACATATGCAAAGACTGTCTCGTTTTTCTGCAATTCATTTTTTGCTTACCTCAATTTTTTCGCGGCGTCTTTTTTCGTGTGCAACTTCGAGTCGCGATGGTGCGGGAGGTGGCGTGTGTGCACAAATGTGTCAGCGCGCTTTTTTTACGCAACCACGCCCATTTTGTGTTTGCGTTGCGCGTCTGTGCTTTGGCTTCACGAATTTGGGTTTTTCATTTTAGCGTTTGTTTTGTCTCCGCTTCACAATTCTTGCGGCAAACAAGTAAATGCACGTTGCAACTGGCAATGCACCGTTGTTGCGTAACGGCACAGCTGCGCGCTATTGTGGCATGGTTGTTGTAGCGTTGTTGCACATAATTTCGAATACAAATATATGCATATTTGGATTTTGTCAGTCAGCAACTTTTTCAGCCACAAAATGTTGCCTTCCACATACATATGTGCGTGTGTGTGTGCTTCGAATGTCGGTAACATTTCCATGCAACACAGCCATGTGCCAACATTTACAATTGCTGAAAGAAAACATTGCATTCCGAGCAGTTGACAAGCTGCTGCGCTACACCCGCAAGGCTGCCACTGACGCTTTATGCGCCATGCTTGTGTGTGGTTACATAGATGTATATGCCTGTTTGTGCGTGTTTGTGTAGTCATATGTAGCGCGGATTGATGTGGCTACCCACAAACATTTTTGGCATCTTTCTCCTTTGGAACTCATAAATATCGTAGTATACTGCCATATATGTTGTCTAAATGCACATAAACCCTCTCTTTGCATGTGTGTGCGTGCGTGTGTATGTATAGGTAAGCATGTGTGCGCCTTTGTTGGCAACCTGCTTATTTTTCTTTACGCTGGTTCGTCGAAATACATAAATTCTCTCTCTAAATTAGCTTAGCTGCATGCACTTACCTCCAAGCCAGCGCTCCTAAATGTATGCTACCCACACATTCGCTTTGTGGTATCATCCCAACTTACATATATGCCATGTGTATTTATGGTGCCACATCGTATACAACATTCTTGCAACATGCTGCTGCACAATTGTGCACTGTAAATTTAACGCTAACACGATTTCTGACGGTCTTACAGCATATTATGCTTCCTTAATCGCAAATTGTGGGCACTTAAGCATAAGCATCATGCTTCTGTATGCGGTCTAAGCTGAAATTCGGTTCTTTACATTTATGCTCGTATCAAAAGCTTAACAAAGCGCTATTGTGGCACAATGATTGTCATTTCGTTCCAACTATTTGAAGATTCTTTGAGCTTCGAATTCAACAGTTTTAAGAAAAAATAAATAAATAGTTATAAACACAAAATGTATATTTTTTTATTGCTAAGAAAAATTTTAACGTTGCCACATTTTCTAAAGTTCTAAATAAAAAAAAAAAATAATTATAGAACTAAAAAAATTAATATTACTCTATAATTTTACAATTTTTTATTGTCAAGAAATGATGGAAAGTTGCCATATTTTTGAGAGGGAAAAAATAAAAAATAATAATCCTTAAATAATAATAATAGAAATTTTTAATTAAAAAAAAAAAAATGTATAGAAATAAAAAAAATATTTAAATATTTTAAAAATAAAAAATTTCCGTTAGTAAAAAAAATTCGGAAGGTTGCCAAATTTTTAAAAAATTTTAAAGAAACAGTTTCAAAAAAAAAGAATATAAATGGTTATAAACAAAAAATGTATATTTTTTTATTGCTAAGAAAAATTTTAAGGTTGCCACATTTTCTAAAGTTCTAAATAAAAAAAAAAATAATAATTATAGAACTAAAAAAATTAATATTACTCTATAATTTTATAATTTTTTATTGTCAAGAAATGGTGGAAAGTTGTCATATTTTTGAGAGGAAAAAATAAAAAATAATAATCCTTAAATAATAATAATGGAAATTTTTAATTAAAAAAAAAAAAAATGTATAGAAATAAAAAATATTTAAATAGGGAAAATGTCCTAAAAATATATTATTTTTTTATTGTCAAGAAAAATTGGAAGGTTGCCATATTTTTGAAAAAAAAAAAAAATTAAAAAATGATATCCTAAAATTAAAAAATCACAAAAAAAGTATGTACACAATTTTTTTGTTAATGTTTTTGGTGTTAAGAAAAATTTGAGGGTTGCCACATTTTCTAAAATTTGAAATAAAAGAACTTTTATAACTAAGAAAAATAATAAAAAAAGAGATAATATCTTAAAACTTTATAATTTTTTATTGTGAAGATAAATTAGAAGGTTACCATATTTTTTAAATAAAAAAATTAATAAATAATCTCCAAAAAATTTTTTAATTTAAAAAATAATATGCTAAAAATTTTTTTTAACTTTCTTAAAGTTAAGACAAATTTGAAGGTTGCCACACTTTCTGAAATTTTGAATGGAAGAAATTTATGGAATAAAAAAAATAACTAAGAAGGGATAATAACATACAATTTTATAATTGCTTATTGTCAACTAAAATCGAAAGGTTGCCATATTTTTGAGAATAAAAAAATTTACAAATGATATCCACAATTTTTTTTTATGAAAAAGATAGCATTGTACTATTTTTTTAGTTTTTTTTAGTGTTGAGCAAAATTTAAATGTTGCTACATTTTCAAAACCTTTAAATAAAACAAATTTATAGAAATAAAAAAACTTATAAAAAGAGGAATAATATTCAAAAACTTTAAATAAAACAAATTTATAGAACTAAAAAAATAATAAAAAGAGGAATAATATTCTAAAATTTTATCATTTTTGAATTTGATATTTTTGGGAACCAAAAAAATAAAGAAAAAAACTTTTAATTTAATTTTTTTTTTAATATTTTAGTGTTTTTAAAAACTGAAAAATTGTCACATTTCCGAAAATTTTAAATTAAACAAATCTTCATATGTATACACTATATTGTATATGTAACATATATATATATAACTATTGAAACATGAAATCCATTTTTGTAAAATAAGTCTTGTATAAACAGTTGAACTAAGAACTCTGCCAACAATAAAAAACAATAATTTAAACAAATATTTTTTTTAACACAACTCGGTAACCAACAGATTCACAAATTTCCAAATACTTTCGTGCATGTTTACGCCACTTTGTCTAGTATATAATACACAAATATTCATGAATGTGGAAGTTTATTTAAAGTGCCAAAAATTTAATCCCCTACGGTATGTAAGTCGGTCAATATCCTTTGTGCATTTCTAATTAAACCAAGTCAGCGCAAGAAACCGCAAGTTAAGCGTATAATGGCCACCAAGCCCATCGGTAATTGTAGATAACCTGCGGGAGGCCGAAATCACCACTGATGGCAATCACAATGTCGCCCCAAGTGACATTTTCACAGCCAGCGTTGTTTGGTATCAACGAAAATTTGATTAAAAACTTTAGCAAAAACTTTGCCACTTTTTGTGGCGAAAGCGAAAAACGGAAAAACATTTTCAAGGCAGCGCACAGCCAGCCATTGTTGAAATATTTATTCTTGCTATTCTATTACTTATTTGCGCTATTTCCCAATCTTATTTTTGGTAAAATTTTTGTGCAAAACTTTCTCTAAACTGCAGCCGCATATACAGGATTATACTTTTTTCATACCGGCACAAACTTCACCCTCCGGCAGGACGAAATTAAAACCAGTTTTTCACAAAAATGATTAACTACTGCTACAACCCTTTCTAATTTGTTTTTTTTTTTTTATTGTTAAAAATTTTTCACAATTTTCGCAGTCACTTTCCTAGTCCGAGCACCGCCGCGCGCAGTTTTAATTTAACGCCACATTAATTAAGCGAATTGCGGCGCTAGAGGGAAGCTAAAATGCACAGCGTGAAGTTTACCTAACACTCGCTTCAGCTGCCTTGGCTTTCGGCAGGTAGTATGCTTTTCCGTGCATGAGGGTATGAGCAGTTGGAAATGGAAGAGCACATTTAGTGGCTGGTCGAAAAATTATGAAGCCGGTAATTCGTGATTAACAAAAAAAACTTAAAAAATTAAAAAATTTAATACACAACTGAAGTTGCCTGAGAGTTTGAAAACATTATGTAAAGATATATTTTT
This sequence comes from Bactrocera correcta, assembly GCA_027475135.1. Taxonomy (NCBI): domain Eukaryota; kingdom Metazoa; phylum Arthropoda; class Insecta; order Diptera; family Tephritidae; genus Bactrocera; species Bactrocera correcta. Next base: position 28,116,672 of record CM050325.1, read on the forward strand.
AATATAGGCACATATTAAATGGACTATGATAATTATTTATGATTAAATATCTACTAAATGTTTGTTTTTTCTCTGTGTTCTTTTGCACTATTGCTTGCGAAAGATTTTGCAGTTGCCTACTTTTTAGCTCAGTCACCTACAAAACAGCTCCGTTTTTAATTTGATACTTCTTTCTTTGCTGCTGCGGAACTCTGCTCTCTTCATTTTCATTTAACTCAGTACAAGCGATTTGATATTTTGAAATCACTCTCCATTTTAACTCTGCCTTGCTATGTTATTATACATATTTTATATTTGCTAGCTGTTTGTTCGATTCATCACTCTGTAAGGTTTCAAAGGCGAGTTTTGGCTTATAAAAAAGTAAAATGCGAAGGTTTCTAAACCAACTAATTATTTCGATATTTGCTTTTAAGTAAAAAATAACAGAGATCTTTAGGGGGTTATATACAGTTAGACGGACGAAAAACATCGAATTTTCCAGAATTTTTGCTGAGAAAACTTTTCAATTTATAGATTCAAAAATTTGTGCACATATCATGGTATCTTTTAGCTGTATTTTAAGACTTAGTTATAGTAAAAATATTTATTTGAAAAGGAACTACAGCTGATCTACGTGAGCTCCTCTCAAAAAAGACGTTTTGTGGTGATCACTATATCTCTGAACTGGTTCCTCCGCATTTAAAAAATTCGTTAAAGTAATGTTAAATCTAGTAACTTATCGAAAAGATAAAAAAATTTAAATTTTTTGACAAAATTGCGGTTTAAAAAAATCGATTTTTGAGCAAAATTTCTATCTTAAGTTTTTATAAAAAAAGTATTTATCGATGACAAAAAATCTTCGATAAATTGCTAAAAAATATGTTTAAGAAGAATTTGAGACTAATCGGTTTAGTCGTTTTCGAGTAATGTTGGTTACCGACTTTGAAAACTTTATTTTGAAAGAAACTCGTTTAAAGTTTGGAATGCACTTCCAAGCAATCTGAAAAGTCTTTTCAAATTTGCGTGTAACTACGAAAATATTCACCGAAACGATATGAACATTTCTGTGTGTATTAATATATATTATATAAGTATATTAAAGCAGTAAATTAATACGAGTGCTGCTATATATATTTCTGGCCTAATAATGAAAATAGGCATATTTATTAACGAAAATGTTTTTTTTTTTTCGTTGGATTGCTGTTTTGTTTCGGGCTCATACGCATAGATCCATGATTCGTCACCTGTGACAATCTTATAAACGTCTTTTGAAGCACCGCGATCGTATTTTTTCAGCATTTCTTTACACCAATCAACACGAGCCTTTTTTTGAACGATTGTCAAATTGTGACGGATCCAACGAGAACAAACCTTTTTTACGGCCAGGTGTTCATGTAATATCGAATGTATGCTGGTGGGAGAAATGCATAGGCATGCCTCTATCTGAAGGTACGTTACATGACGATCTTGCATTATCAGTTCACGTATGGCATCGATGTTTTCTGGCACATTGGCTGTTTTTGGACGACCTTCACGGAATTCGTCTTTGAGCGAGCGTCGGCCACGATTGAATTGGTTGTAACAGTTTTTCACAGCGCTATAGGATGGTGCTTCATAGCCATACAAAGATTTTAGTTCATCGATGCACTCTTGTCGTGATAATTCACGTCAAAAGTTGTGAAAAATGATCGCACGAAAATGTTCACGAGTTAATTCCATTTTTTGTCCGAGATGAAGTTTTTAATTGACTGTAAATAAAACAATTCACGATTAAATGACATAACGTTCTGGGTGATGTTATGCTAAAAAATGTCAAACTTTCCAATGGAAATGTCAGATTGCACCTGGCAACGCTTAGTGTTGCCCAGTCCAGAAATATATATAGCAACCTATGTAAATAATAATTGTTTGAAAATAGTTATATACAACTCCTTAAATTATATTTTAAGAATTTCGAACACAATTTTTCGCACAATCGACTTTTAGCCGTGAAAGCATATGTTAACTTAAATCTTTGACTGTTGATTAATTTCTCAGTAAGTTAAGATTATATAGTTCAGAGCTAAAGTATAATTCTCCGAACAAATAAGCATTTTAATTAACAAGATACCTCAGGGATCCCAGTCAATCTGCACAATGTTCATATAACACTTGTATCTGCTTGTCGATATCACTCTATAAATAAAGAAGACTAGAGGGAGCGGATACATCATATATGTAGGTGTTGGTTGGAAACTGGCAACTTCACTGGAAAATCGTTGATGCATAGACCAATAGAGAACTCAACTGCTGTGCACACCTACAATTTCTTGGGAAGCAAATAAAGAATAGTGTACAATAAAAGCTAAAATTATCAGTTACCAAAATAACACAAAACGATATTGACTTGAATAACACGAATTTTGTTTAACAGTGAAATCTGCGTGCCATAAACCACATGGCACTGAGTGTGTCGTGACACAGTTGGACTAGTACACTCATGCGCTGAGAAATCGCTAGCTGTTGGTTACGGATGTCCTGTTGTGTTCACGATAGCAGCGGATGTCTAGTTCGACACATGTGGTGTGCATGAAAACACATATATATAAATGCAAATTTCATCTGCCTGCATCTGTTGTTTGTATGAGTGTGTGCACAGTCTGGGCTTATCTGTCGAATGAGTGGCATTTGGTGGCGTAAAAAATATTGCCATATTGTCTTTACGCCTATACAGTAAAACTTACAAACATTTGTATATATGTACAAAACTACACAGCTATGTATAAATTGTTTTTGGCCAAACCATTTCGTGCGTATGCCTTTGTGTAAGCAGCTGGCAACATGGCACTTACTGGCTTGCGGTTGTGACGCATGTGCATTTCCTGGTTATAATTATACACAGGGACATGCAAATAAAGCAAGCCTATCGGACGCTTACAGACAGCTCGTGTAGCTTGCTACAATGTTCCACTGAACTCCGCAGCTTCATTGACTGGTCGATTTCAAGTATATCAATATATAGTATATACATTAGGGTGTTCGTTATTCATCAAGTTTAAAGTACTGCTGCAAGATGCAACGTGAACAAACGCTTTATTTTCAATTTAAACCGCGCTAAAATCGTTTTTCATTTCATAAATCAGAGTTTGTGATTAAATTTTTGAAAACTGAACTTTGAAAAGCACATTTTCCAATACAAAATTGTTCGCTCTAGCAAAAGGATTAAAATATTTTTTTTCTTAAAAACTTTCGTTTTAAAGTTATACACAGTTAAAGTTATGCTTAAAACGCAGTGAGCATTTATACAATCGGCTTATATGTTATAAGTTGCTCATACAACATGGCGTACTGTGAGTTCCGATGGCGTTTGCGAAAAAGATCAATATGAGAAAAACGGTTTCCCTTATATATATATATATATGGAGTATGGCTAGGCGTTCATAAAAACGTTTGCTTGCGTCAATTTCATTTCGTGTTTTCGCTTTTTTCTGTCGCTAACTCTGAATGAACTTGTGCTGTAGAGTTTATATGTGAGGCTTAAAGATGTCTGAGTATGTGTGCATAACCTCTGCATGTTTGCCATGTCACTGGCTTTCATGCACACGTATGACACTGCGTTTCGTTAGAATATTGGTGTGATAAACGCTTAGTGTGTTAGTTTCGAAATTGGAAAATGGATTTTGTTAACCCACTAAAGGATATTCAACAAAGTTTTATTAAATCACGAAAAAATATTTATCCATTTATGTATATAAATGAATATAAAAATATCCTTTATTATTCTTCTTTTTAATTAATTCTATTCTAAAAATACTTTGGTGCTTTTTATTTGTGACAAGCTTGCCTTGAACCAGCAAAACTGTGAAAGGAAATATTGCTTATCCGTTTCAGAGTAAAAATATATTTGTTGATTTCAAAAAATATTTACATATTTATATGCACATACATACATATATATATAAACACCCCCTTTCTTGCCGCTTTCCAAAATTTTGATCGCTAACTACATATTATTTGAACGTTTGCCTTCTCAATAGGAAGTTTAATTACACAGCAACTGAAGCTTTATCACGTTTCAGCAACACTCAAATTTTGGGCAGTTAAGCCGCTTTGCTCTCCCAAGAAAAATAAGAATTTCTAATTTATACCATTTTATTTGTCTCTACATCAGCAAAACTAAACCAGAATCAGTGCACAATCTCTCAATTCACAGAATTCAATGAGTACGAATGAAAAGTATGCAAGAATTTACATTTCCGTTTTCAAGTTTTCTTAATGTAAGTATACATGTGGTTCAGGCCAAGCTGGTCTACTAATATTGAATTAAACTTTCAACTTGTTTCACCACACTTTGCCGGTTAGCCGACAAACCCTGATACTTAGACGAGCTGCAGCATTGCTCACGCAAGCGGTGTGTAAGCGTAAAGCCATTGCATACATTTAGGCGACTTTTGAAAGTTTATGGCATACTTTTGCATATTTTATAATGCGATCGGTGTGACTATCTGGCGCGCCCTACCTCTACTCCTTTATTGGTAACAAGAAGTAACAATTTGACACGAAAATTTAAAATAAGTAAATTATTCAAAACGAAAAATTGTAATATGAAATGCGAAAACTAAGCAAGCACGAAGGCATACGAATTGCAAATGGCACATGTATAACATTACTTGGGTCACAAGGCTCAACTCACAAATGTGGCTGTGCATATTATGTGTACATAATTGTACACATGTATGTATACGGTACTAGTATTTGCCTTTTCATAGGGGTAGCAATCAGTGTTGGTCGGGGTTTACCATTTTTCCAATGCGTATATTTGAATTTTTAATGCAGTTGAGTGAGGAAATATGTGTTAACAACAAAGCAAATTTATTCTTCCGCAGGAATAGAAAACGTTGAGCGCTCAAATGCAAATACTACGCATAATATTTAAGCGCACATATGCATATGTACATACATATGTATGTAAATATGTTTAGTGAACGCGCTTGAAACGCAGAAAATATGAAACACGACTGCGAGAGATAAAAGTAATTCTCATCATTATTATGAAAACTCAATATTTAAAACTCGATATTTCATAATCTATACTTCAAAATTCTAAATTCCAAAATCGCAATTAAAAACTAAAACTATAAAATTCCAAAATCGAAACCCGAAAATCAAACTCAAAACTTAAATTCAAAATTCGAAATTCGAAAATTTATTATTCGAAAATTCAAATTACGAAATCCAAAATAAAAACCGAAAACTTAAGTTCTAAATTCGGAATTCGAAATCGAAAATTCCAAAATTCGTAATTCCAAATTAAAATTTTGAAATCCAAAATTCCAAAATCGAAGTTCGAAATTAAAAACTAAAAACTTAAACTCATAATTCACAACAGAAAACCCAAAATTCACAACTCCAAATTCAGTTTTCGAAATTCGAAAAACTGAAAACTTATATTTTCGATTTCAAACTAAAGATTAAAAATTAAAAACTCGAAATTAAAAAAAATTTAAATCATTCAAAATTTAAGAATTCAGAATATGAGAATTCACTGTTTAGGACTTAAAAATTCAAAAACTTAAAATTTTAAATATTTTTCATATAATAAAAATTTTAAATTTATGAGCTCGAAATTAATTATAAAAGTTCAAAATACACAATGTCTGCTTGGAATTTAAAACTGAACAATGCGAAATAGAAATTTTCAAATGCGAAACTTGAAATATAAAATTCCAAAACCGAAAGCGGAAAACTCGAACCAGAAACTCGAAACTAGAAACTAGAACACAAAACATAAATTTTAAATTTGAAATCGAAATCGAAAATTTCAAAATTCATAATTCTGAATTTCGAAATTCAAAACACAAAACTTCAAAATAGAAACTCGAAACTAAAAACTCAAAACTTAAACTAAAAATTTGAAATCGAAAATTTCAAATTGGAAATTGCAAATTAAAAATTCGAAATTAAAGAATAGGTTTTCAAAAAATCAAAATTTAAGAGTTAAAAATATAAAAATTACTATATTTAAGATTTAAAAGCTCAAAACTTTGAAATTTTAGATAGTTTTCATAAAATAAAAATTTTGAATTCATGAACTGCATTCGAAATTAAAAATTATAATTATTCAAGGATAAAAATTCAAAATCAAAACTCAAAATTAGATAATTCGAAATTTATTATTTAAGGATGAAAATTCAAAATACAAAATGTCATCTTCGAATTTAAAAATTAACAATTCGAAAACGAAATATTTAAATTCAAATTCGAAATTTAAAACTAAAAAATTTCAAATTCAATTTTGATAAAACAACAATTTAAACACAAAATTTAAAATTCATGAATTGAAATTCGAAATTTCAAATTCGAAGTTAAATATTAAAAATTCGAAATCAACCCCATCACAATCTCCAATCACACATACAATTTTAAATTAGTTTTTTTGTTCCAACAATTTGAATTATATGAATACATTCTCCTTCGCTCTCGTGTTAATTATAATGTAATAACAGCTAAACCTGAGGGACTACAAAATTACGCAGCCCTAAACCGACAATGGTATATCATACAGAAAAAAATCGTATTAAACATATGATAATGCCTTTACTGATTTTCATCAAAGCCTTCAGGTGCTACAGCTGCTGTTCCTATACAAAATTTTTATCTATTTCATTGCTGTTCTATTTTTTTACATTTGAATATGTGTTTTGTGCACCATTTTTCTGCTAAGCTGTTGCTTCTATTGTGCGCCAGCCATGTGTTTTGCCACATTATTTAAATAATGTATGCTAATTGTATTTGCAGATAGCGCATAGAATTATGTTGTAGCGTTTTATGGTCAGAATGCTGGTATGTAAATATTTAAATTGTATATTGTCACCGCTTAAAATGAGAGAAATAGCAGGCATACCTTACTTTGTTGAGACTGGGCTTTTCGTTGGTCACACGTTTTTTTATTTTTTATTTTTATTTTTATAAGTTAAAGTATTTTATTTGTTGAGCGTTTTCTCAGAATAAGTACTTAAATGTAAAGAATTTAATGCCTTCTGCCCGATCATCGATATCTGTTTGTGTTGCAATATATTTCATCGTGGCATTGATATTTTTCTGGAGTGACATCTTTCATAAAAGAAATTATATATGTATATTGAAAGTTAGTAACACCATGGCGTATACGTAATCTACTTAAATAACTTCTTAATAACTTCCAAAAAGTCATTTACCTGTGTCAAATTAAATTTTGACTTTTTTATGCGTTAAATGAACTAACTTAAACTTTTTCTATAATATTTTACGATTTGCGTTTAGAAATTATTAGCAAGTTACCAACCTGTGCCGGAGTAGAAGTAGATTACGTATACGCTATGGTGTACTCACAAAATTTCAGTTTATATGCACGAAGGGCAGGTTTTATGAAAAGACAAACACAAAATAAATAGTTGTAGATATATATAAATACAAATTATGCTCAGCTTCAATATTTGATTAATTCGCAAATGCTTTGGTAATTTCGATGGGTCATCGAAAAACTAAATTGCGCATATTTCCAAAGATAATCAAGTCTTCATTCAACTTTCAAGTCGAAGTTAAATATTAAAAATTCGAAAGGCAAAAACAAAATTCCAAAATCGAAATTAAAAACTGAAAGCTTAAATTCAAAATTCGAAATCGAAAATTTCTAATTGAAAATTAATAATTCGATATTTAAAAATTGAAATTATGAATTCAAAACTCAAAACTAAAAATTAGAAATAAAAAGTGCATGATTCGAAGTTAAATATTAAGCTTTGTAATTTGTTACTCAGAGATGAAAATTTAAATTTCTAAACCTAACTACAATAATTCAAATTCCAAATTCGAAATTAAACGTAATAAACATACATTTTAAATTCTATAACAAAAATTTCACATTAAAAATTAAAACTCGAAATTATAAATTCAAAACTCGAAATAAAAAATTCGAAATAAAAAGTACATAATTCGAAGTTAAATATTAAGCTTTGTAATTTTTTATACAGAGACGGAAATTTAAATTTCGAAATCTAACTGCAATAATTAAAATTCCAAATTCGAAATTAAAAGTTATAAACATAAATACAAAATTCGATATCGAAAATTTCAAATTGAAAATAAAAACTCGAAATTAATAAATTGAAATTATAAATTCAAAACTCGAAATTAAAAATTCGAAATAAAAAGTTCATGATTCGAAGTTAAATTTTAAATTTTGTAATTTGTTATTCAGACAGGAAACTTGAAATTTCGAAATCTAACTACAATATATTCGAAATTAAAAGCTGAAAACATAGATTCAAAATTCGAAATCGAAAATTTCAAATTGGAAATTGAAAATTAAAATTCGAAATCAAAAAATCAAAATTTAAATATTCAAATTCGAACTAAAAATTGGAAAATTCGACATTTAATATAACGAAAATACAAAATTCCGACTTCAAATTAACAATTCGGGAAAATTCAACTTCAGAATTCATAATTGCTTCTCCCTCATACATGCGGATATAATATATTTTCAATTAGCTAAAAGTAGAGGTAATTTATTAAGTTGCAAACCACATTCAAACATAATTAATTTATAGCTACCTGCAAGGGCATAAGAAATTACAAAACGTTTATACATGCGCATTCAGCAAGTATATAAATTGTTGATGAATTTTATGAAATATTGGTGTTTTAAGTACATAACTAGTCAAACAAAATATGACCGAAAATTAAATACAATTCCATAATTAAATTTTCTAATGGATTTAGTACACTGATTTGCTTATTCGCGATAGAGTCAATTAATCAATTAAATGTCTTAAGTTGCCGCACTTTATCACTTTTACAAATATTTGCATATTGCATAGTAAATTAGTTAGAGTGAGTCATATCACTATGTATAATTAAATGCAAATATTCTTGTAATTCCATTTACTCTACGTCAGCGTAATATTGTATGTTACCAGCAATCAGATAATATTAGGCCTCCATTAAATATCCACATTAGGTGCATAGTTCGCGATTATTATCTCAATAATGGCGCGTGACTCACTGTAATTTAGCACTTTTCGTGCGTAGACTCATCGCGAGTTCTTTGATAATGGTACCTATTTGCTCTTTATTTAAAGAAAGTTTAAGAAGCAACAACAAGAGGACAACCAACATCTAATGAAGGCAATGAAACCACAATCATTAGCCAATATCATTTGTGTGTTTACTTGATTACAGCATTGCTTGTAGAGCTGACATTCAATTTCGGTATTTTATTTTCACTAAATGATCCCCATCTTCAGACTTAACACCGCACAGTTCATTCGCTAACCGCTGTTATTATAACCTTTTTGCGCTTCAATTAATTTCAACGCCCTTTTGGCAAAATATAAAAGATTTTTAACCATTGATTTTTTTTACAATTTCTGTTTTATTTGTAACAAAACCGTTTTGCCTGAGTGAGTGTCGCCGATGCTTTAATTCCTCAGCATTAGTCTGTCAATTTGCAAACCGCTTTTAATGGACTCTTACACATTTTCTACCTCTTTGTTTTGTTGGAGAAATGGAACTCGAAAAATATAATTTAAAATGATAATACCGGGTTTTTCAATAGGGATGATATGATTGCCAAGTGTCATTTTGGTAATTTTCGAAATGTAGCTGGTGGTAGGGTTACTGTCACGTGCCAAACATCACGTGCAACAACCGAATTTTATTTTGCGAGCAAAGCTTGGAAATTCTACTATTTCAATAAATTGTGCATTTGACTGAGCTCCAAGAAGTTGTGATTCAACACCATAAGACTACTTCTTGCCGGGTTATTTGAAGCTATTCGGTCTAGTGATAAACCAGACTCACTTCCAGCTTTAGAAGTCAAAATTGAACGTGCTCTTCATGACATACGACGAAAATTGGAAATTCTTAATTCTTCATTCATAATTCATAATTCATAATCTATAATCCACAGTGAATAAGTCATAATTTCCTAGTTCATATTTCATAATTCATAATTCTTAATTTATAATTCATAATTCATAAGTCAAAATTCATAAGTCATAATTCAAAATTTGCATTTCACAATTCATAATCATAATTCATTCGCTTACGTGTGAATCCATATTAGTCGCTGTTTCCGTATTTCTCTCATTATTAATATTTTGAAATCCACTAACCTCTTGATTGCTTATTCCTATGAGCAAAATGACTGACAAGTTTTAATTTCTTCTTTCAAATCAAGCTCTTACCGCTGCTTGTACTGATCTTAATACACGATTCAAATTTGCACAATTCATCGTTTTCATTGTTAGCTCTTGTCTGCAGAAAAATTCAATAAACTTTTCATTTCTTGCCGTCAAGTGTGCAGCCAGACCATAATTGCCACTTGTGTTGCATACGCTCCGGCGCTTGGCCTAACTTTCACTTATTTCCTCGCATTGCTTCATCTACTCATCCGTTCAGTTCTACTTTCGTTCGTTACTTCGAATGAATTTCTTTTCTGCCCGCATTTCAGCCACTTCATATTTTACTCGTGCTTTTTTACTTACTGCCGCGATTAACTTTCACTTTCTTTTCAGATGATTTTTCTGCTTATTGGAATATGAATACAATTTGCATGCACTTTTTGTGGTCACAACTTTTACAAATTTCCATTCAGCGTCTACTTTCTTCTCCAGCTACTCCTTGACCGCACCTGTTGGAGCAGACGGCAAAGATTTGGCGCAAAAATTGCAACAAGCGAATGCCTGAAAGCTTTTAACCTAATGCGGTGATTGTTTTTCTCTTGTTTTACTCTGTTGCCGAAGCTTTGTGGGGCTCATAAGAAATCTTGTCCATCAAAGCGCCACTTCAACTGGCGATGTTAAGAGAATGCAAGAGCAATTTGCTGTTGTCTTTGAATTCCATAGCTTGCACTTGCTGATAATGTTTTCTATACCTTTCGTTCGCGTCGTGCGCTTGCTTCCAAAAAATCTGCCTTGACCCATATTCCAAAACATACACAATGCACTAGCCGTGATAGCTTGAAAGTGCAACTGGGTAGCAACATTTCTGTTGACCATATTTGCTTTGGCCCTTCAGATTATTTCTTTTTAATCTCATAACTTCCGCAAAATAGCCGAGAGGCTTGTCATTTCTTGTTGGTCTAGCTGCTCGGTAACTAAATTGGCTAGCAGTGTGGCAGTGTCATATGTGTGATTGTGTTTGTGTGTGCTGACCAAGAGTTTGCTGCTCGTCGGCTAAGGCAGTTAGCAGTTAGTGTACTAAGCACTTTATGGGCTGAACAAGTGACGACCGTTGAACTCGTTCGCTCCGCACCACTGCGAGATATTTTCTTTGTTCCTTTCTATTTTCCTGGCGCTTTTAAGCAAAAAAAAAAGTGTTTTTGTGTAACACAGCTGGGCGTAAATGCCCATTGGCATGGAAAACTTCAAGTGGCCAGTAAATGTGGACACAACCCCCCACGGCACAGCAGCTCTGTGCTGCTGTAAATCGAGAGCACGGAGAAAGAGCTAAAAGATTTTACACAAAATTACTTTTATGACGAAAGAAAAGTAATAATAATGAAACCGCTGCCTCTATCAACGAACGAGTGACGAAAATCTCGAGAAATGGAATGAAAAGCACAGAAATGAAATAAAAGTGTTTGCTCAAAATATCAACGAAAGGCAGCAGCACATGCCGCATGTCCTTCCGAAAGTGTATGTACTCATTGTTACATATATAAATATAAGTATGCGGGTAGCTGCTCAGTGCTGCCGGCGACCTGCGGCGACCAATTGTGCGGATTACTTAGCGCGAATTTAAATTTTTTTTTGTCAGACTTTTACAAGTTTTTCTATTTACTTTGCTATTTTCTTGTTAGTCTGCTTTTTTCTCGGCATTGCTCTCTTGTATGGCCTTTGCAACGCAAATTATGAGTATTTGCTTTAGTTAAACATTTATTCAACCGAAATGTTGTTGTAAAAAAGTACATGTTTTATTCAATTTAAGAATTTGGTTGACGACTGCAACCCAGTTTCCCATAATACAAGTAGATGGTATTGAATTTTGTCATAATTGGAATGACAATAGATGGTAGCTCTTCATTTTCACCGCAAGCGTAGATGATGGTGTAAGCGAGATTTATTATGCGAAAGGATAAACATTAGTCAGCTATGAGTGTATCAGCCCGGCGTCCACGTAGTTTCAAATATTGCAAAAGTTTAAAATTATTTATTAAAAAATTACAAAAGCAAATGGTTTGCTCTACGGAACATATGTGATTTTAAGAAAATATAGTTTTTGTTGCAAGGACTAACTTATAAATTCGAAATTCATTGTATCTAATTTAATTTAAATTAGTAGCAGCCTTGCTTGTAGACTTGACGTAGCCCCACAGGAAATAGTCTAACGGCGTTAAATCGCACGACCGAGGCGGCTAATTCACTGAGCCATTTCGTGAGATAAAATGTTCAAAAAACTTGGTGTTCAATAAATTGATTGTGACATTCCCTGTGGGGCTTGTGGCGACGTCCTGTTGGAACCACATATTGTCCAAGCCTATTTCATCCAATTCGAGCCACAAATATTCGGTTATTATTGAGCAGTAGCGATTCCATTCACATTAACATGCAACATAGAATAATATCCAAAGTATCGCCACATTCTCCGAAAAAAATGTTCAGTTCAAACAATCATAGTATATAAACTTACCAATCAAACTCAATTCCTTGTTGGCCAAACTTTCTTATTTGCAAGATATCGTCATGAAAAGCGACATAAGTTGTTATCTGGCGTTTCTTTTTTATTTTTTTTTTTTAATTTTCCGCGGTTAGTGGGCCAACCAGGTCTTCTACGGTGGTGCGTTCTCGTTGCCTTCGCACACATTCAAAAAAAAGTGTTCATTGTCGTCTTCTGTCTTTTCCTATTCTGTGGAGGTATCCATTAACGGATAACAACTGGATTGTCTAGATGAGTGTAGGACTTTTATTAGTCTGGCCGTCCAGCTGCCGTGACTCTCATTCCCCCACCTTCGTTGCCATGTTGTTCTTGTACCTTTATTTATTTATTCTCTTGCGTTGTTGCTATTTTAGGATGTTTTCTTTAACTCCCACAGATTTTTTCATTCGTATGCCAGAGGGTCAATTCAGGCATTACCGCTTGTAACTAATATTACATCGCCTGACACTGTTCGGTAGACTGATGCAACTCTAAGGGCTGGAATGCGGTGCAATCTGGCCGCTACCTTAATCTGGTTTTACTTTTTGAGCAAATTGGCCCAGATCTCAGCTCCGTATAACAGGACGCTGATAGTCGTCGACATTAAGACGTTTCTCTTTTTTTGCCTGGGGGCCCCTATGTTGGCCATTAGTCTGCTAAGTTAAGAAGTGATTTTCGCTGCATTTTCTTTATTTCCTACACTAGGTAATTTACTGCTTTTTGTGTCCAGAGTATCCGTAGTCGGTTTTATATTTATCATGCTTCACCTGGCATTTCAAGTTTTAGTATGGCGTCCACAAGTCTGGGCCTGAAATGGTTCCATGTGCTGCTCCTAACCTGACCGTTATCTGTCGTGATCCCTCTCTAGTTTGGTACAGCAGTTTTCTGTTACTAAGGTAGCTACGCACCACAACTCTGAGGAAGTCGGAGATTTTAAAGCATCTAGCGTCAGTCATATCCATCATCTAGCGCTGTTGAAGGCATTTCGGACATCTAAAGTCGTCATGAAACCTATTCTTTTGTATTTATGCCATCTACGCTGTGCGGCTTTTACTCTTTCAATGACTAACCATTGGAGCCACTTTTTTGAGAGTTTATAATACATTTTCGCGATTAATTAAAACCTCACGAGTGTTAGCAGGCAATCAAATGAAGCTTCTACTTTCACAGAAGTAATTTAAATATTTCTATTTGCTTCAAGCAATCAAAAATATTAAGATTTGCTAAAATAAAGATCAAAAGCATCCGTTAATTAAGCTGTGTTTTCAACAAAATAAATATTTGACATTTTCAAGGCATTAGTGACAGTGTATTATGCATAACTGTATAGGAACCAATGACGCAATAAAATACTATGAAATATTTAAAGGAATTTATTGACTTATCAAAGTATTTTTTATTTATTGACTTAGTCAAAGTGTATATCTGTGTAACCCTTTGCGCTTTCTCTTTCTTTCGTTTAGTTAATTACTACAATTTTTATTAGGGTTGTAGTTGTTTGCCTGCCAGGCAGCGCAAGCATTTAAGTCAAGGTAGAAAATATTAAGAATTTAATTAAAGTAGCAAAACACACAACCACTCAACACGCCCGTGCACCTTCTCAACACCAACTATGCGGACAAGGCTGTCAAGCGGAATTTAATTTGGTGTAAATTAAGCAAGCCGCTGTGTGTGTCTTTATGTAAATATACACATATTAATTCTTTAATAATGGGTTTGTACTTTCTAACTATTTAATTATATACCGAGGTTACGAATACAGCAAAAAAGTTTACTGCGGCGGCACAGAAGCCATAATATCCTTCACAAATGCATTTCTTATAGCATAAAAGAGTAGAAAAAGTTCCTGAACTTGATTTTTAGCACTCAACTAGTAAGTCAACTTTATGTTATAGTGATCCGATCTGAACAATTTGTTTCGAGATTCTATCGTTGCCATGAAAAATATTCAGCACCAACTTTCGTAAAGAGATTTTGTCGAAATGCGCAAACGCAATGAGTGACTGCCATATTCTAAGGCTCAGCCTTTCGTACACCGTTTACCAATTTTATTTTAAAAATATTTTTATTTTCATTCTTATTTTTATTTTATTTAGCATGCTGCCACTCTTAATTGCGGACTCTTTCTATTTTACCTATTTTAATGCAACATAAATTACCACGTCTTTCTTTGGTCGAAAACTAAGGAAACCCACGTTGCGCAATGACCCAGCAGACTGCCCGTGCGAATGTCGTAAGCGAGGTGTATGCTAGCCGAAAATGACTTTCCGTTATTTGAAAATTTATGCTAGAAAAATGCGCGTCACGTGCCACGCTACGTTGGCTGGCGCTGTAAGTGTGAGCTATTTATACAGGCTTAATGTTACAAGTCAGGGAATTACAATGTCTTACAAACAAGAAAATCATAAATTTATGCTTTTAAGGGTAACTTTTATGCGCAAATGGCGTTGATTTTATTTCTTCCTACTCCACTTTAACCAACAGCTCGGAGTAAAAGGCATTTAAGAGCTCACAGCGCACACCGCGTTCGTTCAATTTTTGCTTTTCTGCGCTGGGTGAGGAAGGCTACACTTGCTAAAAATAAAATCTGACAGCAAAATAAGAAGGTCGCTGAGAAATGGACAATTATGCCAACTGTTTGCGATGGTGGTAGTGTTTTAAAGACTTTGCATATTTTGAAAGTATAATTTAAAACGGCCTGGCCATATTATTGAATATATAATAAGTAAATACAAGTTGAAGGCCACGAAGACTGATTTTTAAAAACTGATTTCATGAAGTAAAAAATGATTACTTGAAGTTCTCAAATAGAAAAAACAAGATATGACTTACCTAACACAATGCTATTTTTCCACTGAGGAAGTATTACACCAAGAACACAGATTTCCAATTGCACGCATTGAGTATGTTCCTTAATTAACTCACACCACAGATTAACATAGACTGCAAGATTTATACATGAGCACCACCGCCCGACCCGCTAAGTTGCATAAACAACACTGTACGCTACCACCAACACTCGCCTATATACCACCCCCATCTATTGTTCTTGTAGCGTTCTTTTATCATTTCACCCGCTTCCTGTTTCACTCACAATTTGTGCGCTTTGCTCCCTGCCTCCTAGCCTAGTTTATAACAATTTTATGCGTGCTAATTTATTACCTGTCATCACTGGACAAGTGAATCGCTGCAGGAAAAGAAATGCACTCTAAGCATCTAGCAGAGAGCCCAGTCTATAAAGAGCACAATATTCCGGTTTCATGTCTACTTATAAGGCAAGCATCTGTCTAATGAAGGTATTTGTAGACAAGGGCATAAATGCATATATATGTGTCAGTGTTAGCGAACGTAACCGTATATTTATAACGTCGAATTGGCGAAAAGAAAAAAAAAATACTGAAACAGCAGCAATAATTTGCGTCTACTGGCAAACACACTCGGATGCACATATTCTCTTTTGCCGATTTGAAGCCTACGAAAGATGCGTATTCACTGCTATTTGCCGGGAATGTCGAGGCACTGCTTGGCTTACGCAAAAAAGTCACTTGGTGTAGTCACAAAAGGGATAAGAGGAGGTCCTAGCAGTGGTTGGCGCTACGAATGAATGACGTGAAATGTAATTTGTCGTGCCCGATTTAAGAGCTCTACGGTGCGTATACGCAATGCAGTAAATCATCGTGTAATGAGAAATGGAGGAATGGGTGGAAAATGAAAATGAAAGGCCGTGCCTGCTAAATGAGCTGCTATTTGCATGCTTTAGCGGGAAATTGCTTGCGCTGTTTTCATGCCGGCGACTAGCTCAGAGCGCAAGCCGCTTTGAGTGTCAAAGAGTTGGCGTCTATTAAAGGGAAATTAGTGAGAGAATTTAAAAGCTATTTGCATTTTTTTGTTACTTCTTAGATATACGAAATTGTTGTTGCTTTCTAGTTTTTATACCCTTAACAGATTATATGAAGTTTGTCACAATGTTTATAGCACCCAGTAGGAAACGGCGTTGATCTTAAAAATATATTTTTAAATTTTCAGCGTGAGAAGCTGAGTCGATTTAATTTTTGCATAGGTGTTTTTCTTCCCAAGAGGCTGCTTATTTAACGAAAGTGCGTATATCTGCTCTTGATAGCATCTAGCTGTCATACAAAGTGAACGATGACAATGAAGTATGGGAAAATTTTTTATTTGAAAAGATATTCTGACCAAATTTTACAGAGATTATTTTTCAAGCCAATCGTATAATCCCCGAAGAAACTATTCCGATCAAACTACTATAGCATATAGCTGTCATACAAACTCAACGATCAACATCAATGATTTCTATGGAAAAATTTTTCTTTTCACAAAATATATTCACCAAAATTGGCGTAAGTTATTGTCTAAATGTAATGATGCAAACTCCGGAGAAACTAAACAGATCGGATCACTGCCTTGCAAACTAACCGTTCAAAATTAAATTCTTGTATAAAATATTTTTGAGAAGTGTATTTTAGTTTCGGTGTAAATAGAAATTAACTTTTTTTTCTTTATGCTGTAAACCAACATTCCACCGCAAAATGTTTAAGGTGAGCATCGTAAATGAGCTATGCGGAAACAGCATATACCGTCTCAAACTTTGCCAAGTGAATTTCATTAGGTAGATTTTTGGACACACCATTCTATATTTCTTCAAAAGATTTTTTCACAATATTTTTTCATAATATTTTTTCACAATACTTGCCTGCTTATGCCCTTATCGGCTAAATATTACATTTCGTCACCTAAAATGTTAAATAACGTAACATCACTTTTCATAAGTTTGCATGCGAAGGAAAAAAGTTATAATAGAAACCACTCACATTAATGCAAAATTTGAGAATTGGTTATAAAACGGTTATATATTGGTTATGTATATAGGTTATATATTGGTTATATTGGTTATCATAGACTAACATTGAAACAAAATTTGTGGTTTGGTTATAAAACGGTTATATATTGGTTATGCATATAGGTTATATATTGGTTATATTGGTTATAATAGACTAACATTGAAACAAAATTTGTGGTGTGGTTATAAAACGGTTATATATTGGTTATGCATATAGGTTATATATTGGTTATCATAGACTAACATTGAAACAAAATTTGTGGTTTGGTTATAAAACGGTTATATATTGGTTATCAAACACTCATATTGATACAAAATTTTAATTGTGGTTATAAAATGGTTATCTATTGGGTATTATAACTGACAGCAATTCTCGATTTTTTTTTTCAATGATACGCTGTTTCTCATTTTAGGTGTCGATATATTCAAATAAAGCGGTAAAGAATAATTCATGGCATAAATAATCGTTTATTTGCCATACTTTTTTATTTCGAATTTTACAATAGCAGCTGTTTTTTTAATACCAAGCCGCTCCGTTCAAAATGTACATTATTTATAATGGATTAAAATGCATAAAAAAATATATCATCAGCCTGAATTTGTTTGCATTCATTTAAATTTCACATTTTCACCACTCAATTTACGCTGGTCGCCCAACAAAAGTGCTAGTTCGTTAACACCATTCAAATTTTTAACATGATTTTAAAAAGGCAATTTCTCTTAACAACTAAATCCTCAACTCAACATATCAGCGCCAACATCAGCGAAGCCACCCTGCCAGCATTCATAAAATCCTAAACGAATTTCCGCTTTTGCGCATAAATTTTTATAACAACGGCATCATCGTAAATATTGATGAGGGTCATTTGTTGTTATTGTACGTGTGAGTGTGTTTGCTAGAAGTGACGTTATCGCGCAACTATTGTTGTTGTAGTGTGATGTAGGCCGTGCTGTCAGAAGTATCACCTTCCAACTGCTTCTACCACATTTTACTTGTTATAATTTTATTTTTTAAATATTTATTTTTTCAAAATATTTTTTTAATAAATCAGCAAGTGCAAAAAATAGAAATTTTTAACATAAAACAAGGGACGTCATAAATAATATATACATAAATACTATACATAAACAGTACACCAAATTAATGCCAGAGCAATACGGCAGTATTCAGACAGTTTGTGTTGTTGTCTTTATGCTCGCCCAAGCGTAGCTGTCGGAAATTGGGTGAATTGTTGCCGGAACGTGCAAATATTTTACAATTTTTTACCTTACTTTATTATTTGTAATTTATTTTACTTTCTCCCCTCTCTATCGTTGCATTGACTTTTGGGTCATAATTTATGCGAGCTTATTAAATTTTTATGGTTCCGAAAAATGCGGCTGTCAGCGGTTGCGCAGCGCGTAGTCTTGCCGTTTTGTTGCTCCTAGATGACGCCGTTATTTATGTTTTGCGCCAAATTTCAGCGTATTTCTCAATTCATTCTGTTTACATATTTCGACAGCCTTCGCAGTCGCTTGATTTAATGTTTACCCGCCATTTGCTCGTTTGTCGGTTGTCGGTTGGCCCTCAATCGCTCTTTCGCAATATTCATTAAAAACGGTTTATTGGTATCCAACGAGCAGCAGCAGCGATGAATTTCATATTAATCATTATTTAATTGTTTGCAAATGATTACATAATTGCTTTTGCGTTCGGTAAATTTCTGGAGAAATGAACATTGTAAATTATTGAACACAGAATATCCGCTTTTTAAACAATTTTCAAACATTTTCTTTTCAACCGATTACAAATTTGTTAAGGCGGCCAATGTCAGTCTCGGGTATGTCTGCTAGTGTGCCGAAGCTATGGCTGCCGAGATGTTTCAGCCTCGGTCTTGTCAAGGCTGGATTTTTAGCCTTAAAGCAAGAACCCCTGTTGGTCAATGTCCAGTAAGAACTCCTACGATTGCTGTTAGATGAACTTCGCTAATGGCAAGCAGTTCAGTAGATCTCCTAAGCTTTGCTGTAGGCCAGAAGGACATCAAAGTCTCACAGGACAGTCTACCAATGAATGCTAAGCCGACGCGAAGTCAATAGGTTCTGTGTGAAAGCACAAGATGAAAACGGAGATCTAATTCTGATGTGAGCCTCGCATGGATACTCCGTGTTGATAGCTCACTTGGTTTTACAGTTTTTGTCTACGAAAAGGAGGCTTAGGAAAAAGAAAAAAAAATTGATTTTTGGACACCTAAGCCCCCTTTTTGTAGACCAGGTCACAAATAATAAAATATGATAATAAAAATATTGCATTTAATTCTGAAAGTAATAATAGTAATTTGGGGTCAACAAATATAAAGCAAAGGAAAGGACAAATATACAAAAAATATAATATAAATGAAAGACACCATTAAAAGCAAAAAACACAAATTAAAAATTAACTATAATTAGAATAATTATGCTTGCATCCAATAACTTTTCTATGACGTTCCGTTTAAGCATGACACTCTATCTCGGCGTTTTCTTCAACACCTATACAAAAACAAATTCAAATAAGTTATGGTCCAGGTGATCTGCTACTTCTTGAATTTTAATATGCTCACGTTTTGCATTTCGTGGCACCGGCTCGTTCCACGGCTGCAATTTGGTGCTACTCAAAATTAAATACAGTAAGTTGCCAATAAAATACAACAACGCTATAATGTAAAAAATATAGCGCCACTGATTTGGGTTTGTCTGCAATTGGTAATAGGAAATATTACATTAACTATGACTTTTGACAAACTCACCGCATCTGTCACAATAACTCCAACCACTAACGGTGCTATAATACTCATCATACTACCCGCAAAGTTTGCAAAGCACATTAGTGTGCCGGCGAAATTTGGCGATAAGTCAATAAGATTCACTAATGTACCTAAAAATGTTGCTGAGTTGACGCCCACTGCCACAGTTAATAAAATAATGGCCAAATCAGGTCGATCAGCGTCAATGGAACCCAGTGCAATGCTGGCCGCCATCGGTATCCACGTGCCGATCGTGTTGAAAATCTTCCGACTGGCATTCGTACTAGTCACTTTCGCAGATAGCAGTTTATGAGCAATAGCACAGAAACATAGACCGAGTACTACATTAGCGACATACGGTAGGGCGGAGAGTAAGGCATTACTTTCGATATCCTGATTGTACACATTTTTAATGTACGAGGGTATTTGTGTCATCATTGTCCAAAAGCCCCAACAGTAGGTACAATGACAGATAATTATCACCCAAAATGGCACCGATTTGAATATGCTCAACCATGGTGTTGTTAACTTAGCTGTGGTGGCATTAGTTTCACTCTCAGAAACCTTTGATAATGCTGCTTCGATGTAATTTAGCTCCCTTGGTGAGATTACTTTGGATTGACGTGGAGAATCAGCGCCCCACAGCTGCCATATAAAACACCAGATAATGCCACAACCACCGGAAATATAGAAAATGCTCGGCCATCCAAACTGTGAAGTGGCTAATTTGCCGCCAATACTCATTATGACGATCGTTCCGAATTGTGAGCCGGTATAGCAAATGGTTGCTAAAATGCCGCGTTCAGCTGGTGGCGCCCATTGGGCTAAAATTGTTTGCGCCGAAGGATATAAGACAGATTGACAGAAGCCTTGCAACACACGTAAACCACATGGGAATTGCCAATCGCCCAGTTGAGCGCTGTAGGGCGTAAGTAAGGCGATAAATCCTGAAATCCCGACACCGCAGAGCAACACTACTTTACCGCCGAAACGTTGAGCCAGCAGACCGGATGGTATCTGCATGATGAGGTAACCCCAAAAGAAACTGCTCAATAGCAGTGACTTTGTTTGCTCCGACCAGTCGTACTCCTATTTGTATGGCCATAACCGTTATATTAAAACAGTAAATAAATAAATTATGTGCGCACCGGAAAATCTGGGTTTGTGGAGTTCCGATCCATCATTGCCACTATGGCCAGAGAGAGATTGGACCGCTGCATAAACGACACACAGCAACCGAAGAATAAAAGCACACCTTGCAAGTGTCGCACGCCCACTTTCGGAACTATTGAAAACGTAAGCAACACCCACGGTTAGTCATGATAGCGTCAAAATCGAGTGCGTTGTTCTACAGCAAACGCTCTATACTTGCCGCCAGTTTCAGCCACAATTTCTTCAGGAAGCTCGGCGTTTATCTGCTTCGTCACCATTGTCACAACTTTGCAAATGTTTACTGCTCGAAGACACAAGTATTACTGAATGCATTAGCATTGGATTGCAAGAGCATTACTCTACTAATCTTTACGGCTTTGAGATACAGTTGCATTTCTTTATTTGGTTGAATTTCTTTATAGCCTAATATTTTGATAAGCACTATTTATATATTAATATTTACTTTAAATAAACCCTTAATTAATTTACCGCTCAAAAATATATGTATTTTATCATTAATATCACTAATATCATAAAGCGTTAACCTAAAACTTTTAACTGATAGCCCGGAACAGAAAAAGATATATATGCAAGTTAGCAGACGCAAGATAACAGATCTTAGCTAAGATATAAAATTATAACAGTTCAGTTGAAAAGCTCCCAGCGTACCATAATAAAGCACATCTTTGGGCAAAATTCGTTTTTTTTTTTTATTCAAAACAAGCTAACCCGGCGAACTTCGTACCGCCCTATAATCAAGTATATGCGTTACCTTTTTATCTGAATGAAGTTAGTTTCTTTATTAAGTATAGCTGACCCGACAGAAAATGTTCTGTCTTCTCAACTGTGATTATTGAATTCTTATTATTCCAAAAACAAAGTGTTTATTATTCTAATGCTTTATGATACACAATATTCTTAGTTTTATTTTCTGGCGCTTATATAAATAGTGTTGTTGGCGTTCCGTCAAGAGAACAGGCATGTGAAAAACATAAATTTACAAGATTAATGCCACAAACACTTAGCGACTGCTCTTGTGATTTATTTATCGACATGCTAGCCGCACTGGAAATTGTAACCGCTAAAATTCGAACATGGCTTTCGGAATTAGGGGAATCCCTAGGAATTAAAACGTCTTCGTCTTTGTACTTACCTTTCAAAATTGTGGCGTCTATCACGTTATTCATTAATCTCTTCACCGCAAGTTGGGTGCCATTGCAAAGGCGTGGCTGGTTTATATTCCGCAACATGATTATTACCAATCCGATTTTTAATTGCAGATTATGAGGTGTAATCCGCGTAATTCCAGCGAATTGTCATCTTGGTTAGTGACTAAATCAATCGATTTGTATGTAATCAATTCACCAGTTATCGTAGTTTGAATTTGAAAATTCATTTCATTGACATCAATGTTTTCTGCTCGAAGACACAACTCGCTGGCTAAGGGTGCAAAGTGCCCAAGTCCATTTTTTGAAATTTTTCAGCAGAAACAAAAAACATTTTAAATATTATTTTTGTTAATATTTTTTAAAGCTTTGTCTTTTTATATTCGTAATTGATGACTCAAATACAATTTTAATTTGAAATAAGCATAAGATACTTGTTTATGCCTATTTTTGGGACTTAGCCCATTTTCTGCAACAGAGTTTTATTTCTGTAATGGACTTAGCTCTTTTTATTGTTA
The DNA here is from genome assembly GCA_027475135.1 of Bactrocera correcta. Lineage (NCBI taxonomy): Eukaryota > Metazoa > Arthropoda > Insecta > Diptera > Tephritidae > Bactrocera > Bactrocera correcta. The sequence goes on from CM050325.1 coordinate 28,139,767, forward strand.
AACACTTTTGTATTTTCTCTTCGCCTGAAAAGAAAACACCACACACCACAAGTTTTATTTATAGTTCATAGAAACTATAATTGTTTAATCAAGTTTAATTATATTTTACTTTCTTTTTTAAATTTTTTAAAACTAAAAAAAAAAACTAAATATCTTAAATACACAAAAATCAGTCATATGTTCCAGTTATCAAAATCTTAAAATTTATGGTAGCCAGGTTGGACCACATTAATGGGGCTAAATGCATACATTTGCGCTGTGGAAGAATTTTCCATTCATGCGGAAATCTTAATTTAAAAAATATTTCTCCATCTGGAGTATACTTCAGTGCTCGAATAACTGTCACTTTCGAATCACCTGTACCACGACCAGGACGTATGGTTTTAAAAAACGATACATTTTTAAACGATTTGAAAAATGTATGATCTAAATAGGTCACATCATATGGTTCTGGTTTCTCCCGCGCACCTTTACACAAACAAATATAGTTGGCTGGTACATAAATGTCTTTATTTTTTAATGCACGTTCAACTACAGAATGTACGCTACCAGCTTCCATTTGCGCATGACCTATTTCAAGTATTTTTTGCTCAATCGTAATATTATTATTTATCGATATATTAAGCAAAGCGTTTGACATAGTACAATTACGATTTTGGTATGTACACCCGTCACTGTAAAATATAATGTTAACCGGGTTATTTTTGTTTTCCAAATTATGCAGAATATTTTTATACCCTGAACAGGGTATATTAAGTTTGTCACGATGTTTGTAACACCCAGAAGGAAGCGTCGATGACCCTATAAAGTATATATATAAATGATCAGTATGTTGAGCTGAGTCAATTTAGCCATGTCCGTCTGTCTGTATATACATATACGAACTAGTCCCTCAGTTTTTAAGACATCATTTTGAAATTTTGCGAACGTCATTTTCTCTTCAAGAAGCTGCTCATTTGTCGGAACGGCCGATATCGGACCACTATATCATATAGCTACCATACAAACTGAACGATCGGAATCAAGTTCTTGTATGGACAACTTTCACATTTGACAAGATATATTCACGAAATTTGGTATATATTATTTTCTAAGGCAACAATGTAATCTCCGAAGAAATTGACCAGATCGGTTAACTATAGCATATAGCTTCCATACAAACTGGACACATAGTTACTAACAGAAATGCACCTGTGAAGGGTATTTAGTTAACGTTTTTTCTTGTTTTCAATGAAATAAGTCCAAATACTAGCGAATTCATCAGCAGCTAATCCGCCTTCGACCTCGTGCCATAAAAAGCAGTACGCTTTTTGATTTTTCAAATTACAAAATACTAAGTTATGAACTTGCAACTTAGAGCGGTAATAAAATGTACTGACATTTGATTTCGGTGACATTAAAACAGCTTGAAGATCAACTGTAAATACGAATTGCGCGGCATTTTTATCTTTGGTTTTTTCTTCTCTGGCTACTTTCTTCTTTTCCTGATGGAGCAAGTAATCTTCCGCTGAAATATTTCCGACACGATAACGCGCACAAATATCGCACTGATCTTTTTTCGACGCATACAAAGATAATTTTTTGTTTTCAAAAATGTCATTAAAAACTGTCATAGAAAGAGGTTGCTTTTCGTGTTCAGTACATCACATATTTTTATAGATATCATAAAGCTTTGTCTTAGACTGCCATTCTGATAATAAATATTTTTTTGTGGTTGTAGCTCGACAATAATGAGATTCTGTGACTGGAAGACTGTCGAAAAACATACTTAGTTCTTGCTGCTGTACACTTTGGGTAGCCATTCCTCGGTTGTGTTTGTTTGAATTGGATACAGAAAAGGGCGTTTTCAACCATTTCAAAACAGTTTTTCCGCTTATGCCCAATGCGTTTAAGAAGAGAGTACGACACACACGCAAAATTGTATTATTGGCTTTAAGGTGATACTGCGGTGTTTGACTTCTCTTGTATGCGTTTTCTATGCGACGATTTCGAGGCCTTTTAGTTTTTAAAGTATTAACGTATTTTTTTTTTTTGTTTCCAACACATTTTCCAAAATTCCTTAAATATTTGTTCTCTACATGATTCTAACAGTTGTGCGCATTTCACGATTGCAGTCTCACCTTTGTCCCAACAATTACATGTTTGCTTGAGAGTTCTAGCGTCTCTCACGTTATTGTGTTGCCAAACGTTACCTGTTTTTTTTTCGAGGTATTTTTTACCACTTTGGCGCAGGACTTTATTTTTTTCAGAAAATTGGGAACAGGATTTTGTTTTTAATCTTCGTTTACGTGTTTTACTCTGCTCTGGTAACTCAAATGAATTGTCTGAACTGCTGTTAAAACCATAAGGCATTAGTCCTACAACACCATCATCTGCTTCAATTCCAAAATCAGGGCACTCTACTGCTTTCGGTTGAATATTTTTGTTTTTTATCAGCACACATTATCTGATATAATAACAATAATTAAACTTTAAATATTAAGAAAAAATAAGTAACCGTATTCACCTTCCACTTATGAGCAATTTTATAAAACAAATAAACAAACTTTACTTAATGTTGCGCCAAATTGCTATGAAACAGCTGATGCTGTGTACGTTCAGTGGACTTAGCGCGCGCTTTTATGACAACTACGGGCTTAAGACTTTTGCTTTCCAACACTATACAACTTAAAAAAAAAATCCCTTTTTTTTTTTGTTTTTTAACCCATGTATTTTCGAATTATCTTTTGAACTGCATCAAAATCTCATTTTTGGAAAAAATGGACTTTAGGCAGTTTGCACCCTTAGCCAGCGAAGTATAACTGAATGCATTAGCATTGGATTGCAACAATATTACTCTACTAATCTTTACGGCTTTTTTTTACAGTTGAAAATCCATGAAATTACATTTTTTTTAGTTGAATTTTTTTTATAGTCTAATATTTTTATATGCACTATATGCAAGATAACAGACGTTGCATGTTAAATATTTACTTTTAATAAACCCTTAATTAATTTACCGCTCAAGAAAATATGTATTTTATCGTTAATGTCACTAATATCATATAGCGCTAACCTAAAACTTTAAACTGACAGCCCATTTTTTAATTTTGACATCTCAGCGGAACAGGAAAAGAGATATATGCAAGATAGCAGACGCATGATAACAGATCTTAGCCAAGATACACAAATATTTAGAGTCAATTGAAGAGTACAGGCCTACCATAATAAAACACATCTTTGGGTAAAATTCGTTTTTTTTTTTTATTCAAAATAGTTTCTCTTCACGAGCGATGTACTGATTATAGCGAAGTTACCACTTTTTGCCTTCTTCTTAGAACCATTTGTTTTTTCCTTCATCAGTTTCCATGATTACCTCTTCATTTGACGAAGATAGATGCCTCCCCAGTGACCTTTCTTTTGAGATCTGACAATGGAAAATAGAAATGTGGAAGCAATTTTAAGCCCAATTCATAAATGTATGCTTTCGTTTTCCCTTCCTTATGATAGGCTGCTTTGTCTTGGTGAAACAGCAGTTAATTTTCTCCATATGCGACCGATTTGTGGTGCTTCAGATGGTCAAATAACGCTTTGTGATAGTCGCTGTGGATGATCCTTCCCTCTTCAAGAAAGCGACATAACCTTGCTAGCCGACTGCTAAATTTTTCCACGCTTTGGAGCTGGTTCATCGTGTGGGGTCCACTCGTATGACCGTCGATTGAACTTAAGAGTGAAATGATGGAACTATGTCATAAGTGATCATCCATTGTCACTTATTGCCGCAAGAACTCGGGTTTATTATGTTTCAACATCTATCTCCAAATACAGCTCCATATCATAAACTCATCGTTAATTTTGATCGAAAGTGAGTTGGCGTAGCACAGAGCTTTCTCTTATCCTAATATTCCGGAAGGATATAATATAAACATATTCAGTTCAAATTTTTAGAGTTCCTGCTATCTCCAATAACTCCCCTTTATGGTCTTGTATGCTTTTTTGTTTTTTCCTTCGTTAACAAGCTCTTTCGGACATCCACAGTGTTCACCGTCTTCGGTTATGGTTTCACCACATCTAAACTTAGCATACAAATCGCTGATGGCTTATTATCTTGCTTCATCTGTGTCTTCTTCCTTCAAAAAGCAATAGTTTATTAACATGTGTGATTTTATAGCCTTTTTATCCATTTTTTCGCAATAACAAAAGTTTCTTCACTCAAAATGATATAATTCGCAAACTAATTATCTGACAGCTGTCAAATCATGTGAATTTTATTATAGCAGCAGCATCTATATATCAGGCCGCAAACTGCAATTCACCTGTCAGAGAGTAATGCAATAAAATACCATTTTTTGAAATTGACAAGTGAATATAAACCACTAAAGCAAACGCTTCTCATATATAAATCGTGTTTCTCACATTGATATTATTATTTGCATTGCTTTTTACTCGCTACTTTAAGTCGCTATAATTTTTCGCATACTTATTAAATTTGTTGTTTTTTGTGCTTCCATTTCAGGTTCCACCTGCGGCACTGAACAATTCAGATGCAACAATGGTTTCTGCATACCCAATAGATGGCGCTGCGATCAGGAGAGCGATTGCGCCGATGGCTCCGACGAAGCAACAACGCTATGCAGTAAGTTTCGCGCTTTTTTCTAGGAAAAAAACATAGAAACAGACTACACATACAGACACACACACAGTGTAAAATAACACAACAAAATTATAAGGAAATTGTGTAAGAAAAAATGCTAAGACACACCAATTTGGCGAGTGGAAAAAATTGTTAAATTAAACGTTTACAACATTTTAGGCCAACACACGACAGTCTTAACTCAATGTAGCCTACAATATTAGTTACTTACTAGCTAGCAAACATGCACTCTAATCACATTATTACCTAATTCACAGTGAATTTCTGCTCACCGAACGAGGTGAAGTGCAAGAATGCCGAACAGTGCATACCACGCTCTTGGGTATGTGATGGCAGTCCCGATTGCCGTGACCAATCCGATGAAGCTGATTGCAGTAAGCAATTACATAAATACTTTCACTGCTAATATGAAAGCGATTTAAACGAATTTTACTAAACCAAACTAACAAGAGATAAAAAAAAAATATAGGAGGATTTTTTTTTTATTCTTAGAGAGCATGATATAACTACTAACAAGATTAATTTAAGAGTATAAGTTAATGATGAAAGCATATTTACTCATATTCTAAGATTAGAAACGTGTTTTACAAGTAAATTTAGTCGAGCTCATTTGCAAAATATTCAGAGTCTGCGTAACTCCATTAACCAAGTATTAAACATTTCACCTCCAGTTAGCCCAGCATATCGTCAACTAAAATGCAAAACTACGTATCAACAAAACAACTGAAATCGAGATTTGTAATACTTATGCTTTATTGACTATATATCACATTATATAACGGGTGATTTTTTTGAGGTTAGGATTTTCATGCATTAGTATTTGACAGATTACGTGGGATTTCAGACATGGTGTCAAAGAGAAAGATGCTCAGTATGCTTTGACATTTCATCATGAATAGACTTACTAACGAGCAACGCTTGCAAATCATTGAATTTTATTACCAAAATCAGTGTTCGGTTCGAAATGTGTTTCGCGCTTTACGTCCGATTTATGGTGAGGCTCATTTCTGGTTGAATGGCTACGTAAATAAGCAAAATTGCCGCATTTGGGGTGAAGAGCAACCAGAAGCCGTTCAAGAACTGCCCATGCATCCCGAAAAATGCACTGTTTGGTGTGGTTTGTACGCTGGTGGAATCATTGGACCGTATTTTTTCAAAGATGCTGTTGGACGCAACGTTACGGTGAATGGCGATCGCTATCGTTCGATGCTAACAAACTTTTTGTTGCCAAAAATGGAAGAACTGAACTTGGTTGACATGTGGTTTCAACAAGATGGCGCTACATGCCACACAGCTCGTGATTCTATTGCCATTTTGAGGGAAAACTTCGGACAACAATTCATCTCAAGAAATGGACCCGTAAGTTGGCCACCAAGATCATGCGATTTAACGCCTTTAGACTATTTTTTGTGGGGCTACGTCAAGTCTAAAGTCTACAGAAATAAGCCAGCAACTATTCCAGCTTTGGAAGACAACATTTCCGAAGAAATTCGGGCTATTCCGGCCGAAATGCTCGAAAAAGTTGCCCAAAATTGGACTTTCCGAATGGACCACCTAAGACGCAGCCGCGGTCAACATTTAAATGAAATTATCTTCAAAAAGTAAATGTCATGAACCAATCTAACGTTTCAAATAAAGAACCGATGAGATTTTGCAAACTTTATGCGTTTTTTTTTTTAAAAAAGTTATCAAGCTCTTAAAAAATCACCCTATATATAGTATGTTGCATAAACTTTTAAGCTTCCGCTGGCAGATATAACCAATTCTTAACCAAAACTCAAACTTTGTTTCAATATGAGTGTATATAACCAATAAATAAGCAACATATAAGCAACATATAACCAATATATAACAGTTTTTTAACCATTTTATAACCAAAACTGAAATTTGGTTCAATTTCTGTGTTTTCCATTATATCGTTTTTCCTTCGCCTGTGAGCTTAAGAAAAATGATGTTACGTTATTTTGCATTTTAGGTGACGATATACTATATGCATATATGATGTTTCAGACATAGTACTCGTACTATTTCAAGTCATTTTACATACACATTTAATGTCAATTAGCGTTTGCGGTTCACTTAAACTGTCCACTGTATGTGCTCTAAGGCTTCAGAATATAACAAAAAACGAAATAAGTGAGCCTAAAAAGCACACGCATTTCGAAATAAATTCAAATCAACATGGAAATTATTTAACCGAGTGTAACCCGCATGAACCGAAACACGCGACGCGCCTCATAAAGCGCGTAGCAACGAAACGATGTCCCGCGCCACGCTAACTGCGCATTGCCTAGCAAACGCACAGCGTCGCCAAGCGAAAGACAAGAATAAGCAAGTAGGCTGCGTAGAGTTGAGACGGCACAGTGCCCAGCTCAACAACTGACGTCTGGCAACGTTGCGCACAGCCGCCGGGTATTCGCGCCACATCACGCTGCCACACACACGCGCGTGCATAATGCACGCGTGCCTAATTTGTATTTATTGTTATGTAAAAGTGACGGCGCTGTAATCTAATAAGCACCCGTAGCAGCGCTAACACACACACACACAAGTAACTATTTGTGAGGATGAGCATTGTATGCGGAGCTATGCAGTAGTTGCGCATGTGTGTGCGTGTGCGGCTTTTTGTTAGCTCATTTGCTCGTGGTGCCGTGGTTGCGGGTCTTGCGTTTTCTAACTTCTGCTTGTCATCTTACATTAATACATACTTAACTGCCATTATTGTTGCCTTTTCTTCTATTCTTCTTCACTTTCTTCTACACACTTATAATTCTTTAAGCGTGGCGTATGCGCGTTGCCCTCATTTTGTCGCTGCTTGCACAGAGAGAAGCAAGAAGCTTACTTCAAATCAGTAAGTTTGGAGACACAGATTTAAGATGCACAATAATGAATAAAAATATTAATAAATAAATCAAAAAAATTGCTAAAACTTTATGTTATGAATTTTAAAAGAGTTTATTTAAAAGACGATTATTCTTTTAATATATTTTTATAAGCACGTTTGAGCTTTGACTAAATTTTTTACGAATTTTCCGCTTGAAAGTTTGCCACAACACTCGCCACTAATGCACAAGCCACCGGCAACCATCACGCTCGGTAGTTGTTGCTGCCACACTTTTGTTCCACATGGTTTTGTTATCGCATCCAAATGTGCGGCATAGTTTTTTTACGCTTTGCCACAAAAAGCTACTTAAAATGCGCATATCACTTGATGAAAAGCAAATTTTTCGCCAAAAAACCCAAGCCGAGCGCTTCTAGCACACACTTAATGCAGGCATAAGTAGGACAATAAGCATGTGCACATGAAAGCGAGAAAAAGGCGAACACAAAAGAGAAACTATAATGAGGGTTTTAGTGAGCATTGTATCAGCAGGTGTGGTAGATAAAATAAAATGTTGTGCGCGCAAAGAATGGCTGCCCAGCGTTAGCTGAGATAATGGAAAATTATGTTAATCATAAGCATTTATGCGTCGAGCTAGCATACAATACAATATATATATAATGATATGATAAAAGCAGCAGCAAATAATGATATGACTACCCATATCTGCTGGCAGCATAGAGAGGTCGTGCATAAATACGGAAGCAATATGTAATATTATGTAATTGCATTCAGCGCGTATGTCGGTGAATACAGTGATGTAGCAAGACGAAGCGTCAATTTAAACATAGTAATTATGAATAAATAAAGTATATATATTATGAAGGTGTCCATTATTTCCCAAGTTAATTTTTTATACCCTGACTAAATTTGTAAAACCATATACGTCGGAGACCCAGTCGATTTGGTCATTTCCGTTGCTCTCTCCGTTTGTATCAAGCGAATTAAACGCTCATTTTTTGAAATATCGACGAGAAATTTTGCAGACATTTTTTTCTCCTCAAGAAGCTGTAAATTTGTCAGTACCGCCAATATCGGACCACTATAGCATATAGTTGCCATACGAACGTAAATATCGTTATTGAGTGCTTGTACGAAAAACTTTTTCATTTGAGCTGATATCTCCGCGAAATTTGGCCTGAATCCTTATCTATAGCAATAATGGAATCTCCGAATAAATTGTTCAGATCGGATGACTATAGCATACAGCTGCCATACAAACCGAACGATCGCAAGCAAGTTATTGTAATGAACCTATAGTATTTGTAAAGGGACTTAGCTTCCGCACAACCGAAGTTAACATTTTTCATAGTTTTTTGTTCTAAAAATATTCTTCAAGCAGTTTGAATTATGTATCAATAGGCTGAGCAGTCATTTAAGCGCCTTATAAATGTTGCGTTGCTCATACGACATGGTGTACTGTATGAAAGCGCAGTAAATTTGACGTTTGACATTAACTGCGTATAACATTTAACCTTCTTTTAATATACGTAACATATAAATTATATTTTATAATATATATGCTTATGTTTGTCACAAAGTTACTCATACGCCGTGTCCATTTTCATTGTTTAATCGCTTTGTTACTCCTACTGTATGCGCAGACACTTTTACAAAATTAAATTTCCACAATGACATACTGCTCTCATAATCATTTATGCAGCATGTAATATTCGCTTTCAATATGTATTGAAAGCAATTTCGCAGGAGAGTTTACGGTATATATGTTTATATTTTAATTAAAAATATTGACTATTTACACAACTATTAAACATAACTTATTATTTAAAGTAATAAGTACTTTAATAATTTTCAGGACCTCGACCCGGAAAAAAGATATTCTTTTTCCTTATATAACTCTCTATATTATCCGCAAGAACTCATTGTCTTAAAAACCCAACCAAAAATCAACTTTGAGCAGTCGGTAAAAATTATTCATTTGCTAAAAAGTTATTTAGCATTTGATAAGAGGGCTCACCTAGTGTGACAGCGTATGACATGGCGCTTTTTGATATATAAAATAAATAAAGCAACTCCCTTATCAATTGTAAAATAAACGTTTGAGGTTATATGTATAGACATTCATATTTTAGAAATACATAGTATAGAAACGTTCACTAAATACTTTTTTTTTAAGAATTTGTCTTCATTTTTAACAAATTTTTTTATTGTAGAAAATATTTTATGCTTGTTAAGCCAATACTTTTTGCCATTTTTCGGGCACCATTTTGATTCCACGCTCATACAATTTTTATTCTTACTGGTAAAAAACTGTTTGAAGTGCTTTTTGACGTTCTGATTTCAGCGTAACCGGAAGAAGTAATAGTTCGAAGATCCCAAGTCTGAAGAATGTGGTGGATGTATTTCCAGCTTTTGACGCTCCGATTTGAGGTTGAGAATTTCCTTTCCAAACAGTTTTTCAGAGTCATGATTAAGTAATAGTCTTAAGGTGCCAAGTCTGGCAAATAGCATAGGGTGTCCTACCACATCCCATTTAAACTTAAAAAAAATAATTCGGCGAATTTTCCATTTTGCATAATATCTCCTGCTGGAGACACCTTTTCTATTGCTCAATATTAACCTCTTCAATTCTTCACTCACTTGTGATCCAGCTGATCACAATACACTTCAGAATTTGTCATGGTATTGTCGGCCAAAAGCTTAAAATAAATGATCCCCTTGAAATCACACCAGACGGACAAAATAACTTCTATTGGCGACTACCAGCCTTCGGAGTGGTTTGAGCTGGTTCATTCTTTTTAGACCATGGTTTCTGGTGCTTTACATTCTTGTAAACAAACCCACTTTTCGTCGCCAGTAACATTGCACTTCAAAAATTAATCACTTCTTTGACATTTGATAAGCAAGTAGCAGTCGTTATTGCGATAATTTTCTTCGTTTGTATATGTATATGTCAAGCTTCGAAATTCGTTCTAGACAATTTATGTGCTTGTGAACGAATGCGTTGGACAAATCTACAATTTTTCGAGTTGCTACTCGATGATTTGCATAGATCAACGACTTTATGTTACCCACATGACAAAAAATTTGATAATATCAGCTGTTGCCATCAAAGATATTACTTAGTGAAAGACCCAGTACAAGTTTTGAAGAAAAACATTAAACATTTACAGGGGATCATCGATGGCCAAAAAAGTAGTGTAAAAAAAAATCGAATTAAACCAAAATCTTGTTAGTCTCTCGATCTCGAATTCGATACTGGATACCTACATAATATTCAAGAAAGAATTTGATAGCGATCGGATTCTTTGTGCAAATTATCGCTCAGAAAAATCTTATTTTCACCAATTTTTTACGTGTAATAAATGTATTAATTTATTTTTAATAAATTTTTTTTTTTCAAAATTCATCCATTAACAGCTGGTTTCCAAAAGCTGCGTCCAAGAAGGTCTATCCGCGGTGAGTAGCATAACAGAAGAGGAATTTCTCTAAAATTAAAAATTCAAATTTCATCGGTTAGTAGATGAGTATAGGTCATGATTAATCGAAACATTTGAAAAAAGAAATATTTTTGGCAAAGATGTAACTAAACAGGTCTAAATATTTCCAGTAATTGCTTGGAAAAAAATGTATTTCAATCGAAAACAAAATCTTTCCTTCAATCATAGTCATTCTATTTACAAAAGTTGTGAAAGTTTTCAATAAAATCGCTTAATTAGTTTCTGAAAAACTTTGGAAACGATGTTTCGAGAAAAACACGATCAACGATTGTAAAAGCCAACCAGTCACATCAGGTGGCTCTCCTAATTTAAAAAATTGTTTTATTTATTTTTTTTTTTTTTATTTTTTTTTTTATTTAAATAATTGTTTTATTTATTTTTTTTTTTAATTTTTTTTTTATTTAAAAAAATTGTAAAATACTTTCTCAAAGTTTTAAGGTCAAACGCAATAAAAGTGTGGTAGATAGTACATCTTAAAAAATTATAAAAATATTAAAAAAAAAATTATTAAAAAAAATAAATAAAACGATTTTTAAAATAAAAAAAATTTAAAAAAATAAATGAAACGATTTCTTGAAATTTCAAAGCCAACGTAGCAAAATAATCTGGGTCATAAATCTATTGACTGCTGGCGTTCCGTGTTGAATCTTACATAGATATTCAGTACGTATTAGCACAGTGTTGGTGACAGCTCCTTTTTTCTTGCGAAATAGAACGGTTTGATATATATTACAACTTGCGTTTACTTACTGCTTCTCATCTATTGCAAAATAAAAAAGTTGAGATAAATTAAAAATTGCGAGTGCCAGCACCTGATGGCAATTTTTACCCCCATTACCAAGTTGCTAAAATATTCCGTTTTTAACCACTATATTTTCTTTTCTTTTCTATTTTAAAAATGTTCAATAGCCTTACCCAATGCACAACTACAGTTGAGCCCGTCTGGCAGTGAAGTGCGCAAGGAATTTTTATTGCCTGTCGAGATAAGCCTAATCTTCACATAAATTCCGCCTCATAAACATTTCACTTTCATGCACATTGCGGTTTTCCGACAATTCTAATCGCAGTCGCTTGCTTTTTATCCATTGTCGGCTGCAAATGCTTAGCTTTTACTTGTGTGTGTGTGCGTGCTTTCGTACAGTGTTTCTTACTTAAATGAAATGTGTGTTTGTATAAGTTGTTTGACTTTTTAATAATGTCTAGACGTGTGCACATTTAATTTCAAGGTTAATGCTGCGCCTCGCAACAACAAACACGAGCAACAGCAAAATCAACAGCAAAGCAGCGCCCACCACTGCGTATGAGTGATGTCTGCACTTGCATATGTGCGTTGACTTGAATATTTGTTTGATGAATATTATTGCTGTTTGCATGCTTTTCCGTATGCTGTCGGTCACTTGAAAGCGTCAGCTTTTCGTAGAAGTCTTCAAGCGTCTTCGCACAAGCCACGTTCGTTAGCGCCGGCTTAGTATTTCGCATTATGCGCACATCAACGCTCTGTGCCAGCGCAGCAACAAACTGCTCACTGGTAATTAACTCGGAGCACGCTTGCACGTGCGTCCACTCCACACACACACACACACACGAACCGGCAAAATTATGTTACAACACTTATGCAGACATGCGTGAGTGTGTGTTTGTATTGTTTATGTTCAAGCACTTTATTCGTTTCGTGTTGAAAAATCTCGGCTCTGCACATTCACAACAACACAAATGGCTTGCCATGTTGGTGTTCTATCTTTTTACACACGCTACTCATGCGTGCATTGCGGCGCTCGGATTTCGTGCTCACTTTCACGCCGCTATCGCTGTCGCTGCCGCAGCTTGAATAGGTGGCAGCTTGTTTGTGTTTGCTGTAAACTTATCGTGTTCGCTTACAAAATATTAACGCAAACAAACGCCCACACGGCGTCAACTGTGGCGCTTGGCGTGGCCTCAAGTGCGACGCGTGGGTGCCACATATATCCGTATAAGTGTTGGCATGTGTGTGTGTGTGCAGCTACGCTACGCAACTACTCGTTGTGGTTTTTGCTAGCAATTGACTTACTCGATTTTTCCAACGTAATATGAGTCGCGGCAGCCAAGCTTTTATGGTAGCCACGGCTTCACCAACACTTTGCTGTTTATTTTATTTATATTTGTATTTTTTACTTTCTGTTGTGCTGATCTTTTTGCTTTGCTTTTGTTATTGTTTGCCGTTAGGTACTTTTCAGCTTAAGCGTGGCGTAGATTTCAGTGTCAATGTTAGCATTTGAGCTGTCGCATATAAGCTGGTTATTGTTGCTGTTGATGTTTCGTAGTTCAAGGCTTCGATTTTAGCTTAAGTAAGCAAAAGAGACTATTTCCCGCTTTACGCCACTCAGTGCATATAGTTAGTTTTTATACCCCGAATAGTTAACAGCCAGGTATAAATGTCAGAGACACTATACAAAATGTATACATTGTGACAAAAATTGCAAATAAAATGCAAAATATTTAATTATTCATCAATATTTATTTTTTGACCTTCAAAGTAATCACCATCAGAGGTAATACACTTAGGCCAACGATTTTTCCATTCCTCGAAACGCTATTCATAATCTTTCTTTAGAATGACCGAATTTTGTTTTATCTCTTCGCTCAATAGAAAACGGGTTCCATGGAGTGGCTCTTTCAGTTTGGAGAACAACAAAAAATCACACAAAGTCAAGCCTGATGAAAACGGTGTTTGATCGATGATTTCTACTGCTTTTTTGGCTTTGAGTGCGGTTAACCTTTTTAAAAAAAAATTCAGTTTCAACGGGACGAGTAGTGCAAGAGCGCGTTTCATGCCCCGAAGAATGGACTAGAGTAAGATGTTGAGCTCTCTTGCCATCTATCTAACACTTTTCTTACGATTTTCCAGCAACATTTACTTTACTTTTTTAATATTTTCATCAGTTGAAGAGGTCGAAGGTAGTTCAGTAGGAGGTATGTTTTCAATGATGTCTCGACTGTCTTTGAAGGCTTCGTACCACTTGTAGGCTAGTATTTTTGATAAAACTGAAATACCGGAAGCCTTTTCCAATTCACTCAAAGAAAATTTCCTCCCAGCGAGCAGTCTTTTGAGATCTAAGAACAGGAAATATTCACTGAGGAACAGATATGGAGCATACGAAGAATGGGAAAGCGATTCGAAGACGGTTTCAATTATTGCATAGTCTTACTGAAAGAGCACTTTCTTTTACCTCAAATGTAGCCATTTTTCGGTGATTTCATATAAGAAATGGTTCCATAATACTATGTAATAGTCCCTATTGACGGTCCTTCCTTTTCTAAAGTAGTCAATAATTTCTAAATACTGACACCGTAACTTGGCCAGCCATCTTTTTAGTTTTTTCATGCTTTGGAGCGGATTCAAGGTTGTGCAGTCCACTCGGGTGACTGGAAGTGATGAATCTACGCTTTATTCATTGTCAAAAACTTGGATTTGTTATACTTGAACATCTCCAAACACGTTCTGTTGATATAGCTTCTCAATTGACCTGTTAATCTCCGCAGAAATTATTCAAAGCAGACCATTATAGCATTTAGTTCTTGAAAAGAAACATTGAACGTGTGAAGGATAAAGTCATGAAACCCAAGTAAGCTTCTATCATCAGCGCACCAGGAACAAACGAAATTCTTAGTAATATATGCCTAACACCAATATGAGCGATGAATTCTCAGAGTTAAGGCTTATAATGGGAAGCTAGCTGGAGAAAAGTTCACAAACATATTTTTGGAGACAAAAATAAAGTATTTTTGTAGTGTCTCAAAACAAATGGCTGGCTGAAGAAAAGCTTACAAATCGCTATAAAAAGAATATATACTAGTAGTCTCCCCTGTGGAGTATAAATTGAGCCAAACACGAAAGCAGCAAATTATAACAAAAGGAAGCTTTGGAATTATATACCAATTCGCTCTACTTTGAATTATAATTTGCTTTTATTCACATGAAAACTTACAAAATTTCAAAAGTCCCTTTGGAAAGTGCTGCTTCCTTCCTCCACTTCAGAGCTACTTGCCAGTAAATCATTATAATACAAATGATGTTGTTGGTAAAAGCAAATAAACACTTGTGACGCATGAGTTGAGAGCATTAATACAATTACTGGCCAACAAAGTAAGCTTTTCAATAATTTATAGGCTTACAATTTAGTCGTGTATATACAAATAAATATATATATATGTATATGTATATATGCAGGAATATAAGTATAAGAAAATGGTTATGCAAGTATACGAACGGTAAGCTAACTTGTAATGACTGCTTCAATTGGCTTGTATAGGTCATATGTATGTCAAAGGCATTTGCGCCTACAAATATGCTTCACACTTAAGCGCTCGTGTATGTCTAGCTGTCAGTACTACATGGCGTATACGTAATTAATGCGAAATTTTACAACATAACACACAGCATGAACATTTGAACTAGCATTCAATTGGTAATTATTGCTACAATCTCAGGCAGTAAGCAAGCAGATGCTTACGAGTATGTGAATATTCACTTTTAAATCAAATATTAACCAGTGTATGCACTCGACACTCAATCATGTTCATAGCATATCAGAAATATTAGTTGATGAGTCAGTTGCCTTGCGGTTAATTAATGTAAATACATTTGCCTAGCAAACCTGCTCATTAAAATTCTGTCAAATAAAACATTACAGCAGCCATGTAATTAATATGCAAATATAACCACAGCAATATTTATGTTTCTGCTGCATTTGCTCGCCGTAAATTGTGTGTTGTCATATTCTAGTATATTCAAATTCATGCTTTTGACCGACAGTAGCAACACTTGCTATTAGCAGCCAGAGCATTGCAGCTGCTTTTGTTGAAATTTGCGGAGTTCTCAATATGGAATTATTAATTTTGTGTTGTGGGATTTCGATCACTGTTTTGAACGGCTTGAGCGTATCAAATTTCAAGAAACAAAATTTCCTTGCTCTCATTTACCTGTACTCAAGTAACTAATGTTTTTGCAGCGTGTGTGACAAGGATTGTTCATGAATGAGCTGCTTGCCAAGCACACACAAACTGTAGTCGTCACTCAACCATTATATACGCTTTATTATGCACCTTTCGAGTCCTTCTATTAGAAAAACTCAGCTATCTACACTATAAATAAGTCGTTTAGTGTAATTTAGGTCACAAAAATACCCATAGACCTACTCACAGTTGCCTACTTAAATAGCACTCCGTCAGCTTTTAACTTTTTTCACTGCACAAATTTAATTAAGTGCCCTTGAGGTTTTTTGCTTACATACATATACACCCAGCTTAAATGGCAATAAGCCTCTACATAGCCACAGCATACAAATCTGTTACGCAGCCAACACAGGCATATGCAAACATATGTCTTTGGTCACCGCCAGAGACAAAAAGGTAACGCAGCAGGTGGTCGGCCAGCATTGAGAGCTTTTATTTTTTAATTTAGGCAAAATACCGACAGTACAATTTTAAAATATTATAGCATTCACAGGGTTTATTAAGTACGTCATTTTGTTTGTTATAACCAGATGGAAACGTCGATCATAAAGTATATATATAGTACATTCACAAATAATCTACGAAACGAGCTGGGTTGTTTTAGTCTGTATACAGGTGTGCGAGGTAGGCTTTCTATTTTCGAGACATTTATCTAAAACTTTGCTCAAGCCATTTTCTTCTTAAGAAACTGTTTATTTTGCGGAATCGTCAATATTGGACTACTTAAGCATATAGCTGCCATACAAACTGTCCAATCAAAATCAAGTCCTTGTTAGGAAAACTTTTTTATTTGACAAGATATCTGCCGACAATTTGGCAGGAGTTATTACCCAAAGCAATACTAAAAAAATTTAGATCGAAACACTAAATCGTAAAGCTTCTATACTTTTTTCTGCGCGATGAAAATTAAACTTTGGTATGGAAAACTTTTTTATTTGACAAGATATTTGCACACAAGTTGACATGGCTTATAGTCTAATGCAACGCTACAATCTTCGAAGAAATTTTTCCAATCAGGCTACTATATGATATAGCTGCCATACAAATTGAATGATCAAAATCAAGTACTTGTATGGAAACTTTTTATTTTTTGAAGGGTGTTATCTCTTCGGTGCAGCCAAAATAAACGAAATAAATGTATTTCATTGCTTCTGCTTTCATTTCCATTCCGCTCATTTTTATGAGTGTGTGTGTGCTATGTTAAACTCATTTTTTAAAACAAAAAGCAGAAACAAGTTAAAAAAATAATAATAATTTGTACGCAAGACTCTCAACATTTCCTATGTTAAGTTTTTTTTTCATTTGTATCTGCTTATGCCAATATCCATATTTAAACAAGTGAGAGCTTGGCAACGCTGTGCCCAAAACAAACATGCGCCATAAATTAATTACAAATTTTACTCAGACACCCCTTTTGGGCGCTCACAAGAAATGAAGCTATTTATTCATAATATTTGTTTTTTTTTTTGTTCGTTTGTGTTAGTTAAGTCTTTTAAATGACAGTTAAAAAATGTTTCAAGTTTTAATCCGCTTTTGGTGCTGGCTCATTTAAATGTTCGTTTGAGTCACCTGCATATTTTCCCCTAAACATATGTTAATTCAGTTAATGCAAAGGTATTAAATAAATATTTCATATTATACCTTTGCCCGTTTTGTCCTACCCTTTTGTCGGCAAGCTGTTTTGACCGTTGGTATCGGACCGTCATATACCATATACACGAATGAAGTCATAAGGCAAAAGTTATAGCTGCGGATAACAGTATGTGTATGTGAGTATACCCGTTATATACAATATACAAGTTGATTTTTTTGCTGATTCACGCTGAAGTGTTAGATTTAGCTCTAAAAGATTTAATGTTGCGCTCTTTATTTTCAGTTTAAACTTTAACTCAATAATTTTCCCATATTATATACTTACATATGGGGTATTCCATACCAAATCGCCCACTTTTGAGCCCGACCCGTTTACATTTTGCTGAAACTTATCCATCCTTTTCTACCCTTTGAAAAACGTTTTTGAGAATTTTTTCAAAATTGTTTGTCAAACTTCCAAAAAGTTATGAATTTTGCTATTTTTTGCTTAAAAACGGTTTTTTTCTATTTTCAAATAGCCATAACTTTTGTAGAAATTGACTTTTGGGGACCGTTTTTTTTAATTTTTTTTGTTGAATGAACTTTTCGAAAAAATACACGAAAAAAATTTAACACGATCAACTATATAAAATAATCGTTTTTTTTTTTAAGTAAAATCTTAATTTTTTTTTTGGAAGTTCGCCATAGGTAGTCTAAAATGTCTTTTCATATTTCTAATCGAACTTCAATTTTTTTTTTGTTTTTTTATTTATAATGAATTTTCAAAATATGTACTTTTTGCCTTTTTTCCCTCAGTATAAAACTTCTCTGGTTTCTGGGCAAAAAACTGCGACAAATAATTTTTACACGCTTCTCTTGAAGAAAACTTTACGCCATTAAAGCAGTTCTGCATTAACCGCAACAAATTTCCGATGTTGCAAAATCGGGGTTATTTGGTGAATGCATCAAAACTTCCCAGCCAAGCTCTCACAGATTTTTGCCGAGTCATCAAAGTTGTGTGAGGTTTAGCGCTGTCCTAATGGAAGACGAATCCCTTTCTGTTGATGAGTTCCTGGCTGTTTATTTCGATTGCTTGCTTCAATCCCACCAGTTGTTGACAGTAAAATGTAGACTCAATCGTTCGACCAGGCTGAAGCAGCTCATAGTGTATAATTCCTTTTCAATCACTCAGCCTAACCTTTCGAGGCGTCAATCCTGGCCTTGCGACCATTTGTTGAGCTTCACCATGCTTGGAGCATGATCTTCTTCGCACATTATTGTCGTATTTTCATTATTTTTCGTCTCCTGTTACCATTCGCTTCAGAATAGTTCAAAGGATCCAGATGTTAATTCGGTCCATTAAATTTTTCACAGATAATTCATTTGGTACCCAATCATTCTACTATGAATTTTTGGTTTTTTTGTTTGCTTTTAAAATTCCATTTTGGTCCTCCTTCGGAATTTTACAATGATTTCGGTATTAAATTAATTTATAAGCAGCGTTGCCAACGTTAGTTCAGCGGAAACATAGACAGCGCGCTTATAAAGCAAAAGCTGTCGAAAAACGAACTCATTGCACAACTGTTTTCTGGTAGAATTGCCAACTATTTTTATATAAACATTAAACACATGACCAACAACAAATGCCTCGTGACTCAATTGCATAGCTTTAGTGCGACTTTAAAAACACATAACAGGTACGTATAGTATGTGCCATTGACAAACGGTATTTGGCTTGACTTGTGCTTATTTACCAAGTTGAAAATCATTCAGTCTAAAAGTCATCACGCTCGCCTACCAAACAGTCATATTTGCATTTGTACACATACAAGTGCACACAGCGAACATATAAACAAAACGGTGAGTACTAAGTAAACACTATTGGGAAAACTAATAAATAAATCAAATTGTGTGTGCTCCAGAGGTGAAATCATTGCTTCTAATCTCCGAACTGAATTATATGTACCGTAACAAAAATTTGCATTTTTCTTTCATTGTTATTGAACGATTTGAAATATTCAAATTCGTGTTGAGAGCTAAACGTAAACATATTTTTGTAAACGGCAGCAGTCAACAATGATATGCAAATACAGCAGCACCGACGTGTGCTAAAATTGAGCATACAAAATTTGTTGTTTAATTTCAAACAAAAAAAAAACAAAAAAACAAAAAAAACGAAAAAACGAAAAAAAATACTGCTCTTAACATGCGAAATAATTGAAAACAGTAAGTGTCGGTTGAAGTAAAAAATAAAAATAAAAAAAACACACAATTTAAATATCGCACTGTCTCTCCCGCTTCAAATCCTCACCCAAATACTCGCTACTGGCGCAACACAATTCGGACGGAGATTTTAATTTTAGATGTCCATACATCACAAGCCGACCGACCGACAAAAGAACCAAACGAATGGTGTGGCACTAAATTGAAAAACCCGCACTGTCACGTGCACATATAAGCGTTTGTATGTTTATGTTTGTGCGCCAGCAAACGAAGTGTGTGCAGCACAATACAAATGCAAGCGAAATGCAAATGCAGCAACAGCAGGAGTTAAAATTAATTTACAATCGAAATATTTACGGCATATTGTCATTTTATTACACAGAAAATACTAAAATAACAGAACATGTTATAAATAAATATATTTTATTTCTTTTCCTTTTATTTAAATGATAGCTGCAATGAAAACTATACATAAATGTGTCAGCCAGGAAATAGAATCGGCACACTTGCTGCACCGCACGCAAATGAAAAATGTCGTTTTAAGAACACATGCAAAACAGAAAAACTATAATTTCGGCTGCACTGAAGTTATATAACCTACACAGGTGCATTTTTCCTGGCAGTTAAAGCTAGGAAATGAACTTATGTTATTTTTCTATGGTCATTTTGTATGGCAGCTATGTGTTATAGTGTTCCGATCTGAAAAATATGCATGAGGGTTGCAGTTATATTTTAGAAAATAATGTGTAAAAAGTTTCGTGAGGATATCTTAACAAGAAGAAAAGTTTTCTATACAAAGCCTTAATATTGAACAGTCAGATTGTATTGATCTGAATGATTTGTACACAGTTTATGCCATTGCCTTGGAGCATAACACATGCCAAATTTCAGGCAGAGTGCTTATCAAATAAAAAAGTTTTCCATACAAGGACTTCATTTTGATCGCTCAGCTTGTATGGCGGCTACATGATATAGTAGTTCGATATCGGTCGTACCGACAAATAAGCAGCTTCTTAGAGAGCAAAGAATGTATGAAAATTTTCAGTTCAATATCTGCGAAATTTTTTAACTAAATAATATAATAAGTTTTTCATGCTTTTCTGCTGGCAACAGTTGATTAACGTCGGTTTGAGATCGTAGTCTCTATAACAACTTAATGCACAGACATAATTTTAAGCGCACAATAATTATGTGTACTCGTACGTAGTTGCTTACATATTCAGGTACATGCCGCAAGGCCTTACGTGCCACATATGTAAGTAACTATGCCACTTAAGTAGCGCTGCAGGCCAGGTGCGGTGTTCGCAAGGTGTTTGTGCTTCTTTTGTCTACATTTGTTACATACGAGTAAAATGGAAAAAATTTATCATATTTCTTCATTTTAAATACAGTTCGTTTTCGAAATTTCGTAATAGAAAAAAATAGAAGAATTAAAGAGTATCAAAAAATTTTAAACAATCCAATTTTTTGTCTACATTTGTTACATACATATCAATATGATGGGAAAAAATTATAAAAAATTACCAAATTTTGTAATAGAAAAAATTAGAAGAATTAAAGAATATCGTAAAATTTTAAACAATCCAATAGAGTCAAGCAAACAAATATTTTCTATCGGGATTTCTCGTTGAAAGTCTTAAAAATAATATAAAGTCACAGCAAAGCCATGCAGCTAATCATTTTATTAGAAGGAACTAAATATTATTAAATATATTTAAATATTTTGTAAGTCCGTTAACATTTTCTGTCAATTAATCATTTTTTATCCGTTATTATTTTACTAACACTTCAATCTATCAGTCGCTACCAGCTGAAATGAAATGAATTCCGTTAAATCACATTCCCAAACGCTCTGCATATAACGAACTTAAAATATAATACCTTTATCATACCTTTGTTTTTCCACGAATTTCCATCCATGTTTGCAAAAATTCCGAGCAATAAATATTTGAGTGGCTGCAACAAATAACTCAATAAGATTTAAGCGCATTTATTATTCATCAGTCAGTACTGAATGTTCAGTAACAACTTTACAAATATTTTATATTTATTGCAAGTAAAATACGCTGATGACATTAAATATACAATTTTATTAAAATTAAGTAAATATTGGAAAATCGACAATAAAGCTATGACACAGTTAAAAAAAAGCTGTGCAAAATCTGTGTGCTCAAAAAGCAGTGGGATCGCGAGAATGAAATGTAAAACAAAATTTCAGCGTATTATTACCATGTTATCTCCAATATATTTATTGTATTCAGGCAGTTCATATTTTTGCTGCCACTGCTAATATGTATATCTCTATATCCATATACATAGGAAATATTTTCAAACCCTAAAACGGGTAGAAGGCCGAAAAAGCAAATTTCCCTGAACTTTTCCTCAGAAAACTTTTGAAATTATTGATCCAAAAATTTATTAACATATTATAATATTTCTTTACTATATTTGAGGACTTATTATTAGAAAAAATTTTTATTTGGAAAGCAACTACAGCTGATCTCCGGGAGCTTCACTCAAAAACGACGTTTTGCGGCGACGATACTCGCAATATCTCTGAACTGAATCCTTTGAAATTAAAAAAACACGCTGATTTCGTTAAAGTAATGTTGAATCTGGTAAATAATTGAAGAAATAAGCAAAATATTTGTTTTTCACAAAATGGCGGTCTCTCAAAAAAAAAAACGATTTTTGACTAAAATTTCGGAACTTGATTGTTTATAAAAAAATATTAATCGGTGAGAAAAAATTTTCGATTAATTGCTAAAAAATGTATTTGAGAAGCTGTTGTTGAAAATTAATGCAAGCACTACTGATCACCGTTTTCGGAAGCACCACTTTGCGAAAAACGCGCTTAAAGTTTGGTCTTGTACTTCCAAGCACTCTGAAACGCCACTACAAATTTGCGTGTAGCTTCGAAAATGTTCACCGGAACAATATGAAATTTTCTGTGTCTATTCTTACACATAAATAAATTTAAAAAAAGAAATAAAAAATAGATCGACTATTTGAAAATTCTAAGTGTATATATAAGTATATGTAACTCCTTAAGTTTGCCACGATCTTTGTAACACTCAAAAGAAAGTCCTTTAGTTTTTGAGATAGCGAGCTGATATTTTGCACATGCGCTCTTCTCACAAAGAGGTTGTCCATTTGTTGAAACTGCTGATATCATACTACTTTTGCGTATACCTGCCATACATACTGTCCGATCAAACTTCAGTCATTGTATGAAAAACTTTTTTATTTGACAAGGTGTCTTCATAAAATCTAGCACAAATTATTATCTATGTCAGCGCCACAAACTCCGAAGAAATTGTTCGGATCCGACAATTATAGCATATAGCTCTCATACAAACTGACCAGTCAAACTCAAGCCCTTCTATCGAAAACTGGCTAATTTTGTGAGTTATTTTTATAAAATTTGGACACTTCATAATTACTAAAGGCTGTTCTATTTTCTGTGCAGCCGAAATAACCGTGCTTCTCTTGTCATTTTTTTAATATTTAACCTTAAACTTGTAAGCGGATATTTTTTTTTTTGTAATAAAAGTAAAAGCTAAGACAAACTTATTTGTGAGCCATTTATAGTAAACAATAACAGTGTTTGACAGCGCAAATTTTAAATATTAACTAAAACCGAAATATTTTCCAAAACGACCTTCACTCTCACCGCATCACATATTTTACAGCAGGCAAACATAAATTTCAATAAGCACCGTCCGCTGTGTATATGTGTGTGTGTGATTTTGAATATTTAAATATTTGTAGTTTGCGCTCCAGCATTTCTCTGTCCTATTTATGGCAGCATTTTGCTTTCACTCATTTATTTAATTTACTCTTGACACACTTATTCACTCAAATGGTAATAAACACACACTTTCGCAGCATTTATGCAGTTTACTCTGTGCTTTATGTGATATTTTAGCAAACTTTTGCGCTTCTGAAAATGAAATCGGATTTCGATTTGCATTCGCAGTAAAAGTTTTAATCACAAAGCTGCTCCTGCTTCTAATAACCGTTACACATGGAAATACGTTTAGTATATAACTGAGAGTGTACTTTTCATTAGAAAACAGTATTCGGATTTATGCTCGGTGCGCTATTGGACTATTTGAAATTTATTATTAAATTTAATGGATTTTAACAAGTGAGGCATTCGTTTATGTTACAGAGCTCAAGTAAAGCTTTGGTTTAGAATTTGCATTCGATAGAAGAGACTATAGGAACGTGATGGGAATATAACTAAAATAAGTGGTCAGTTGTTGGTGACGACACACGCCCGCAGGATGGAGTTGACAGATCGAGAAGACTGCAGGAAATGTCTAGAGTATGGCACCAGCGAAACAATGGAGCATCTCTTGCGCACTTGTCCTGCATTGGCATGACTACGTTGTAAGCATCTGAGATCCCCAGGTTAGGATACACTGGAGGACGTATCGATAGTGAAGCCACAGAGTCTGTTAAAATTCGCGTCAGGCGCAGGCATTCTTAAAGATGACTACTTTTCTTGGATTCGTCATTTGGTATCGCAAAAGACCAAAACTTAAATATAAGTGTGAAAAGTTTAATCTTTAATTTCTCTCCCCTGAGCGCACATAACAATCATCACTTGTGGTTTATTAAACAAGCAACCGTTTTTCATTATTACTAAGCTCGCATCTAAAGCATTTTTGGAATACTCGTGTATATATATATCTGTATACTGTACGCAAATTTATTACACTCATTAACGCACACGACTGCATGCCAGGCGAGCGCACACGTAGTGGCAATAATTTTAAATTACGCATACATGCATGCATGCATAAGCTGGGTATGCCGATAAAACACCTTTGTCAAGTGCTAGGCCGAGCTCCGCCTTTCACTTTTGGTGCGTTCGAACAAATTTATGCCGCCTTCGAGTGGTTGATGGATTCGTTAAGAAATTTTTCATAGCAGACATAAGCGAAGAACTAAAGCATGGGGAGAACTTACTTTACTGATATCAAAAAACTTGTATTGATGATGGGAAGATTGATTAAATATAGCAATGTGCTTAGCAATCACATACTTTTGTTTTGTTTTGGCCTATAAATTCCTCACGTATTTTAAACAAAGAAATAGATTCTCGCGAAATATCCGAATTAACAAAGAGATTTTGCGTAGAAATTAAATCACCTGTTTTTCTCATAAATAGACCATGCAAGTTTCTTTAAACTCTTTCAAAAGCAACTCAACAGAAGCAATGCTCTCCTACAGGGTTTTTATGTGTATGCCCTCAGTGCGTTATATCTCGAAGTTTGTGTGAAAACTATTATACTTAGTTTATTTAATCTACAAAGTGTTAATAAAACTAATGCCCCAGTCACGTCGTAGCGTTGTATGCGCTCATTCATACATTGTTGTGCACCATGGCGTATGAGTAATGTCAGGTACACAATTAAAGTGAATTCCTTTGCCCTTCCATTTGGTCTAATAGTGTAGATAATAATAAAGACACCAACCGCATTACTTTCATTTTCACTTCCATGCCAACACACATGACATGTCTGAATAGACATACCAAAATGTACAAAGACATTACCGCGCATACACACACATACAGAGCTATGCTTATGTAGTTATGTAGATATGCGCATATGTGAATATGTGTCAGGTATTTGAACATCATTTCACAGGACACCATTTTGTTCATGGACCCAAGTTTGCTTATGCATCTACATATTGACTGCAAAGTATGTGCCTGTCACAGCCGAAAGCCTATGATGCTAGTGCTGCGTACTTTAGTTTATATAATAATTTGTTTATTATGTAAGCTTTAATAAAATAAAAAAAAAAAAATAAAATGTGCCTGTCATGTGCACTAAAGGAGAGTAAAGAGAAAAAGGACAACCGCAAAAAGCTATAAAAATTTCATGACCACACACAGACTGCTGAATGGTAGTTATGCTATCATGCTATGCTATGTGGCTTTATTGCTAAACTTATATGTGTTAGATAGTTGTGTGTGTGTGTTCATACTCATATATGTCTACTTATGTGTTCGGATACGGAGGTGCTGTGTTTATTGCTTAGTGTTGTAGCTAAATGCTTGCAATTTCTCCACTTACACTTATGTATGCCGTACAAACAAATGCCAATGAAGCGGTAAAATAACTTTGATTGTGTTTGAGTGCGGCTTATTTTCTTCTCTACTTATTCGCTTTCAGACCTGTTTACATGGATTTGTGTATATATACTTTATATACTTTATACATGGACGTATGTATATATACATTCGTAATTTTTGGCTGTTACGAAGTCGGTATGGCACTCGAAACTCTTAATTTCAGTCGATATGTAGATATGTATGTCATTATATGCTGTCATACAAATAATAAGCGAAAAATATTTATTTTATTGTCTTAGAAACGTCGATAATTTGGCGCCCAGCTTAATTTACAATAAAATAAAGCAAATTAATAAAAAACAAAATTCTAAAAACTTACTTAAGTGAATTTCAAAAAAAAAAAATTTTTTTTTTTTTTGCAAATATATCGAATCTACATACTTTTGAGTTTTTAAATGCGCCAAAAGTGTTAAAATTATCCAGAAAACACTTTTGAAGATATGGCAGTTTTGTAAGATTGTGAAACTCTTAAACTTAGAGTAATCTCACAAAGCTTTAAACACGGAAAAAAAGAAAAGAAACTACTAGAGTGATCGACTTGAAACTTTTATACGCCATTCTAGGCTTTATTTCTCAGGTAATGATCAAAGATTTAAAATTTTTTTTAACAATTTTGAAATTTAAAGCCACTATCAAGTACAACTATTTTCACAAAAAAATAATTGTCAAAAATCTAAATTTTGACGAGTTCTTTCATCACTATCTGTACACATCGATAGTAAAACTAATTTTTTTAATATAAAAAAAAAAAACAAAATTTTTTTTTGTCAAAACTCAAAATTTTTACAAGTACTTTCTCACTACTTTAATACATCGATAGCAAAAATAATTTTTTTATCGTAAAAGCAAAATAAAGTTAAGTAGAAAAATATTAATCATCGCCAGACAACTTTTTTTTCATATGTCCTTCTGGCGATCAGCTATGAAATCAAAGAAATTATAAATATTTCAAAATAAATTGTCGATTTTTAAAGTACATAAAATTTTCTAAAAGTACATTATTTTAATTTATTTATTAAATAAATTGGCTCTTCAAAAAAATTCACATAGAAATAACCCCTTACTCGTATTGACTTCGTACGACATGGCGTATGAGCAATATTTCATGTATCATATATTATTTTATAATTCATATTTACCATTCCTACTCTCTCAATAAAAACGTATATGACGTAGTAAAAACATATTGCTTCTTCTTACAAAACTTTGAAGACATGTGGAATATTTGCAATATCACACTTAGAGCAAGTTTTTTAATGGAAACCTACTTAAAACCTAATTTGTGCTATATTTACATAATGTATATAAAACTGTATTGTAATGTGTAATTTTTAAATTTTTTATATAAGTATACAATTTATATTAGTAAAATATTACTGCTTAGTGGCGTGGTATAAACTCATAGCTCGACATGGCGTATGAGTAACAATGCATTTGTCTAGTTTCATATTTTGAATAGCAGCTGGCGTTGCAAAGTACGCAAATTTATCATCATTATTCTTCGCTCTAACTGCGCTACTTATTTATAGTGTAATCCTTAGATATTTTTAGTCTTATTTATTCCCACTTTCTTGGCAAAAACTTGCCGCATTTTAAATCCTCTCCAACAATAATATAATGCAAAGCCCAACAGCCTGTTAAAGTTTCTTCATAGCCAGTTTGAAATTCACTTTACAGCCGTACCTACTTTCAATTTGAAAACTTTGCCGCTACTTACTGCTAATTTACCAACTGATGCACTTTTAATAGATACTTTTGTTGTGCTGGCAAACTTTGCATTTGGCATTAGAATGGCGTAGCAGAAAAATAGCGAAGTGCGATTATGCAAACTTGAAAAAATCTTACTACGAAGTCTGTTAGTAGAGCATATTACTCCACTTTGCTAAAAGTACAAGTTTTGTCCAAGACATACTCACATACATATATATATATTTATAGATATATCTGGCATAGCACATACATACCGACATGAGAGAGAGAGAGAGAGCAAAATTATAAAGGAATTACAAAAATATGCCTTCAATTCTTTGCAAGCGGACCATCTGCCTGTCTTAGTATAAAAATAAATCTCAGGAAATTCCACAAAGCATGAAAGAACAATGAAATAGGCAACAAATTGCTAAGACCGTTATGATATTAGTGCCACACATTTACAGAGTCGCTTATTCCTCATCGAAATGCTGCCGACAAATTTGCCACATTCATGCTGATATTCATAATATGCAAATACGCTAAGAACTTTCGTATACTTTCACTCGTTTGCTGCGCTGTCCGCTCTTACTTTTCATATTTTCCATTTATCTCCATTGTTTTCATTCGCCAAAGGCCACAGTAATGACGTGTACGACCCTCATCATTTGCTCATCACTTACCTTGATTACATAGTCCGGCGGCACATGCAATCTGCCACAAACTTTTCCACACAAACCGCGCAACAATAAAGCAATTTAAAACGTAAATTTAGTCACTCAACTTAAATGATTGTGCTCAGCAAGCTATGAATGCAGGCTGGCTCATTTGTACGGCTGCCTCAAGGTTGACTTGTTGGTAGATTACTGCAATATTTACACATACGCAAATAAATTATATCGGCGCGTAAAGTGAGCGAGAAGAAGTTTAGTTTCCAAGCGCATTTTTAATTGTATGCTGTTGACATACTGAAGGGTATTTGCCACTTTTAAAGATCGGAGAGCATTTATAGTATTTGAGATATAAATCTGAAATTTTGCACTCGTGCTTTTCTCCCTTGGAAGCTGCTCATTATTCGAAAACGCTTATATCGGACTACTATAATATATAGCTGCCATACAAACTTACTGATCAGAATCAATTT
Organism: Bactrocera correcta; assembly: GCA_027475135.1. Classification (NCBI taxonomy): domain Eukaryota; kingdom Metazoa; phylum Arthropoda; class Insecta; order Diptera; family Tephritidae; genus Bactrocera; species Bactrocera correcta. The sequence goes on from CM050325.1 coordinate 28,168,513, forward strand.
TTTTAATGAAATCCTTTCTTATTTGTTGAAATATTTTCTCAAAAATTGGCTCTCATTATATTTTGAAGCAGCATATAGCATATAGCTGCCGTACAAACTCGTTGATAAAAATTAAGTTCTCGTATGGAAAAGTTTTTTATTTCACGAGCTATCATGACGAAATTTTGCACACATTATTCCTCAAAAGACTGCTACAATTTGCGAAAAAAATGTTCAGAATGGATCATCATAGCATATAGCTGCCATACACACTGAACAATCAAAATCAAGCTTTTGTATGGAGAACTCTTTTGTTTACGAAATTTTGCACAGGTGGCAGTTGAAGATACCGCTTAAATATTCAAAGAAGTTGTTCAGTTCAGATCGCCATACGAAACTTATTTCTGATGGTATATACATAGGTGCAGCCGAAGTTAACTATCTTTGTTCATTTTTGGTTTTTATTAAATTTTGAACCGCTTTTTATTAATAGACTCTTGCTAAAGTTGAACGAACTGTTATATGCTAGACTGATATAGCGATAAAAAAAAATAAACATTAAATATTTCTGGAATTTTACCCATGCATGTGAGAGTGTTCTCATTGTCACGTTGAAAATATCAAAATACCGAAATTTAAAAATTATATTTATTTACAACAAATTCATAAAGTTGTTTTTTCGAAAATTGCCAAGCATTGAATTTTTAAAAATTTATTTATATATCATGACATATATGTAAATCATGCCTGTTGCCTTCCGCTGGTAAGATTTATTACCAAACTTAATAAAGCAGCACCGCAAAATAGGCTACGTTGTTCGCATGCATTAGTGTTTTTCAAGCATACTGATCACATGCTATACTTGCACATATATACTTGTATGTGGTCAACTACATACCACATTTTTGCAACAAGTTCCAGCAGGTTGCGCCTTTATTGAAGGTAAACCGAGGAGCTTTCACGGCTAATACTTTTAAAATTTAAATGGCTGCCGTTCGCCTTGGAATTCTTCGACCACAACTCGCAACGTCACACACACATTCAAGTAAACAAAGCGCATCGCCGCTGCATGTTCATAAATCGTGCTAAGGGCAGCTTTCTCGCAATGCTCCGCTCTCTCTCGCTTCGTTCTGCCACAGAAACGTATCTGCGTTGTTGTTGGCCTTTCTTCGCTTTATTGATGCCTACGAATGCTTTCAAGTCTTTTGAACTTTTGTTGGTTTTCTTTAAAGCTTAATGCTTCCTTTTTGTTTTTACTTTTCCGCTTTTCATTTCGAGCCATTTGTTTTTAGGGCTTTTGTATTTGTGTGCCGCTATGCAGCGCAAAAGCTTATCATTGTTAAGAAGGCGCTGCCTTGCCTTGCTTAAAATTTTGCACCAAGGTATTTGCGGCTTACTTTTATTCCTTTGTAACTTTGCATAATAATTTTTGTCTGTACTTTATCGCAGTTCGCACATTTTTGCTGTTCATTGGTAGACAGCGCAAGGCGCTGTATGGCGAGCGAGCAGTTGAGATTTGGTAGTTGATGGAAACGTATGAAAAATTGCACATGAAGCCAATATACACATACAGGTGCATGTTTCTTACAAACGCTTACGTTTCGAGCGAAACACTGCACGCTGATGGCATGGTTGTATGTAGCTGCAGTGCTTAAGCACGGCTTGTGAGGCTTTTTACTTGTCTGCACTTGCGGTCGTTTCTCATTGTTTTATCGCAAAATTTCAAGGACTTGTTAGTGGCACATGAAGATCTACTTCACACTGAGTGATTGCTTTGTGCGAAAAGTCTCATCTATAAGTGTGTGTATATATGTGTAAGTGTATGTAAGTGTCAGTCGGAAGAACTGTGCAGACTGAAGTACTAAATTTTACACATTTAAAGATTTCTGTCGAAGGTTTTTTCTTTAATAAATATTATTTTTTGTGGCATGAAGTATCAACTATTCACAAAAATAATTACTCAAATTAAGTGTTGTTAATTACACAGAAAGGAAGGAAAAATAAATAAATAAATTCTGAAAATATTGCTTTAAATAAGTTTGAAAGTTTATATTGCTTAGAAGAATTTATGGAGTTTCCGAAATAATACAGGCGTATGGAAATTTAGTATTGAAAATTTTTTTCCAAAAACATTAAGTCTGCCAACGTTGAACAGACACAAAGTTAAACTTCTATTTTTACAGCCTAAACAGAGTATGTTAAGTTTGCCTCGACGTTTTTGTGTTTCCAGCAGGAAAAGTCAGAGATCCTTATATGAACAACTCTTTTAATTGCCGAGATATCTTCATGAGATTTGGTACAGATTATTTTCAAAAGTAAACCTACAAACTTTGGAAATTTTGTTCAGGTTGAACCACTATAGCATATAGCTGCCATACAAAGTGAACGATCAAAATGAAGTTCTTATATGGGCAACTCTTTTATTTGCCAAGATATCTTCATGAGATTTGGTATAGATTATTTTCAAAACCAAGGCTACCATCAGCGAAGAAATTTTTTAAATCAGATTACTATAGCATATAGCTGCCTTACAAACTGAACGACCAGAATCATTTGCTTGTATGGAAAACTTTTTTATTTGACGAGATATCATCATGAGATTATGCTCAGATGATACTCCAAGGGAGGGCTACAAAATACGAACAAATTTTTTAGATCGGATCACTGTAGCATATAGTTGTCATACAAAGTGAAGGATCGTAATGAAGTGCTCGTATGGAAAACTGTTTTATTTGACGAGATATCTGCATAAAATTTATCTTGAAGTATTGTTTAAGGTAATTGTGCAATATTCAAAAAAAAAATTAATACCAGACATACTATAAACTATAGCTGTCTTGCTAAGTGAACGATCAAAATCAGATTTCTGCATGGAACTCATTTACTTATAAAAGTTATTCTATTTTCGCAGCTGCCAACAACAGTTTTTCATGTTTAAAAGTCAATGGATGAAAAGTGGTCTATACAACATTTGAATTTAGTGCAAAAAAATATTGTCGAAACTGCAAAATCGAGTGCTTTCCTATGTAACTGATACATTAAGTGCGCTTAAACAGCTGATTTTGGTTAAAAAAAAATAAAAAAAAAAAAATTCGCGATATAATCTATTTTGAATACAAAAAAATATGCCAGCGATTTTCAAACATTCCTACACACCGAAGCAATTCAGTCAGAAAACTTTTTCACACTCGCCCATTTCACAAAAAGCGCTTTCCCTGCCACGCTCTACTACATTTTCTTTTGCTCGCCAGTCAAAGCAATCGCTGCTCTTCATGTTATTTGCACACCCCTTAGACGTCGTATGTAAACACTGATTATCAGCCGTCGATAACTTCATAATTAAAAACTTTTCATTCCGCTTTGTCGCATCTTCATCGCAGTTCGACTGCCATTAGTGGCGGCGTGAGAGGCAGCGAGGCATGTCAATGGCGCTGTATATTTGCTCGACGCCGTCAATTCAAACATCAACACATACACACACACATAGACCCAAACACACACGCACAAAAACCCACAAAGAAAACACAATCACACTCTTGGCGCTTTCAAAGTCAGCGACGAGCATTAACCTCAGCTGCAGTGAGAATGAGGCCAACAGCGTGTGCTGAAAAGCAGGGTAGCAGACGTAGCCAACAACAAGAACAGCAACAACAACAACATTTTTCTTTATGGCAGGTGCCCAAAATCTAACAGCATCAGTCATTGCAGACGGTCTTTATGGCTGTGTGTGCGACAACTGGCACATTGACGAACTGAGCAGACATATCGTTGTGCTGTCGTTGTGTCGTCGTGTTTTGCAGTTAGTCAACTTTTTTTTTTGTTGGAACTGTGGTTCGAAATTCAAAATGCTTTTGGTGTTTTACTTTCATCTTCGTCCGTTATGTGGAAATTGTATTGAGTAAACTGTTATTAAAGCGCGGCGCTTTTAAGTATTTATGTGTGTGTGTGTGTTTAAATTTGTACACACCCACAAGCAGCGCTTGTATATATGTATGTATACGTGTATGTATGTATTTATATTGGAAATTGCCTGCTAAATATGACAGCGTCTATTGAATATTTACCGAAAATTACGGCAAAAGTTAATTTGCTTAATGTAATGATTTGGAAAATTAATTTAATTATTCAGAGCCCACTGCGGCGCTTGGTGACTTGCCAATGCGCGCTATATATGATAGTATTAACAAAGTAAGGGGCGGCGGCTTTGTCGACTTTTGAAGTGAAACTGGCACTTTTTTGTTCTTATCGCGCCGTTACTTACACATAGTATTGAAAAATAAAATAAATAATTAAACTAAAGCGAGATATACAAACAGAATTAATAGTTATTGAATAGCATTGTAAAATTAATTTTTTATTTACTCTGTTGCTTATGTGATACTAAAAAACTATAAATATCGGAAATTTTTTCACAACTTTCTTTTTTATTTATTAAAAAAAATTACCATATTATTGATTGATTCTTGGCCATTAGCATATGGTTATGCAAAGTTTAGTTTTTTCCTCTTTGGAGCTTTTAACATCGAAGCCATAGTATTATTCACCTACACAAAAGTTTCGATACAATAACTTGACTTTCGTTGCTAATTATGTATGGCAACTATATGCTATAGTGCTCCGATCTGAAAATTTTTTTTTTGGAAATTGTTGCTTTGTGTAATAGAATATACTTCACTACAACTCATAAAGATATCTTGTCAATTCAAAGAGTTTTTTATACAAGGACTTCATTTTATTCGTTCAGTTTATATGGCAGCTACACGCTATAGACGTTCGATCTAAAAAAGTTTGCCGCTCTAACAGCTTTACCAACAAACTTGTGGAAATAAGTATATATGAGTGTGCATACATATCGACGCAGATTTTTGCCAACCACGGAAAAATATTTTAGAATTTACAAATATTATAAATTGACAACAGCTTTGTTGCCACTTTTCTCACTTCTTTTTGTGAATAAACATCAGAAAGTTGTTTATGATTTTTAGCTTTTGCCACCGTCGCTATAAGACAATTGATTTGCTTTTGGAAATAATCTGCGCCAAATATCATGAAGATAGCTTGTCAAATAAAAAAGTTTTTTGTATGACAGCTATATGCTATAGTGATCCGATATCAACCGTTTCAAAAAATGAACAGCTTTTTAAGGAAAAAAGTGTCAGACCGATATCTCAAAAACTGAGTGACTGAGCTCGTAACGCTGACCATTTATTAATATATTGGGTAGTCGAAAAAGACTCGTATTTCTAAATTTCTAATCAAGCTTCAACACATTTTTTTTTATATTTATAATGAACCAAATATATATCAATTTGGTCGACCACCTTTTGCCATTTTTCCGCTACCGACCTTATTCCATCAGTGTAAAAATTTTCTGGTTTCTCGACGAAAATCTGCAACAAGTAATTTTCACAGGCTTCTCTTGAAGCCAACTTTACTCCATTAAAAAAGTTCTGCTTTGACCGAGACAAATGGTAGTCCGATGGTGCAAAGTCAGGGCTATATGGTGGATGCATAAGAACTTTCCAGCCAAGCTCTCCCAGTTGTTGCCGAGTCATCTAAGATATGTGTGGTCTAGCGTTGTTCTGATGAAAATAAAGCCCTTTCTGTTGGTCAGTTCTGGCCGTTTTTTTTAATTGCTTGCTTCAATCTCTTTTGTTGTAGAATGTAGAATCAATCGTTCGACCAGACTGGAGCAGCTCATAGTGGATGGTTCCTTTTCAATCCCACCAAAAATCCAGCATAACATTTCGAGGCGTCAATCCTGGCTTTGCGACCATTTGCTGAGCTTCACCACGCTTTCCTCTCCTCTTTAGAGTATAAAAATAGCTTGCCTAAAAGTACAGTGCCGGCGAATTTGCACAAATTCGGTTGAAAAATTGTTGTAGTGACTGAAAAATTATATTTTCTCTTTATAAAATTAATTCACAATTCAACGATATATTTAGTCTTTGCGCTTTTAATAAACTGCAAAAAAATATATTTATAAACTTTATAACACATAGTTAATCAAGCGCATCAATGGCTATTAATTTCTAGTATAGTTAGGAGTACAAATAATTCAATTACTCCTCGATTTAATACAAACCATCCAGCTAAAACTCTGAAAATAATTTTATTAATACATATTTACACACACATGCGCGCCCCCACACATATTGCATGCTTTGATCTGCGCGCATAAATTTCAATTAAAGAGAACTCAACTCTGCACACACACACGCACAATGTCAACAACGCAGCATGCTAACATACACAAACACATACTTATGTGTACTTGCCACTGTTGCTTTAATCGAGGAGCACTTTCTACATATTCAATCATCAATATATGTTTATTGGATTTAATTTTAATTCGATTTCGAAGGCTTTTAGCTTTGCAAATTGAGTGCATCAGCTAGTAAAGTAGCCGCTAAATTGTTGCATGCGAGCGCTAGCAGCGCTGTTGTCGCGTAGAAGAGCCGCTCACTAACTGAAATGCGAGCGGCAAGCAATCTAACGCATTTGTTAGCGATTAGAAAGCAATTAGAAGAAAATTGGTTATCAAAAGTGTTACTAGACCGCTCCACAATTACTACTACACAATAACAATTTCAGTGACTGATTGAATAAATGCGCAGGCCATGAGCCACATATATGACACATAAGTCACGTTAAGGGGGTATTCTCATGTAATCACTTCGAAAAATCAATTTATTTTTTTTTTTTTTATTTTGACAGTAAAACCTATTGAAAACATGGTGTGAAAAATTCAGACCGAATTTCATAGTATTTGATAAGTTACAGCTCATAGTCACCGACGTGTCGTAAGCGACTGTCTACCAGGCGCCATGACAAGTCTGCAGCTGCTGCGTTTCTAAATGCATTTTTCTCAAATCATCATTTTCTGAAACTGTCATGGTCCTAAAACCAAAAGTATTCAACAGATTGCTTTAAAATTTACATGTCTTCTTCAACACATTTATAGTTATCGTCTCTACCAGAATTGTTTATTTTCGAAAATATTTTCATATTTTTTTAAACGATTTTTAACGAAAAAAACTAGATTTTCGGTACTTTTTTTTAAGTTCGATATTTTTTTTAATGAAATTTAATATACGATAGCCGCAGAACTACTGAATTATAATCCATTCGATTTTTTTATTTCCGACGACATGAACAGCCGCTATCACCATGATAAGTGAACTACTTTTTTTTGTTGTTGAGGACTACTTTGCTTTAAAAAAAAAATATTTATATTAAAAATGTAAAAAACGACAAAAAAAATTTTTTTTGTACATTTCAAAATACAAATAAAAATGTATTAAAAAATTAAAATGATTGAATTTTGTTGTCGCATAAAAAAATTTCCTAAAACGTAGTAAAATGAGCTTAAGAAAACTTTAAATTCACTTTTCTTTGACTTCACCAAATTTGCTGGCATAAATTTTTCTATGTATTCCTTAACCTTTATTGGCAAGCTATTCTCACACATAATTCCGGTTACCTCTAGCACAAATACTTAATTTTGTTGTTAGTGCAGACACTGCTCTCAATTTTTCTCTTTATTTTTCGTACAAACCTCAAACTTTTGTATGAAAATTTCTTTGGAAATTCTTCGGAACACAGCACAAAGTCACTGCAAGCATGAATATTTCAAAAATATTTCCTTTCTTGTCCTTTCACTTCGGCTCGCTCACATTTTGTTGGCAAAACGTAGTTAATTACGGCATTCTTCGTGAAATTGTTCCACATGTCAGAGCCTCAAATTGTCAAGCAACTTAATTGATGTATGGGCAGCGTAGAAAATCATTATGTGCGCCGACAATTCGGAATTCAGAGTATTGCGTTGTTTCGAAAAAAAAACAAATTTCAGGCAGCTTAAATTTTTATTTCGGTCAATTAAACTGTGGTTTAATCTAATTTCAGTCAGAATTTTTTTTATAAAATTTTTTGTTTGAAAAAAATTCTAATTAATTGATTCGACCAATATATTTTTTATAAAACATATATATATATAAATTATAACCATATTACGTCAAAATTATTTGAAAAGTAATTTACAAAACCTGCTTTAAATTAATGAAAGTACAACAATAACAATAAACATTTAATAAGTTCTATTTGTATCCACAAAATAACACTGAAACGGCTGAAAAATATATATTTATTTAAATCTTGCATTTCCAAATATTTATTTATATTTGGCATTCACAAATATTTATAAAAAATTTGCATTCCCAAAATAACTGCAACACAAAATCGAATACTTGCTTTGCATCGCCACAATTCTAATGGACAAAAATATGCCGCAATTAGTGGAATTTAAACACTTTTATGCACTTGCCACTGCCTAATCAAATGCAGTTATTTTCCCGCTATTCGCGTTTGGCATATCTATGCGGAGTAAACGCACACACACACCGAAACGAAGTACTCATTTTAACGTATGCAAATAATCCAAAGCAAATGGAGGATAATTGCGAATCGAGTGGCATATCCTGAGCGAAATTGTCATGTATTGCTGGCAATGTATATGTCAGAGTATTTGGTTTAAATTTAGCCAAAACCGAGCATTACTATATAATTAAACTGTAATTAAAATGCGTGAATATTGGATAGTCGAAAAAGTCTTTTCGTATTTCTAATCAAACTTCAACTTATTTTTTTTTTTATTTTTATACTAATAAATAAATATGTACCATTTTGGTTGACCATTTTTTGTCATTTTTCTGCTAGAGACATTATTCTATCAGTGTAATTCGAAATTAACAGAACGTCAGCGAATGAGCCCTTGTTGTGCTACACGAACTGATACGGCATCGTCTCCGTAAACTTCACACATTTCATTGATCGCTTGCGTGGCATTCTTCAATTTTTTTACATTTTTCAAAATATCGCAAATTTCTTCATTAATTTCACTCAATTTTGAACAGCTATAATTTTTTTTCAAGTTCCCCGAATTTATTATTTTTTTTTTTTTGCTTTGCAATATGCTTAAAATAATCAAAAATTTTAAAATAAAGTATTAATAAGCACATATGTACATCTACTGTGCTCAAAAAATAAGAAAGCATTGCATTTATTTTGAAAACTCTTTATTTATTCTTCCAAATCAATTTCATTCCCTGCAAAGTTACGGTTTTTCCAATCTTCGAAACACTGATTGTAGTCTCTTTTCCCGGGGTGGCCTTTAGTTCCGTCTTCACTGCGGCTTGAATCTCCTCTATCGTATAAAAAACGGTGTCCCCGGAGCGGTCTTTTGAGCTTGGTGAACAGCCAGAAGTCGCACGGCGCCAGATCAGGTAATTACGGTGGTTGCGGAACGATATGGGTTGAGTTTTTGGCGAAATGATCACGAATTACGAGGGCGGTATGGGATGGTGCATTATCGTGGTGTAAAAACCAAGAATTGTCTTTCCACAATTCCGGCCTTTTTAGGTAGATAGCGTTACGCAAATGACGCATAACGTTCAAATAATATTCCTTGTTGCTGTTTGACCGGTTGGACGGATTATCGAAGAAAACAGTCAACATGACCTTGATTTTTGAGCGACTTTGGCGCGATTTTTTTGGTCTCGGCTCTCTTTTGGCACGATATTCGCTCTCTTGATCGGTTGCTTCCGGGTCGTAAGCATAGATCCAAGTCTCATCGCCAGTTGTAATGCATTTCATGACACCCTGGTAGTCGAAAAGCATCGCTTAACACACTTCAACGCGACACCTTTTTTCCAAAAAAATCAATGTTTTCGGTACCAGTCGAGATTTGACGCGCTTGAGGCCCAAAACATCCTTCAAAATGGTATTGGCTGAGCCTTTCGATATGCCAACTTCATCAGCAAGGTCTCTAATTGTTAATCGACGGGTTTTCAACACCAAATCTTTGATTTGTTGAACGTGGGCTCCGTCGGTTGAGGTTGATGGTCGCCCTGGACGCTCTTCGTCTTCGACACGTTCACGGTCGGCTTGGAACTCACTACACCACTTGTAAAAACTTTTTTTACACACAGCCTTATCACCAAAGGCTTTCTGCACCAACCTCAACGTATCCGCAGCAGAAAATTGATTCCGTAAACAAAATTTAATGCAAATTCTTTGCTCAACAAATTTTGACATCGCAAAAAACGAAAAACTCACTTTTAGCAGCTCACAAAACGACACGTATCTCAAACACTAAAGAATATTTTGACATGAAATTTGACATAAATGTGACTGACAGTACTACCAACCTAAAAAAAATAATTCTCCAAATCCTTCGACGTGCGCATTTTAATTCAAATTTCCTTATTTTTTGGGCACAGGCGTATGTATTAACTAAAGACGAAGAAAGCAAACTTCAAACCTGTTTTTTTTTTGTTCTTTATGCAGAAAATAATTTTTTTGTGATATTTTACAAAAAATTTCACATTCTTTAAATTTTGTAATATTACAAATTTATTGCACCGTTAGCACAGATTTTTTACACTAACAATAAAACTCACACCACTATATTAACTGATATTCTTTATAAAAATACAAACACACAAATAGACTATATTTTTTTTTACTCAACACGTACCGCATATAATAAATGATGACGTCAGCATAACTTATTCAAACAATTTCCACCACCACTACGACACTTATGAAGCCTTACCACTTGCCAACTATAAAAAAAATCACAATTCTAATTGCGTATTTATACTTTTTTTTTGCAGAAACAAAAACCTGTTCACCCGATGAGTATTCATGTAAATCCGGCGAGGGTGAATGCATTCCATTAGCATGGATGTGTGATCAGAGCAAAGATTGCTCCGATGGTTCCGATGAGGCTTCATGCAGTAAGCGAAATTTCAAAAATAATCATCTGTCAACAATTTTTCGTAAACCTCTAGCGTATCTCAAGTGTACACTTTGTGTAGCTTTGGCTCTTTATTTATGAGAGCATTCACTCTTTATGTCGTTTATCGTGGTTTGGCTGTTTTTCTCTGTATATTTTCAAATACTTTGTTGACTCTTTAACGGTGTTGGTTTTCCATTTTATTCGCTTTACTTTCTGTTATTTGTATGATTCTTCTGCGTAATATTTTTCTCGTTTTCCTTAGATGTAATTTATTTAATTTAATTTGAATTATTTTTTTTTATTTTCAATGTAAGTAATTCTGAATAATATTATGTAACTAACTATATCGTTAAGTAGATTTTGGCACACTTGCTCACCCTTTCCAACACTAAATATCATTAAAAATCTAAATACTATTTTTTGTAGCAGCACTTTTTGTATGTATCTACAGTTTTTGGTTTAAGAAAAGAAATGGAATGAAAGTTAAAACAATGGAAATGTTCTCATTTCAATTTGAAAGAAAAACTCTTAACTCATAACTAGAATAACTAAGAAGTAAGGAAGGGTTAAGTTTGAGTTTAATCGTACATTTTATATTCTAGTAACTTGCAAACATAAAAATTGGGTACTTATGTACTGGACAAAATTTGATTACATCACGAAGGGGCGTCAAAAGAATCATTGTTACGATTTTAACCATATTTGACATATGGCTAGGAGAAGGTGTAGAAAAATATTTTTCCGAATTTTAAACTCGCAGATTGATCTATATTTTCGTTAAAAAATCGCAATAGGCACTGGTATAGGTCCACGTATTCGGCATCTGGAAGCTTGCATTATTTTTGGCCGATTTTTTATTAGTTGGGGAAAGCATGGAAAGCCCGAGTGCGGAACTTTAATCCTCTAAATCTAACCTACTCCCAAATCAAGACTCTCTTGCGGAACCACCATATAATATATTACTTCGTGGGAGTGACACACAGAGACTGACGCCTGTTCTGCTGTAACTGTCTTAATTTAGTCAGGCTGAAAGTTGCCGCATCGTGAACAGCTTTCCACTTGTCAGTGGCCCAATATAGTTTCTAACTTTCCCTTTATGTTTATAAACCGAGGACAATGGAAAAACACGTGTTCGGAGGCTTTTATGGCCTCCACACAAATTGAAAAATACGAACTAACGTCTGTTTGAAATTTAAATAAATAGCTTCTGAGGCACCCATGCCCGCTTAATATTTGGGTCTGGTGGAAATCAAGATTCCCATGTTGTATGGATATCGACGCATGGATGTCAGGTATAAGTTTGTGGGTCCACCGTCCTTTGATTGGGGTTTGCCAACGCTGCTGCCATATAATTATGATCTTCTTTCTGTCCTCTCTTTTTTTGATTTCTTTAATTGGCGCTGATAGCTCATATAATCACGCGAATTCTTCTCCCTAAATGTCTATGGGCGGCACACTAGCTAGTACTTCAACTGCTTCGCTAGATATAGTTTGGAAAGCACTTGTTACTCCTGCCGTTGCTTGACGTTTTTTGGTTGTTGCATTCTTAGGGCCCCATCGTACACGAAATTCCAAAAAACATGACCTAATACTGAACCTTGTGGTACTACACTTGAAATAGAGTGCACTTGGTGCCTTAATAGGTGCCGTAGATCAGCCTTCTATTTCCAAAATAACTCATAACCATATTTATGAGGTACTGAGGAGCACGTATTTCACCTCTGGGCCAAAAATTTTGAAAAAGTGGACGTGGCTCCGCTCTCTAATAAGTTAAATAAATACGTCAAATTTGCCTAGCCAAATTTGCAAATATTACAAGAACTTCTACTGACAGTGAAGATGAGTGAAATCGGAAGATAACCCCGCTCACTCCCCATATAACTGTTAACTTTTAAAAACCCGCAATAATTTAATAGTCAAATACGTCAGTGGCATTAAATTTTATCTCCGGGATGGTAGGAAAAAGTTTTATGAGAGCCGGTGTGAAAATCGGACAATGGGCATGGCGCTGCCCCCTTTTTGGCAAAATCACATATCTGGGGATCCGGCCGACCGATTTCGCCTAAATTTAGTACGTGGCATACTTCTCATATTCCTATTTCACATTGTGAAAATGGGCGAAATTGGACCGCAACCAAGAATTAATTAATATAACGGGGTAAAATTTTGCACTAAAAGTTATTTTGAAGTCAATGCCACCTTATGACCAAAAATTATATGTGGACCTCAGCAGCTATAGTTGACTTTTGATTGAAAATATCGGTCAATATGTGAGATATACAATTGAAATTCAGATTGAATCCCTTAATGACAGCAGAGATTTTGTGTATCAAAACTGGCTTAAATCAGGTCAATACTTCCCTTAGCCTCCATATATTTAATATAAATACTATATTTTCGAATTTCTGGTACCCGCGTATCGGCCAACATGTGAGTTATTCCTATGAAAATAAGAGAGCGTCTTTTACTCACAACAGTAAATCTTTGTGCCTAAAATAGATAAAATTGAACGAAAGCTTCTCCTAGCCCCTATATAACTAATATTAGGATATTCGAAAATCCGGCTGACTTTACTATATATGGTTGGTATTTTTATGTAAGGTACCTTAATGAAAGCCAATGAACATGTTTTAGTATGTGGCAAGATAAGAGTTAATAGATAAAGCCAGGTCCATACTACCCCAATTCCCATATACACCATGTAAAGATTTTCGTTTTTCTAACAAATCTTTTGCCGAATATGTTGGTTAGTGGATGAATTATATATAGTATATGTATATATAAAATTGCTTCGATGCCGATCCTCTGATTGACGTTTTACACCTTAAAGTATTACCCCAGCTTTGATCTCTGCAAGTTGCAAGAGTATAAGTTGTTCGGTTGCAGCCGAACTTAGTTTATTTAATTGTTGTTATTTATCTTTCGTTTTCAATGAGTTTCAACGTATGAATTTCTTTTTTTTTTTTTTCATTTCTCACTATTTTCAAAAAACTGCTGAACTAGCCTTATTACTTAATTAGTTATCTTAGAAAATATAGTATATAAGTATGATGGAAAAGCGTGCAACAAAATTACCTTTCAATTAACACTATTTAATCCATAATACACCCATTTCTTACAAAGTTGTATAAAATCCGCTTTTAACTAGCGAAAGCTACCCCACAATTACTAATTACCAGCTAGTTTCACTACTAATAATTAATAGATACCACTAAGTTTCACGAATCCGCTCATTAATGCGCTTTGTGTCATCCTAATATCCTCATCACGCTACTTGCCCTCACACGCACACCCATACACATATACACCCGCCATATACTCTTTTTCATGCACTTGCGCTATTTTATCTTAACGCTTGCTTAACCTACACATAGACATTGCATGCATTGGTGTTAGTTAGGAAAATCCTCCTTTGTAACAATAATCACCGCAACAAAATTAATTATACTTTGCTAATAGCACATTTTGCTCTATTCTCCTTTCACTCCGCCATTGCTACGTTGTTGCCATTGCTGCGCCAACTGAAATTCACATTCACCACATTCGTTGGTGTTTGCTGCCGCCTCTGTCGCTGCTGTAGATGAGACCTGCCGCTCCGATGAGTTCACCTGCGGCAATGGACGTTGCATACAGAAACGTTGGGTCTGCGACCAGGACGACGACTGCGGTGATGGCAGCGATGAGCGCGACTGCCCGCCGAAAACATGCAATCCAAATACCGAGTTCACTTGCCGCGATGGCGGTTGTGTCGTCAAACGTTGGGTGTGCGATGGTGAACCGGATTGCGCGGATGGCTCCGATGAGCAGGTAAGTGTACTGACTATAATATCCTTTTCGTTTTTTTTTCTTTCTTGTTTTTGCATTAAAGGGATATACACTGTGAAAAGCATATAATTGAAGGCGTAGAAGGAAAGTATGGCGAAATACTTATTTTTATTATGACGCAATTTTTAAGCACAACTTAAGCTAAAACTTAGGTGTACACTCCCAAATTGAAGAAAGAGGATTTAGTTTTTAAAGGCTCCGTTGACATAATGCGTTTTCCGGTGTTGTTAATTATGCTGCAGGGAGCCAAACTTTTCGGATAATGTGACGAATATCCACTGCTCATTACTCTTATTATTATGTCTCTTAATTTTTTAGTAAAAATCTGGTGTCTACGCACTGTAGATCCGCACATCAGCCAATTTGTGTTCACTGGATTTGGTAGAAGACGCTAAGAGCTTCTCTTATCTCTCCGTTGTTCAAGCAGGCAATTCCCGAGGCACATTCGATTTTATGAACAAATGTCCTAATATTAATTAAGTGCGCGATGATAACTGCTTTACGCCAAACTTGGTACATGAGCTTGTCTCTGAGCTTTTCCTTGCATTTGTGGCGTGTCTCTCGCTATTGCTTCTCAAGTTTAGGGATTTGCTCTGTTAAACCGACCTTGCAATATAGTTTTTCAAGAAATTTTTTCATGATAAAAATAAGCTCGAGTATTGATTGTCCAGAGGAACAATGACGCCGCCGGTCCATTAACCGAACCAAATCGTTATTTTTTCGGAATGCAATGTTGACCCATGGAGTACGTATAGCCTGATCAATAACACATAGTTTGCTTATTGACAAAATTAAGCCAGAAATTAACCTCATCGCTGAAGATGATTTTTCGAAGAAAATCCGAATCTTTTTCAAGTTGTTGCTCAGCCCCATTCACGAATACGGGCTGCTATATATGTATGTATTTCTGGCCTAATAATGAAAATATTTATCAACGAAAATGGTTTTATTGTTTTTCAAAATATTCTCCATCAAGATTTATACACTTTTGCAAGCGCTCAAACCAATTTTCGAAGAACTTTTTCCACTCCGATTGAGACACCTCCGAAACATGGTTTTTGAATGCTTCAACAGCATCTTCTGGCGACGAAAATCGTTGACCACGCATTATTTTCTTGATGTGTGGGAATAAAAAGAAGTCGTTGGGTGCCAAGTCAGGGTTGTACGGCGGATGACCCATCAATTCGACGTTTTGACCGGTCAAAAAGTCGCTGGTTTGAGCTGATGTGTGAGAGCTCGCATTGTCATGGTGCACAAAGATTCGTCTTCTCTTGTTCGTTTTTCGAATTTCTCCGAAGACTTCAGGCAAACAAATGGTGATGTACCACTCAGAATTGACCGTCCTACGTTGCTCAAGCAGAACAGTCGCCACAGGACCAGTTTTGCCGAAGAAACAGGCGACCATTTGCTTCGAAGTGCTTCTTCCTCGAACAACTTTCGTTGGATTTGGCTCGTCTTTGAAGATTCATACGGTCGATTGCTGTTTTGTTTCGGGCTCATACGTATAGATCTATGATTCGTCACCTGTGATGATCTTATAAACGTCTTTTGAAGCACCGCACAACGTTTTTGGACGACCTTCACGGAATTCGTCTTTGAGCGAGCATCGGCCACGGTTGAATTCGTGGTACCAGCTTTTCACAGTACTACGGAATGGTGCTTCATAGCCATACAAAGATTTTAGTTCATCGATGCACTCTTGTCGTGATAATTCATGTCGAAAGTTGTGAAAAATGATCGCACAAAAATGTTCACGAGTTAATTCCATTTTTTGGGCGAAATGAATTTTTGAATTCCCTGTAAATAAAACAATTCACGATTAAATGACATAACGTTCTGAGTGATTTTATGCTAAAAAATGTCAAACTTTCCAATGGAAATGTCAGATTGCACCTGGCAACACTTAGTGTTGCCTAGGCCAGAAATATATATAGCAGCCTACGTATACGATATAGAGATGCCTAACGCTTGAGGACGACGTGTGAGAGACTGATTTAGTTTTTCCTCAATTGATGCGCTAGCGACAGTAATATTTTCGACACCATGGGCACTTTTTTGTGTCACTAGCACGGGAACATTTTGTACTGTAAATTTTTCCACTAGACGCTCAATTGTTGATCTGACAGGACGATTATGACGTCCATAAGTTGGATGTAGTGTTCTTAAAGTTGAGACCACTGACTCCGAATTTCGCTAGTAAATTTTTATAATTTCGACCTGTTGTTGGATCATATGTCTTTCGATTATGAAATGGCAAACTTTATTGAAGAGAAATGTTAAAAAAGCGGAAAAAATTTGGCGCTATTTGCTGTTCCTATCGGTCAACTTTTGTAGCGTCGCTGTTGAAAAATATGTTATAAAGATTCTCGAACTTTCGGGTGACTTTATACGCATTAATTGGTCAATATGTGAGCGAGCTTCATAAAATTGAGAGAGCGCATTTTTCTTATAACCCATGTTTGTGCTTAGAATGAATAAAATTGAGAGAAATCTAACCCTAAACCCTATATAACTAACCAGGAAAAGTATTTCCGTGGCTTTAATCCTTGCAAATTGCAAAAGTATGAAATATTCTGTTACACCTGAACTTATCACTTCTTTTTTGATGATTCTCTAAGAAGTTCTGCTGTCAACAGGGACTTACCTGTACCCCAAGAGACTGCCTGAAATGACGACATAAGCACTGAGTTCTGAATGCCTTCCTCAAGTCACTCAGATATTTGTATGTCGAACACCATCACTGACCGATCCAGAGGAAGAAAAGAATTTTTATATTTTTTAATATTTTTTATACCCTTTCATGTTGTAAGAAATGGGGCTATGAATGGTATAATTGCTGTTTAAATTTTTTCCAGTTGTAATGCAATTCACCGAAATACCACAAAATGGCGTTTTTTGTTTTCGAATTCTTGCAATGCAATTAATTTTCACATGTTTTTGCAACCTAACCCCACGAACTAGAATATTTAATACAAACTGAAAAACAAGAGAATTTCGCAAGCGCCTTAAAATGTCACAAAACGAATGCAGAAAGCAAAAACAAATATAAATTTTATATACAAACATACGCAGTATGTTGTGAAACTTAATTAAGTGTGGATTATACACATATCTATGTTTGTCTGAGTGTGTGTGTGTGTATGCGGAATGCAAGAGCAGCAATTTGCGCAACAACAACCGCAACATAAAGGCGAGTTCGACAACAAGCATGGCAAATGTTTGCGCGGCAAGTGAACAAGAAAAATACATTTCTAACTCAACAGAGTCACTCGCCGGCGCACTCGCGGTGCTGCGAGCATTATAATCTTTGCCACTTGCAACACAGCATTGACCGGCGCTTCTACCATATACTCGTAGAGCACACATATATGAGTATATAAGTGTACTCCCGTTAGTTTATCACATCGCTCTGGCACCATTAGTTACAGTTGCTTGCTATGTAGCCAGCGCATTGTGGTAACCATGAATTTAATCACAATGAAGAATAAAAAAAAAATATTATCGTATAAAAAAAAACAAAAAAAAATAAAATAAAAAGATAAAAACAGAAGAGTAAAAATAAAATGTGAAACTAAAACAAAATAAAATCCAAGAAACGTAGTCACCATATGGCAGTTAAGCAGAAAAAATTCTTAAAACCAGCCACTTCATTCGCATCGCGTACCACCAGCGCAATTACAACAAAAAAGGTGTTCTCAGTTTCGTTCAGTTTGGGTTCGGTAATCCGTTCGATGCGAAATTTGAATGAGCTTGCCACCTGCCACCAGCAACAGTTTTTGCAGCCAGCACACGCTTATTCGCATTGTTCCCGTTGCAACGTTTGTTAGTTGTTGGTATGTTTTTTTTTTTTGTTTTTATTCATTCCTGCTTTCGCCAGCTCTGTCTCTATCTACTTGCTGGATTTTAGACGCTGACATCCCCCCTTTGAGCGGTTTTTCGCTTTGCACAGCGTTTGCATTCTCATTGCGTGTTCGTTAAATTAAATTCTGTGGCAGCAGCATGGAGTGAAAAATACTTTGCTGTTGCAATTTCAATTTACTCACTCACCCACTCCACCTCTCCTGAGGTGCTTTTAGCCATGCTTTTTCTCTGTTATTTCTAATTACCTTGCTGCTTTTGCACCAAGGGTTGCTAGGGGAAGCCTGGTAAGAAAGAATTCCTAAAGTTATTATAAATTTCATTGGTTTAATGACAAATACCTGCAAATACTTATATACTTATAATATATATTTTATACCACATTTTTCATTTTTCTGCTAGAGACATTATTCCATCAGTGTTAAACTTTTCTGGTTTCTCGGCGAAATACTGCGACAAGTAATTTTCACAGGCTTCTCTTGAAGCCTACTTTACGCCACTAAGGGAGTTCTGCATTGACCAAACCAAATGGTAGTCCCATGGTGCAAGGTCAGAACTATGTAGTGGATGCATCAAAACTTCTCAGCCAAGCTCTCTCAGTTTTTGCCAGGTCATCAAAGATGCATGTGGTCTAGCGTTGTACTGATGGAAGACGCAGCCTTTTCTGTTGATCAGTTCTGGCCGTTTTTTTGCGATTGCTTGCTTCAGTCTTATAAGTTGTTAACAGTAATATGTAGAATTAATCGTTTGATCAGGCTGGAGCAGCTCATATTGGATGATTCCTTTCCAATCCCACCAAGCGCTCAGCATAACCTTTAGAGGCGTCAACACTGGCTTTGCGATCATTTACTAAAACCACGCTTAGACCATGATCTGTTTCGCACATTATTGTCATATTTGATCCACTTTTCGTCTCCTGTTACTATTCGCTTCAGAAATGATTCGATTTCATTTCGTTTCAGCAGAGATTCGCAGATATTAATTCGGTCCATTAAATATTTCACAGACAACTCGTGTTGTACCCAAACATCATGCTTCTTTTTGTAGCCAGCCTTTTTTAACTGGTTCAAAACAGTTTGATTTAGAATGCTTAGTTCCTTAGCGATGTCATGGCGGCTTATGTGATGGTCCTGATAAATATTTTCCATAATTTCATCGACCTTTTCAATGATAGGTCGGCCAGAGCAAAGTGCATCGTTCACATCGAAATTTCCAGAACGGCAGCAAACGAACCATTGCTGAGCTACACGAACTGATACAGCATCGTCTCCGTAAACTTTACAAATTTTATTGTTGGCTTGCGTGGCATTCTTCTCTTTTTTATACAAAAATTTCAAAATAAAGCGGATTTCTTAATTATTTTCACTCATTTTTAAACAGCTGTAACATTTTTCAACTTCCCCGAATTTAATTTTTTTTGTTAAATGAGGCCTAAAATCTCACCTTTCCAAAACTATATGGTAGGACACAGTGTGATTGGTAACACTGATGATATACGACTGCAAGGACATCTATTGACAAAGTACGAAAATACTTGTTTGTCTACCCAACATATATAGCATTGCATACTTAACTTCCAGCGTGATTTCACATCATGGTTGGAGTTTTTTTTAAAGCCCTTTAAGGTTGCAAATAAAACTATTAATATTTCCAGCTAATTAAAAATAAGCAACTGCACTCCTTGCTGGATTTCATAAGATCACTTAATTGATTGATTGAAATAACTTCAAGAATTGTAGCTACCATACTCGTGTATCAATGTCTCAATTGCTACAAATTTCTCCTTTCGATAATTGCAAAAGTTTGCACGAAACGAAAATTGTATACACATGAGCTCATTAAAAACCAATCTCAATTGCTTGCCACACAAGAAGGGAAACCATGTAAACATTTTTATATGGACGCCGTTGGCTGTTTGTGTAGCTTAGTGTGTGTGTGTAAGTGTGAGTCCATATATGCTGCTATTCAATAAAATTTATTTCAAAGTGCCACTAAGACGCGATAAGTGTAGCCACAGCTGTGCGCAGACCTAAGTAAAAACATGAGTATTGCAAAAGTTTTCATGCGTACATATGTTAACAGCAAAGTATTTACAATTTTATAAATACATGTTAAGGACTCAAACATTATCAGTTGTGCAAAGGCAGCGCGAACGAGGGTTTTCAAAAATGCACTGAAATTTCAGCAGGTATTATTTATTTCATGAAATATTTGTTACAACATTCTAAGAGGAACCGGAATGTCTTGCAATGAACAGCACCACAGACACTGCCAAATATCGATTAATAATAAAATTGACAGTTGATATTGCTCGGTATAAAGGTTTTTTGAGTTATACGAGCGTAATACCAGTTTTAGATTCAAATCTTGTTAAGAAGCCACAAAAGAACACACGCTATCATAACGTTAGGGTTGCTTTTTATAAAAGAAGACATGAGTTTTATCGGTCAATTGTATGATATGCGGCGGTAGTCGGATCTGAAAAAGTTTTCCGCAAATTGTAGCGTTGTCTTATGTAATAATTAATGCGAAATTTCATGAAGATAACGCATCAAAAAAAAAAGTTTGCCATACAAGGACTTGTTGCCGATCGTTCAGTTCATATCACAGCTATATGCTATAGGCTTTTCAATATCGCAATTCCGACAAACGAGCAGCTTCTTGGGAAGAAAATGCTGTATGCAAAACTTCAGACAAATATCTCAAAAACTGAGAGAGATTTTACTATATGTATATAATTCATAGAGTCGGATTGGGAACGAATAGATTCTGCATTGTCCTCTTGTTCTAGCGCTGGATGTCTGGACTTCGCATGAACTTAGCAAGCGCTGGTCAATATCGATTGCCAGATCCTTCCGGCCTAATGCTGAATGCAGAAGATCTCTTGGACTACTTGCTCTTAGTAAAGTTCATCTTGCGCAATGGCTGCAGTTCTTGCTGGACATTGCGCAATAAGCGTGCTTACATTTTGTCAGACGCTAAACGTCTTGTCTGGAGGAAAAGGACCAGTAAACATTCAGACACTTTACTTTCTCTTGTCCAGCTTTTATAAAACATAGATTGAAATATCAAACTAGTTGGATGAACGAATCTGGCGAAATAGCCAGGGGAATTTATTTCAGTGACTTCAACAAATTTTTGGCAGTTTCAAAGCGTTTTGTTGATTTTTGAAAGTATTTTCGCTCAAAAATCGGCAGCATTAATAATTATCAGTAAGAAACGGCGTTCGCAGCTGTCCACGTGGGACTCGTTTCTTGTTTTTTTTTTTTTTTTTTTGTATCCAAATTTTATTGAATCTATAGCCGGAGTTTTTTAACTCCCCTTACATTCAATAACTTACCTAGTTTTCTTACTTATTAACAGACACAAATAAATTCCGGTAACCAAAGAGTCACCGCCAACCCGAATTCCCTACTCGCTCCACTGTTAGTAACTCGCCAATTAAACAAAATAAAAACAAAGACTCGCAAAATTACACTTTCATGTGACTTTTTACTTTGAAAGTGCTGTGCGCAGACCGCAAATGAGTTGGTCGTGCTGCTTGTACAGCGCCACATCTAATGCCGTTATTGCTAGTTGCTGTTGTTTTTGCTGATGTTGCTATTACTCATGTACACAAGCATTGTTCGGCACTTTGACTCCTTGCAAGCGTGCAACTTTTACCAAAGCAAACAACACAGCAGCAAAACTCAAAAAACAAGCAAGGAAAGGGGCGACTAAGTTCGGTCGTATTCCAATATTACGTAATACAAGAGTACTTTGCGCGCGATGACCGCGAAATACTGTCCTGGAAATTTCGATGTGTAAGATGCACCACGCTCTGGTCGACCTTTCGTTGAAAAAGTCAATGAAATTATGGAAAAGATTGACCAAGACAGTCACATAAGCATGCATCATAAGGAACTTAACATTCCTCACAAACGGTTTTGAACCATTTAGAAAAGGCTAGCCAAACAAAGAAGTTCGATGTTTGGGTGCCACATGAGCTATCTGTGAAAATTTTAATGGACCGAATTAGCAGCTGCGATTCTTTGCTATAACGAAATGAAATCGAAAACTATCATGGTCCAAGTGTGGTGAAGCTCAACAAATGGTCGCAATGGAAAGGAATCATCCACTAAGAGCTGCTACAGTCTGGTCGAACTGTTGATTCTACATTTTACTGCCAACAACTGATGAGTTTGAAGTAACAATTGAAAAAAAACCGTCAGAACTGATCAACAGAAAAGGCTTCATTTTCATCAGGACAACGCTGGACCACATATCTTTGATGACTCGACAAAAACTGGGAGAGAATGGCCGGGAAAATTTGATGGATTCTCCATATAGCCCATCGGAATACCATTTGTTTCGGTCAACGGGTAGTATATTATTAATTATCGAAATGCTGCCAATGTTTACCACCTTTACTTATGTACAAATACATACTGTAGTAGTATATTTTCGTTGCTACCAATAGCGGCGCCACTCACAACATCATAACACTACTTGCAACTATTTGCGCAAGGGTGTAATAGCCGGAAAATGTTAGTGCAACTAAATTGCAATTTCGTGCTTTTACAATAACAACCAACGCACAAAGGATTAAGCAGCAAGCGGAGAAGTTGTAAATGTTGCGCCGTGGGCAGCAGTGGGCTGACTTAACTTTGCCGCTCCCTATGGCCCACCACGCCCGCTCAAACTTTTATTTATTGTGTGTAATTAATCTCCAGCGTATTTTCCAGCAATCAAGCGTACACAAGCACAGCAAATTGAGCGGCAGAGGGCGGTGCAGCCCACGCCGGACGGACCACTGGCCGCTCAGCGTATCCTTAAGCGAAGCGTATTCGTGTGTTTTTGTACCGAAGTATGTGTGTGTTTGTGTATTTTCACAGCGGCTGAAGTAGTTTCTTGTTTTTAATAGCAGCGCTTTTGCTGTTTTATTGTTGCTCTCTTTGTATACAGTTTGTGTAGTTTTGCTGGCTCAGCACTTGTATACTTTTTGTAGCTTGCGGCCCCACTGTGCACGCAGTTCGGCGTGGTGTTGGTCGGTGGCACGTTTAATATGCTTTCTTGTATTCCCGCTGCAAAGTGCTGATAGCGCGGATTATTGGCGTATTTTGTTGGCATCGCTGCACCTTAATTTGCGTCGGCACTCTGCCAATGGTAATGGGTTAATTCTATGCTGGCGCAAAATTCAATAGACACAAACACATACACACATATATACATGCATACATACAGACCGCAGTGGGTATGCCTGCATGTGCTCGCAGCAATAACCCCTCCCCTTCTTCCCCAGCTTTTGTGCGGCACTCTAGCGCTTTTATGCCCCAGCGTCCCGGTGTAATGGGAAAAGTTTTTTCCACTTTGCCTGCTGCGGATTTTCCACTTCTACGCTTTAGTGGCAATAAAAGCGTTTTCTTTTTTAATTTCGCTACAACATCTTGTGTGCTTTTTGTTGTTTATTATTTTTCAGTTTTCATTTCTTCTTGCTCTGGCTGCGCTTACCTTTACCGACGCCTGGTTTTCTTCTTCGATTTCGGATTTCGGCGCGCACGTGGTTTATTAAAAGGATCCGCTGGTATTTACGCCGCTGTCGGTTTATATTATTCTGTAGACTCTGCTTCCGCACCCCTACGCCTGTCTCCATACTTACTTGTTTACTAATCCTGCAAACTTTTTCATTCTTCGGTGGAATTCTCGCAGTGTTTTGCAATCCTTTTCTACAGGCTTTGGAAACGCTTTGGCTTCGTTGCAACATCTTTGCATTGCATTCCTGAGACGTAGCTGCTGCGGTTGGCGTCGCTGGTGCAGTTCTCGTTTGTACTCTTTGGAAGCTTGCTTTGCTTGGCTGAGTGCAAAAACATGGTTTGGCTCAGTTAACCGTCTGCAAAGTTTTGCTTCGGCATCAGCGCGCACGCGTGCAAATAATTTGGTATTTCCGAAAAAGAATAAAAAATTATCGAATTGTCCATTATAATGTTTAATTTGTTCGATATTTGCAGAAAACAATATTATTGTGTTAAACATTGAGATTAAATAGTCATAGCTTAAGTATCTTCCGAAACGAACGGCGGATGATGAGTCTGGGTTTCTAAAAGAACACGTGTCAGAAACATTTGGAAATCCTCACTCACTTTGACTTCATATCGGATCACTTGGATCATGGAGTCGTCAAACCGAAATCAGAGGTTCCTACCCTACCCATATACTGACGACGGAGTTGTGGGTGGGAAGAAACCGTTGAGTTAGACTGGCAGCAAGCTTCTTTACGGATAGGCAAGTTGGTGGAAGGGTCAACAGCTCTCTGTCAACTCCAGTTTCAGACTTCCTGACTATTGCAGTGTCTTCCAGGCTGAGGTTGCAGCCATTAAGGTAGCAGTAGATTTACTGCTCTGGAGTGCAGCCTCCTTCATAGTAGTGACTATCCATTCAGATAGCAGAGCGGCGTTACGATCCTTGAAGTCTTTAACAGTGCGTGCAGGGCTGATCAAAGAGTACCTAACCTCGCTATCAATAGCATCGAGTGTCTTTGTGATAAGACTAGTATGGGTGCCAAGCCACAGCAGATTCGTAGGAAAGTTTGAAGCTGATGATCTAGCAAGAAAAGGCACCCTAGAACCGCTGTCGGTAGAATGGCAGCAGGTCGGTGCTCCCGTATCCTCTTGTATTCAATTACTAGACAGCTGGGCTTCGGGGAAGTTTGACCAGCGCTGGGCACCATCGTTATATGGGCTGTCGCTAAAGCCTTCTAACCCAAGACCGATCGCAAGAGATCTAGTGATCTCTTTACCGTTAGTAAGACTAGCCTCTCCTTAGCTTTGGGGCTTTTAACGGGCCATTGCCCTATTAGTGTCCACACAGTAAGGCTGGGAATCCTACCAGACGTCATCTGCAGAAGTTGTACGGAAGAAGATGAGGTGGCAACAACACAACGTGAAGACTTAAACAGTTGGGAGCCCATACCGTCACACATCCCACCCAGGTGATGGAATACAAATGAAACGCCTTCAAATTTGTATTGACTACTAAGCGTTTTACTATTTTATAAGTTCGACACAGAATTTCCTGTTTTCAAGTCACAGTTTCGGCGATCGACTCTTCTTTACGCGAAATTTTCTTCCCGGCTTGCATGCTTTTGAGATTTGTAAGCAGAAACATTCCCCTGGATGCGCAAGCAATCCGAAGCCCAACTCATGGTGTTTCGCCACCGTTTTCACTGACTTGTGATACGGTGCTTTGTCTTGCTGAAACAGCTTTTACTTTTTCTTCGAATTCTTCCCTTTTACCTTTTGCGGCGACATCGTCCTTCAAATGATCCAAAAATGGTACAGTATAGTCGCTAATGATGGCCCTTCCTTTCCCCAAGTGGTCAATGAAAATTATTCCATGCGCATCCCAAAATTACGATGCATTAACCTTGGCAGCCGACTTCTGCGTTTTTCCACGCTTTCTTGGAGCAAGTTCAAGGGCGGATAGTCCACTCGGATGACTATCCTTCGGGCAATCTCTAAGACTAGTTTTCGGTTCAACTTTTATAGGAATATTCTCAATATATGTACGATATATAACATAATTCGCTATATGCGTACATTATAATTAAAAAAAAAAATCGATTTTTTGCCTTAAAGCAAACCCTAAAAATAAAAAAATAAAATAATTAATTGCTTGTCGTTGCTTGTTATAGAATATAGCATAATTTATTATGTCAAAATTGTGCATATTACATTTCTTAGTCATAGCATTTGCGTACAGTTTCGCCTTCAGCTCGTTGCACCTCGACTTGCGGGCTTACATTGCATACTTTTGAGCGCGCAGACAAAAATGATGTGCATGTAACATTAGTTATGCGCTTACAATGCTTTCAACGGATATTGCATCTTCATTTTGTTGCATGTGCTCGCTTGCAAAGCTTAGAATATTTTGTGGTGCGCCACTGCTCGACCACATGTGTGTGCCACAAGCTAACGTGCATGCGTTTCATGGCACCGGTTATCCTTAGGAAACTTGCCGCTTTGCAGCTCTTGCTCTGCACGTTATTCCTTATCGCTCCTTTGTTAAGCTCGGGCCTTCCAAATTTTCAAATAATTTCTTTTTTTACTTTTCGGAGCGTAACAATTTTGTGCCTGCTCCCGAAAGTCTTTTATAGCATTAGTTTACTATTGTTGTTGCTTTTATGTGACTTTTGCATTTTCATATTTGTGCGCAATGGTGGAAAATCTTTCCATTATGTTCTTGTACGTCTGCAAACTGGCAACTGGCTTAGCCGGAAATTGAGTGCATGCGAGTAACGGTATGCACGCAATAGTTGACAAAGTTTCTCTTGGCGTATTTCTGTGTTCGCAATTTTCCGCCACAATAAAGCAAAATTGGCATTTAGATAGAGGACAACGAATGTCAGTGGAATTCATACAATTTACATATATTCACTTGGCTTTGGTTGCAATCAGTTTATTGTCCGGATTATTAAGCTAATACCTTGTGTCATATGTGAAGAGATATTACCAGAAAAGACTTGAAAAGCTTTGAAAGCTTAATAACATTGGAGTGAACAGAACTCCTAACTAACGAAAGTTTTCTGATTCTCGAGCTCTCCGAGTGAAGTTCTAACCTAGATTATTTGCTGAAATAAGGATGAAGGACCCTTGGGTATAAACTTAGGTTGTATTTCTTACACTTTCGCTTGATACGGAAGACATCTCTTTTTAGTAATACGAAAATTTTTTTCTATCCTATTTTGTCCAATCTTTCAAAACAGCGGTCCTCATTGGCATCTGTGGTGCACTAAGGACAACTCCATGGACAAAATGTCATTCTACACGTTGATCTCATGTTCTTGGCGGCGAAGGCTGCTATTAAACTTAGAGAAGCTGAATATAT
The DNA here is from genome assembly GCA_027475135.1 of Bactrocera correcta. Classification (NCBI taxonomy): domain Eukaryota; kingdom Metazoa; phylum Arthropoda; class Insecta; order Diptera; family Tephritidae; genus Bactrocera; species Bactrocera correcta. The sequence goes on from CM050325.1 coordinate 28,195,835, forward strand.
ATGATAGGCCTCAGGCAGGGACACACTGAAATTCTTCACTGCTTCCATTGCTTTCCTTCCACTCAATATCGGTGCATCGTAGTACTTTCCTCTTGGCGATTAATTCTCAACTCACACAGCGATTTGTGGGCGTACTTTTTTATGGATAGATCGAAACCAAGAAGTCGAGTAGATTTTGTAGTCTTATTTCGAGAGTACTCTATCAACTCCAGCTTAACACACATGCGATGGGTTTGCGGGCGGATTTTTCAGGGATAGATCGCAGTTAAGAAGGAGAGTAGTTGTTGGAGTTTTCTGTTGGGAGATCTCTATCTCTGTAGCGTCTTTCAAACGGTTTTGCCTGCTATCAAAGGGGTATGCATTCGATCCGTTAGGCTATACTGGCTTTGAGCAAAATTAGTTAAGGAGTACATGACCTCATAAGTAATTGTTTCAGTCTTCTTCCGTCTTATAATAATATGGGTTTTCGCTCACCATGGAGTGACCGTAAAGACCAAAGCCGATGAGCTTGCAAAAGGGCCCGTCCTTTCTCCAATTTCATCCGGTTGGAAGCGAGCCGATTTCACAATGTCCTCCTTGGACCTCTGAACTTCCACTGAGCCCAGCAAGCGCTGCTCAACTACAACTTGTGCGACTGCGAGATTTTTATAGTTCAGAGTTCACCGTAAGAGATCCACCAACAGCTGGCTCTTAGCTAAGTCAATTTCGCTGCGATTTTTACTATCTGGACACCGTGCAAAAAGGTTCACGTGCAGTGCGTCTACGAGATCCGATGCGGCAAAATATTCTTTTGAACGCTCTTTACCAAAGGGAGATGAAATCATCCTTTCACTTCCTACTCTATTGCTCAAATTCTGCCAGGCTGAGATTGAAATATTGCGGTAGACATCTTTTGGCGAACCTAGTTGCTGGATTAGATATTAATCGCCTTCATAAATTTGGGCTAAGCTCAAACCGCTTCGTCGATCTGTGTGGATCTGATGATCCACCTTTAGGCATGAAGATCTGTCCAATCTTTCAGCTCATTTTAGTGGCATTTAACCGTCATAATCATTTAGATCTACTGAAACTTAACAACACTAGTCAAAATTTTGTTTCTCTGCTTCAAAAGAGGCCTCAAAATAAATGTGTCAAACTTTGTTTATTTATTTTTCTCGTCAAATATGATGAAGGCAATCACGAACTTATTTAATAATCTTCTCATATTCATTTGGTTGGTTTTTCAGCAATCGTGCGACAAGAATGCCACATCCGTTATAACGCCGTGTCTGTCACACGAATTTCAATGTCGCGATCGTATTACCTGCCTACACCACAGCTGGCTGTGTGACGGCGAAAAAGACTGTCCCCACGGCGACGATGAGCTGCAGGAGAATTGCCGCAACACCACATGCCGGCCGGATCAGTTCCAGTGCGGCGATCGCACCTGCATAGCGGGACATTTGACATGCAACGGCCAGGCCGATTGTGCGGATCGCAGTGATGAGCAGATGTGTGGTAAGTTGGAAATAATTGCAAATGAATAATATGCTTAACACGCATTTACATTTAACAATTGTTTGTTAAACGCTTTGTAGGCATTTCGAAAATCACCAAATGCAATGCCACGGCACACTTCGATTGCGGTGGCGGGCAATGTATACCACTGTCGAAGGTTTGCGATCGCAAAAAGGACTGTCCGGATGGTGAGGATGAACCGGCGGGCAAATGTTCGATAAATGAATGTGCGATAAATAACGGCGGTTGCATGCACAAATGCATTGACCAACCGATTGGCTATCGCTGTGAATGCAACTCTGGGTAAGTTAAAGATAAATTGTATAGATAATTGTACAATGCTTAATAACCAAAATATTTCGTTGCAAAACTGAGTACTTGTGTATAGCAATATTTACAATTTCCTCGAGTTGGTAGGGCATAGAGCACGCTCTAGTATAAGGTCTAGTAAAAATTTATCAATCAAAGCTATTCACCACATTCAGGCACATATAGTAACCACATGGTGCCATGTTCGGATTATAAATTGGATGCATGAATCCCTACCAACCAATTTCCCGGAGTTCCCAGCGCATCACGCTCGATGTGAGCTTGTTGGTGTTGTTCTGTTGAGACATTCTCTTATTGGCCAGAGCTGGTCGATTGTGGGCAATTTCTACTTTCGACATTCTAATTGTTGACTGTACTAGTCCTTATTAAGAGTTTGGTAGTAGAGGCGCAGCTCATATGCGCTAATTTTACTATGTGACCTTTCAACTAATGCACGAACCTTTACGAACCCAACACCTTTTGCTTTAAATCACAAATAATTTTCTAGTGGATCTTCCTGCTCTAATTAATATTTCAGCTTGTTGGAATTTTGAGTAGCTTTACAATTTCTTCTTTATTGGCGTAGACACCGCTTTCGCTGCTTCGCGCCAATTGGAGATTCCAACGAAGCCTTTTTCACTGAGAATAATGAATGAAGTCCCTTGTGTGAAACTTCTTTGGATCGAACGGCTCGGAGATGTTCTTCCCGATCCTGATGGAGCTTTTGGTATAGCTTAGCATCAGTTTACACAATCGTATTAGTTTTGCAGGGGTCCTTATTAGGGCTAATCCCAAAAAATAAATAACACAAACTTCCTGACATCCATATATCTTGACTTGGCCACGACTTGCGATCAAAACCGTTTTCGCTTTCGCTTGGTTTCAAACGTGTTTTTTGTGCAATATTTAGCTCCTGAGCAGTCAAAACAGTACTCGCGTTCCGGATTTATCCAATTTAATAGGACTGATCTTTTTTCCGCCGCAATTGTATTTCGAATCGTGCGCGCACCGACTGGATTCAATAGAGGAAGTTCTTAGCTAACGAACGAGCGGCTTGTCAGTGGTCTCCGAGCACCTGGAGAGTCAGGACGAACGATTTCGCGTGACGTGTTTTCGATTAAAATGGTGTAAGCCAAAAATATGCAAACTTCAGATGTTGGTTTAGCAAGAAATGGTGTGTTTCGGAGGCACCAGGCTTTTTTGGAAGACCGGGAAGAGGCCACTGATGAAGACCGGAAGAATGAGCAAATCCAATTTGAAAACGATGCTCATTGTCTTTTTTGACATGAAAGGTATCATCCTCCAAATGGGGCCAAAACCATCTCAGCCCGCTTCCGCCCCGCCGGGCCCCCTACAGCCCAGATCCCCCGGCTTCCCCCCCCCCGGGACCCCCTTTTTTTTTTTCCTGAAAAGGCGGATGAAAGGCAATCGATTTGAGATGACAGAGAGGATCCAAGTAGCATGCACATTGGCGCTCAAAGCTATTCCAGAGAAAGCCTTCCGTGACGCCTTCAATGCTTGTAAATCAGGCCGGCAGCGCTGCATCAAAAGTTCGAATTGTAACGATTGGTTCAAAAAAAAATTTTAAATCGACTCAGTCCTATTACTTTCTGGACAAACACTGTATTTGATCGATATTTTCGACAATTAGCCTTGACATTAAAATTAATAAAAAACAACGGAATTGAAGAAATCAGTATAAATTTCGCGTATTGTTTCTTTGCCGGTGTCTTTATTTGACGGCTACTGATTCAAGCAATCACCAAACTGTCTAAAAAATATTTTTAGCCCGAAATCGTTTCTTTCTAACGCCATATAGTTAATGCAATTCGTTGGCACTTATACAACGTAAGTTATAGATTACTAAAGTCATATATTGGAAAAATAATAGCTTTTACTAGGCCTTATACTTTTAGACTTTTTAAAGAAACCTAACTGACGCACGCACAAATTAATTACCAAAAGAAAAATAATATCAGAGATGCAAAAATGCCTTTAGCTGCCAAGTTGAATTTCCTGGCGTACACATTGAAGCGCCTTCCCCACTCAGCACATTATCAGCGCTAGCAACCATATTAAATCTCATAAAGGAGGAAATCACGCACAGATCAGTTTTTAATTAAACATTTCCGAAATCCCAAAGCTGGCATATCGATGCTCGAAGATCCGCACATACACACTTACATGCGCTCAAACACAGCAGCCAATAGCCTTGCTGTGTAAGCATACATCAATCTACTTAAGGCAACGTTAATTTTCGCTTCCAATCGCATTGCTAACCGTATTTGCCGTAATCCGAAATGGATGTGGCAATCAATGTAACTATTTGAGAGTGTGTGTGTGTGTGTTAAAGTGTGGTTACCGTAGTTCGGTTTAAATGACTTTGGCAGCCAAGTGCGGCACTCATGTTGTTCGCTTAGTTGATTGAAGTTGGACCACCTAAGTCTAAGACCCTTGAAGTTCCAACACATTTCTAATTTGTGAATGTGGTTGTGGATGTGTGTACGTGTGATGCGTTGCATGCTGGCAGCTACTGCTGTGCGTATTGTTACCTCTGGCCAAGCGTAAAGCAATCAATACCTCAATGATTCCACACATACGATTCCCCCGTTTGTATGCGCTTGTCCGACGAGCGAGTCTTTCGTGAAATTCAAACACTTGCAACTTGTAGTTGCCCAGCGCATAAATATTTATGCACGTTTATACTCATCTAGCTTATTTGTATGCAAGTGTATTCATATTCGCTTATTTTCGCATTCTATTTTGCAGCTACAAACTGACCGAAACCAACAAAACCTGCGTAGACATAAACGAATGCGAAGATCCGGGCGCTTGCTCACAAATCTGCATCAACGAAGTTGGCGGCTTCAAATGTGAATGCGAGGCGGGCTATATGCGTGATCCACGCAATCATACGCGTTGCAAGGCGACCGAGGGACATGCATCGTTGCTGTTGGCGCGCCGTCATGACATCAGGAAAATCGCTTTGGACCACATGGAAATGACATCGATTGTGAATAATACGAAGTCGGCAACTGCATTGGATTTTGTCTTCCGCACAGGCATGATATTCTGGAGCGATGTGTCCACGCAAAGCATTTACAAGTGAGTAACCACCGTAGTTTTGTAGAGTAGGAAGCAATTGATGAACGAGTTACGGCATAATTTCCGGTTTGAAATGATTACGATGCAGGCTTCAATGAAGAATTGCATTGTTGGAAAATATGCAGAAGTGTGTATCAAATGGTAGGGTAAGGAGAGAACAACAGTTCAATTGAAAAGTCACCGGTTTGACCTATAGATGACGCTCTAATATTATATTTTAGTTAGCTTCCAAAAGTCGCGCGAATCAAATAGACAGCTGGTAGGCCGGGGACTTTTCAATTGATCTGTTAGTTTTGAAGTGCGTACTGTGAGTTCAGTTGTCAACTTAAACCTCACAAGCTAAAAGCATAAATCAATAAAATCTTCCAATCACAAATTTGTTGAATTTAGCATAGTTAGTTGTTGAATCGAACACTGTTGTTGTTACCGGCAAAAAGCAGATTGTGTTCCACAAGTTCAGTTTCAATGTTCGTTTGTAACTATATTGTAAGGTATCACGCTGCTTGAGTATATACTACAGTGCTACGGAAACCGATAGGAATTCATTTGAAACTTAGAAGTCTCTTAGAGTTTTCCGCTAGACTAACTATAACTGGTCACGTGAAAAGTCCCCGGCCTATCAGATTAAAACAAATAGTTAATCAAGATAGAATATAACAATCCACCAACATTTCGATACCAATTTTGTAGTACGATTTCTTCTTTGCTTCGAAATTGGATCCAGTTTCGGCGTTCACCTCTTCATTCCATGAAAATTTTCTCCAAGCGACCAATCTTTTAACTTAACTTTTCAACTTATGTGTTTTCACCTATTTGTGACTCGACGCTGTGTTTTGGTGAAACAGAACTTCCTTCAATTGCGGCCGGCAAATTCGTCCTTCAAACGATTCAAGTTTACAACAGCGCGCCAGTCGTTTCTTCTTTTCAAAATTTAGCACCAATTCGGGATACCAAGTGTAGCCAGGTCCTTCTCATCTGGTCCGGAGTAGAGGTCTCCCTCTTCCTTTGCTTCCCTTGGCGAATACTGCGTCGAATTTCTCAGAAGTGGAATGCTTCCGTCCATTCGGACGATATGATTTAGCCAGTGTAGCCGTTGTCTCTTAATTCGCTGAATTATGTCAATGTCGTCGTATATCTCATACAGCTCATCGTTCCATCCATAAAACTATCAATCATAAATCTTCCGCAAAACCTTTCTTTCGAAAACTCGTAACGTCGACTCAATAGTTGTTGTCATTGTTCATCCTTCTACACCTTGTAGCAGGACAAGAATAATGAGTAACTTGTCGAATTTGGTCTTTGTTCGTCGAGAGAGGACGTTTCTACTCAATTGCCTACTCCGTCCGCAGTAGCATCTTTTGAGAATTAAAATGCGATTGTATTCTACGTTGGATTTCGAGGCTGACATTGTTGTTGCTGTTAATGTTAGTTCAAAGATAGACGAGTTTATCTATGACTTCGAAGATAAGACTGTCAATAGTGACGTTTAAGCCAAATTGCGAATGTGATGACTGTTTGTTTGATGACAGGAGATATTTCGTCTTGCCCTCGTTCACTACCAGACCCATTTGCTTCGCTTCCTCATCCTGTCTAGAGAAAGCAGAACTAACGGCGCAGATGTTGAGGTCAATGTCATCAAGACTAAATGTTATCGGTGTACGATTGCAGCTGTACATCCTTGTAGAGGACTCGTCACAGCTCTGCTGCTCTAACTATTTTCACCAGCAATACGCTGAAGGAAACGCACCATAGGGAATCGAATTATCTGAAACCTCGTTTGGTTCGAACGGCTCGGAGAGGTCCTCCCCGAACCTGACGCAGCTCTTTATATTGCTCAACGTCAGTTTACACAGCCGTATTAATTTTACGGGGATACTAAATTCAGACATCGCGGCATAAAAGCAACTGCTTTTCGCGCTGTTAAGAACGACTTTGAAATCGACGAAGAGGTGGTATGTGTCGATTCTCTTTTCACGGGTCTTTTCCAAGATTTGGCGCATGGTGAATATCTGATCATTTTTTGATGTTCCAAGTCTAAGGCCACACTGCTAAGATCCAATCAGTGACGGTCGATGAAACCTTATATGCGATGCTGAGAAGTCTTATGCCACGGTAGTTGGCGCAGATTGTGGTGTTCATATAATGGTTTAATACCTAGTCTTGTAAGAGCTTATATTATCAAAGAACACAGACACACAAGCACACTAGTGCAGTTAATGAGATTTGAACACACAGCAGCTGTGCACACACTGCTTGCTGGCCATAACTATGTTCTTACATACTATACATATGTATGTGCATATATGTATGTATATAACTCTGAGAGCATTCGATACCAAGTTATTGTGATTACATTTAGATGGGCAAATACGTTTGTACGCCACAGTGTCGGAATTAAATGCAGCCGAGTAAAATTGATCTCCAGTGGCCATTATTAAACTTCCGACTTCGAGTCGCCTTTCATTTCTGCCAACTGACTGCATTATAGTGAATGTATGTGAGCGCCCTTGCAGCTGTGCAATTATCAAACGGTATCATCATAATGGAAACAGCCTTCAATTATTGATTCTGCTTTAATTTCGCTTCTATTATTTAGGCTTTGGCATGGACTGGCATTTGTTGATGTAGCCACAATTTAATTGCATTTCATTGCGAACCGCAGAGAGGAATTGCATCTTGTGCCACGCATGTGGTCGACTGAAGCTAACAATCAATTGTCGAATGTTGACACAAATTCTTGCAAATAATGGAATGAGAGACGAGTATTGTATTTGTATACACGCGAACCACTCTCTCAGTTTTTGAGAATTTTTCGCACTTTCCTTTCTCCTCAAAATGTTATTGTTATATTATTTTTCGAGCCAAATTTTGTTCAGAGAAAAGGCCCATTTCTGGCTCAATGGGTATGTAAACAAGATGAATTGCCGCTTTTGGGACGAAAAGCAGCCAAAAGAGATTCAGGAGCTGCCATTTCATCCAGAAAAAGCAAGGGTTTGATGTGGTTTGTAGACCAGTGGAATCATTAGTCCACATTTCTTCAAAAAAGATGCCGATGGGAACGTAACCGTCAATCTCGTGCCTTAATAACCGACTAATTGATGCCTGAAATTAAAGCTCGTGATCTCGGCGACATTTGGTTTCAACAAGACGACGCTACTTCCTACACATCGCCACGATCAATGGATTTATTGAGAGAACACTTCGTAAATAATTGCATGTTTTGAGCTGTTCGATTGGCCACCTAGATCGTATGATATCACACTATTCGACTTTTCCTGTAGGGATATGTAAAGTCCAAAGTCAAGCGGAAAATCTCGCTTCGATTCAGGTCTTAAAACAAAACATCACGCGTGTCATTCGCCAATTACCAGTCGAAATGCTCGAACAAGTCGTCGAAAATTAGACTTAGCGGATAGCCCATCTGAGATGTAGCCACCGCCAACGTTTGAATGAGATAATCTTCAAAAAATAAATGCGAAAGAAGCCACTTTAGAATGAAAATAAACATTTGGCATTAAATTTTAAGTTGCTGTGTTATTTCTTTAAAAAATTAAGAAACCTTGAAATGGATCATCCTATACATATCAACTTTTTTTAAAAACTTTCAATATATACCGAATTTTATAAACTTATCAATAAAATATTTTCGCGATTTTTAAATAAATTATCATCGTTCCCAACTTTAGCTCCATTTTAACTCCGAACTATTTCTTATTAACTGCCATCTTATTGATTTTCAACTAAATCATCATGTCCATTATTATTTTCGTTTCATTACTCGCTGACCTTCACTGGACTACCATATATGCGCTCGCAGAGCACCCATCGACGAGGGCAACGACAAGTCCGTTGTGCTCAAGGACCACTCGGTGACATCAGATGGCCTGGCCGTCGATTGGATTTACAATCACATCTACTTCACAGACACACACAAATGCACGCTCGAGTTGACCAACTTTGACGGCAACATGGGTAAAGTACTCATCGAAGACGGACTGGATATACCGCGCTCAATTGCACTGGATCCAATCGAGGGGTAAGTATGCGAAGACAACGCACGAAGGCAAGATTGCTTAGACTGTGTGTGTAAAATGTTGAAACTCAATGAAACTGTTGCAATAACTAAATCCAGCTGCCAAAGTGTTGCAACTGCTGGTGAATATGAGCGATTTATATTGATTTGTGGCACACCTAAGCAACTACACGTTAACTAAAGCTTAATTTCGTGCTGAAAATCATGTAATGACACACATATATATAAACAAGTGCAATGTGTAAATAAACTACACTTGCCGCATGCTCACTTCTATTCTTCTTCTTTCCGCTCTGCTTTCTCACTCGTGCTCGCAGTTGGATGTATTGGTCCGATTGGGGCGCCTCACCACGCATCGAACGCGCCGGCATGGACGGTTCACATCGCACCACCATCATCAACTACGATGTGAAGTGGCCAAACGGCATTACACTGGATCTGGTACGTAAGCGCATCTACTGGGTTGACGGCAAATTGAATATTATCGCGTCAGCGAATTATGATGGTTCGCAGCGTCGTCAGATCTTATACTCAACGGATTATCTGCGACACCCCTTCTCGATAACCACATTTGAGGATAACATCTATTGGTCCGATTGGGATAAGCAGACCGTCTTCAAAGCGAATAAATTCAATGGCAAAGGAGTGGAGCCAGTAACCGCACTGCATCAGGTGAGTGCTAATAATCGTAATGTCGAGTTGATAATGACAGGCAAGCGATAAAGTGCGGATAAACAAGTTCAAGGAAAATCGATTTCTGCATGTGTGTGTTAAACACGCATACTATTTCATCTCTTCATTACGAGTATTGAATGTGTCAGATGTCATTTACTTATCAAAATATAACAGAAAAGAATAGCTCGTTGAGGATATCGACTGCAGCAGCTCCCTGTCGAAAAAAGTAGTTGTATAAAACGTGAAGTCGATATCTCAAAAATTGAGGGATTGGTTCGCATATACTAATATTTATTTCCTTGGCCACGTGAAAAATTAGGCGATTTTCGTGAATGCTTTTAAGAGAAAGTACGCGATTGAATATTTCGAACTTCTTTGAACGTAATAAGGTAACATTTTCAACTATATTTGAAATTTTTTTTCTACAAAAATGTTAAAAAAAATAATGGAGTTATGGGCTGTCTTCAGAGGTGCCAAAAACAAAGTGCCCAACGGCTGGCATGATTCCGGACGAATGAGTAGCCGAAACAAAAAACTTCAAAAAGTTTATTAAACGATAAAAGATATTTCCCATACAATGACCTACGTTCTTTGAAAAATATCAAAAATTAACAAAATTGCGTAACTTTGAAAAAAAAAATATTTTTTTTTGGGTAGAAAATGTTCGTTTTTTTTAATGTAAAATGGACAATTTTTAACCAATAAAAAATATCGTAGGCCATTGTATAGTAAATATATTCAACAATACTCAGCTTTAATTTGAAACCGATCGATTATTTTCTCGTTGAGTTATGATGCCAGCAATTTTGAAAAATATCGTTTCGAGAAAAACGCGTTTTAGTTTCACTTATATTTGTATATCCGAGCGGTCGCTCTTTAGAACGCTGCCATTCAGAAACCACTCAAGATACGACCTTGCCGATTTATTTATGGAAATATAAGCTAACGAAAAATCAAATAGTAAAATTTTTTTTTGAAAGTGTCACACTGGTATAGCCCCTTAAGGAGCTACATGGTTTCCTGGGGTAATCACCAGCCTTTTATTTAACAATTTTTTACTCATATAAAAACTTTAATATTATTTCAGAATTTTTTATTGCTACAAACATACACTATTAACAAAAAAATTCTGAAATTTTTGGGTAAACAACTTTTAAGCTCGACCATTGCGAGGCTTTTTCCGGTGACCCCTCGAGGAAAAGATGTGCCCCTGTTGGCAGGATAACTGCTTAGGTAATCATCCAAAAAAACGAAATACGTATTTTAGTTAAAACCTTAACTTAAAACTTGGACGAAGGAAAAAAACTGAAAATGAAATTTTTGGCAGACATTTTTACAAACAAATTAAAATTTCTGTGAAAATTTCGCGATATTTTTCAAATAGTTATAATCGAAAAAAATCATTAGTTCCAGTCTTTAAGAATCGTATCTCAAAGACCAGTGAAAAATTTAAGGAAATCGGTTGAGCAGTTCTCTAGAAAACTTGCCAAATGATTTCAAAATCTCAGTTTCGAGAAAAACGCGTTTAAAGACTACTATATTATCGTGGCAAACTTAGTATACACGGTTCGTGGTACAAATATAAATCCATTTTCCTACTATTGGAATTATATCATACTACAATACAACCTAAATTTAGCAAAATATATCAAAGCCTTAACTTCATATTTACTTTTTTAAACTTATTCTACAAATTATATACAATTTAGCTTTCAATTCCCGTCACATTCACATGCATATCACCCACGTTTCGCGCAATAACCTCCAGCACCTAGCCAGCAGGCAAGCTTATCAAAAAATACTTGTCTATGCAATTCACACGTGTTCCACGAAAATTTCGCCATGAATTTTATTTTACATCTTTATTTTTTCTGCAATTTTTCTTAACTTACCTGGCAGCTGCCTGCCAAAATAACACACATACAAACATAGACTTGTGTGTGGGTGTGTAGTCAGGTTGACCTACATTTGGCGCTGCGGGATAGTGTCACAATTTCTTGGTGAAAATAAAAAATTGAGCGCCAACTAAAATAAATGTGCCAATGCCGGCGGCTGCCGAACAACAAACGAGCCAAAGCAACCACCACGAACACACACAGCACTAGCGTGTATGTGCTAGTGCCGTCAGGTTCAAAGTGAGCTAGCTGACGGTTGCCACTGAAAGCATGCCTGCAAGAAATGCGACAAGTTCGTAAAGACTCCGCGCTGAGTGCGCGGTTAGTTGCCAAAAAATATGTGACTAATTGCAGTTTTCAGGTTTTTACATGGAACAAACTGTTAACTTTTCTTTGAGCAGGTCCTATGAAGACCCAAAAAAATATTCGAAAAACTTCAAAAAAACTTTCTGGTCGTAAAAAACCGTATAATTGGATCATACATTGTTGACAAAATTGGAAAAATAATACGACCATAATTGGATCATACATTGTTGACAAAATTGGAAAAATAATACGACCACATATATGAAACCTGTTGGATATATATATAACGAAAAATATTTAATTTTGTTTACTCTTCTCACTTGTTTTGTTAAAATCAGAAGCGTCACTCTTCAAAAACTCTTTGAAATCAATTAGAAAGCAAGGCACAACGGCAAACGCTTTTCCTTTTGGGCTTTAAGCCTATACTCTTGCATATAGTAAATAGTTGCATATTTGTAGAGCCAACTATTTCTGCAACTATGCTTTCGACTGCAAAATATTGCTACGAAATTTTTCATCGAAATCCAATTCAATTTATACCTAAACCCTATAAATAATGATACCGCTACAGCGAAAGCTAATGTGGGTGTGTGTGGCAGGTGGTAGAAGTATAGGAAGTATCAGAAATGCCAAATAATATTAATTTGTGTCACCTGCAGGCTGACACACGTGCTTTGCTGCATGTACGCACGCTGGTGAATAGTTTGTAGGTGTAAGAGGCGAAGGAAAATATTATGCATATTGAGTAAATTGCCATTATCATGAGAAATTGGTTGAACATAGTTGCGAGCATTCAATAATTTTTTAATATTTGAAAGTTAACTTTGAACATTGTGCCGAAAAGTGATTAATGTGATGAAAAAATGGGGGGACCATTGACAAACTCCTCGACCAAGTCGCCAAAAAAGTGTTTTCTTTTATCGTGCTATATGACAGTTGCAGTTGAAAGTACTTACTTTTTGAAGGTAGTCAATGAAAATTGTTCCATGAGCAGCCCTAAATACTGATGCCATAACCCTGCCTGCCGACTGTTGCCTTTTTACACGCTTTTGAGCGGTTTCATCATGCGCAGTCCACTCGGTTGGCTGTCGATTAGACTTAGGAGTGAAACAATGCATGCATCGGCGCAAACCTCAAGTTTATTACGCTTGAACATCTCCAAATACTACTCCGAATCTTTAACTCGACTTGGTCATGGTCAAAAGTTAGCTCACATGGCTCCCACTTTGCACAGAACTTTCTCATATCCAAATATTTGTGAATGATATGATATTTACGTTCAGTTGATATCTTTAGAGTGTCTGCCATCTTGAACTACTTCACTTTACGGACGCCCAAAGTTTTTTTCTGGACTTTTTTGATATTTTCGTCGGTAACAACGTCTTTTGGGCGAACACCACTGTCAAATTTACATACGCACCTCCTGAGAAATATGACTAGCTAAAAATCATATCAATTTAATTTTAGTAGCGTCACCTATCTATATATCGGGTTGGAGACTTCTCAATTGAGTTATAATATAAATATATATATTTTAAGTTGACTACCACATGATATTCGCGTCAACAATGCGGTTAGTCGCTGAGTGACACTTTCCCGTTGCCACCTTAAATAAATAATTGATTAATGCATTTTTAATTTAATTGCAAAATTCAAGCAATCGATTAACAATTTGCTATTGTCCTCTTTCATTTTTCACATGACATTCGCCGGCTGACCGCAATCACCGAACGCAACACAACCACATATAATGTGCACCCGGCATAACCTTGACATATAAATACACCTGCGTGTGTGTATGTTTGTGAGCAGCTGCAACATCCGATGGTCGTACACGTCTATCATCCCTACCGCCAACCGGACGGCATCAATCACTGTCAAGCGGTGAATGGTCATTGCTCGCATTTATGCCTGCCAGCGCCGCGCATCAATGAACGCAGCCCGCGCATCTCCTGCGCCTGTCCCACCGGTCTCAAGCTGATGGAGGATCGGCTAATGTGTGTCGAAGATTGTAAGTACCCAAATGCATGCCACGCATATATATTTTTATACATATCTATGTTCATATGTGTACATATGTTATTAATAGATTAATGCAACACTTGAATAATGTGATAAATCACACTTTGTCATTAATGCTTGGCAAGGTTGAGTTTGTGTGGCTGTGTGTTTGATGAAGAAAGAGTTAAGTTTGTTAAGAAAATTACCGCACATTCCTTAAGTAATGTGGTGAAATTCTATTGAATTTTTAAATAAAAATTTTGTGCTTTCCGCAAACTATTGGTCTATACTTCATTTTGGTCAAAATATTAAAAATATATTTATTGAAAGTTACTTCTCTTCTCTTGGTCTATTGATTGAATTTGAACTTTTAGTTTTTATTTTTGATTTTCAATCAAATTAGTGAAATTAACTTCAAGCAAAGAACTTAACACTATATTCACACAGGTTAGTTAACTTTTAAACTGAGTAATTGGTGAAATATATTAATTTATTCCTTACTCCTCATTCCCTTTGCGTTTCTAAAGCCGATATTATTATATTAGGCTTTACTAGGACCTTCGCATTACTTTTTAATTATGCTTATGTTATTTTAAGTATTTTACTGTTATTTACTGTTAATTTTTATTGTTTTCTTTTTTTGTGTTTTTATTTCTCTCCATCCTTGCCAACTGGGCGCCTCAACACTTTTGTGTATTAATATTTAACAACGTGAATTTAAAAACAACTCTACGAAAACAACAAAAAAAATTCCGCAAACTTGCTTTCAAATATCTATACATATACATATATATGTCTGCATACATATATACTAAATAGTAAATACAAAGTCAGCGTCGCAAGCGCGCCGCAAAACCTTGCCAAAGATGTCTAAATTCTCCACCGGTCGTATTTCTGCCAACAACAATAACAGCAACGACACTGCTCAACAAGCAACAACCGCTCCAAATAAGGAAGAGGGTATGATTACAAAAATACTCACGCAAAAAAAAAAATATTCATACAAAAAAACGAATGAAAATCATTGTATAATTTCGTTTAGAAATTGATTTGTCAGTTGTTGTTGTTAACCAAAAACATAATCTTCATCCAATTCGTACTCACAAAACATGCTTACCGATGTTTGTGTGTGTGTGTGTACTCTTATTTGTAATCGCCTAACCAATTCTGTTCTTTAACTGTGTTTGCTGTGCTTCATTTTGTTTATTTTGATCACTTTCCTCTTACTTGTTAATAATTCATTAATTATAGCAGCTTGCTACTCGCAGTAATTTATTTGTTTTTACCTTTAGTTGTTCATATTCTTGTAGTATGTAATTTATGTGATTTTCGTTTGCTTAACCTTTTCATTTATACTCCTTGTTACATTCTAGCTGCATTTCCTTTGTTTTGGTTTTGGTCATCGTGGTATTGGTTTTTAAAGGTCAACTCAAAGCATCAGTAATTTATGTCATTATTTAACTTTATTTGTTATGAAAATTAGATTTTTAAAAATTTTAATTATTATGCCATTTATCAAATATTATTTACATTTTCTATAAATTTTCGAGCCAAAGGTAGGTATACTATGCAATTATATGTATACAGGTATCATATTAGGGTGTCCGTTATTTCCCAAGTTTTTTTATTTTTTGCAGATGATCTCTGAAGTTTCATTTTTTGCCCTAAAAACCATTTTAAACCTTACCTAACACATTTTACTTTTTCCTGCATATGACACTGGATTTTTTAATATTTTGCATTAAGCTAGTAAATATCGGACCATTCCAATAAAAAAATTTCCGCTCTATAAAAATTGTCTAAATAATTTTTTTCGTAAAGACATTCCTTTGAAAGTTATACGCAGTTAAAGTCAATTCATACAATTGGCTTATAAATTTTGTGTTACTCATACGACATGGTGTGCCTTATTGATTTTCGTTATATTCATACAAATGCTTTGTGCATTTTCTTTCACTCATACGACATGGTGTACCTTATAAAGATTCGGTATGTTCTTACAAGTGTTTTAAAATTTTTGGGTTACTCATACAACATGGTGTACCATAAATGCTCAGTGTATTCATACGAATGCGTTATAAATTTTTTTTACTCATACGACATGGTGTCCTGCGTTAAACTGCGTGTAACTTTTAGAGAAGTGATATTATAGAAGAAATGCACTTTTTAGTGCAAAATTTTGTATACGAATATCCTACTCTCAAAGTCATAAACTTACTTTCTCTGGAGATAAAAAGCAAAAGAACAAAGAGTTTCATATTAAATATCTTCCATGAACGTGTTTTTCATTAGAAACTAAACATTCAAGCCTCCACCATTATTTCCACATCTACAAACACACATAAGAGATAACAAGCGAATCAAATCCGTATACCTGTAGCAAGGCAAAGAATTATTGCTTGATGACCCAAGCTCTGCAACCCTTTACCCACCTCTATTACCGACAATATTAGCATATTATTCATTGGTAAAACTCCCTTCCCTGCCAGCACTTAAGCCGTTATTTCACCTTCACACGTAGCCAAGCATCCTGCTGTGCCGTAGTAAATCAGTCAACTGCCAGTCAAATGGTAACATGCTCGGTCCAACCGGCATACCTCGATGATGTAGTGCCACTAGAAATCACATATGTGTGTGCATATGTGCATGTGTGCAAAAAGCTAGAGCGATGAGAAATTTCTGGCTGATATATTATGAGTGATGCGATTTGTTGCACAATGGATGGATCTATGCTCTCAGGAGTTGTTGTTGTTTTTGTTGAACGTGTAACGGTGAGTGATGTTGCTTATTAACGATGGCTACTGCAACGATTTCAGCAATTTGGCTAAACGAAGAGCAGTTATTTCTGTGGCAATTACCGAAATTTTTAAATTTAGCCACTTAAATTATAGTCAGCTGCTCTTAGTATATTTAAAAGTGGAACCGTTAGTAATTTTTTACCCCTTTTTTTTGCTATTTTTAAGCCGTACAATATATGTACAAGTAGAAAAAAAATTGAGGTTATATTAGACAAAGTGCAATTCTCACAATACTTGCTAATATCATGGACATAAGCTTAAAACTTTTACAGTGGCCTATTATACAAACTCATCCTTATGTACACAAATGCATTTGTAAATATAATAACAACACCAGAAAGAGACCAAAAACAATTCGCAGTTTGCTATAACGAGTAGGTCAGCCATTCAGCAGTGGACAATAACAGAAGTTTTGCATTTCCAGCTCGAAATGACAGCTGTAAATCACAACAATCATAAAAATCAATCGCTCGAAATGAAAATGATAAACGAGCGAGAATGGGCAAAGCGAAATAATTAATGAGAGTTATGCTACATTACGCCTTGGCTACTAAAAGCCAAAAGGACGAAAGAGAAGTTAATGCGAGGATAATAAACGAACAAGGGGTGATAGAAAATAGGAAATTAAAAACAGCTGCATGAAATTGAAGGAAAAAGTAATGAACTCTTAGAGAGTCAATCAAAAACAGATATAATAATGATGATTGCGAAATAGTTCGAAGGAAATGAAATGTTGTTAAGTAATGAAATAATGGAAAGTAGTAAAAAAAAAACTTTTATAGAAATAGCTTCCCAAATCTATTCTTAAATATACCGCAGTTTTCCATAAATAGTATTTTTCATACTTAACTCACACACACATTTATACATATAGCATATGTATACGTGTGCACAGTCTTCATATTCAAAAGCATATCAACAAGATTTCCATTCAGCTTGACTCTCGCTTTATTTATGCCACAATTGCTTGTCATGCTGACTCAATGTCAAATGTTGACGACGTCAAAGTGACGACATGTCGCGTCTCAATGTCGCCTTGGCAGCGACAGACTCCTTATTGCAATTCATAAATGAATTCACAGCAGCTTTCACCACAGCAATTTAATTGGGTTACACTCAGCAATGAGGTTTATCTGAAAATATATTATAATAATTGACATAGCAGGCATAAAGAAATAAATCGAAGGGAAAATATGGAAAATTGATGAATGCGAAGGGAAATTTCGGTTAAACCGTGTTAAAAAGATTGAAATTATAAAAAAGGTCTAGTAAAACCGAAAACATTATTTATAGCATTCAAATGAAGGTCACCCTTCTGAAGCGAACCTTTCAACAGCAACAACATTCGCCGTAGACAGTATCCAGTAATAATGACTTAGTGCCAATTTTGGGCAATAAGGATGCATAAAAGCATACCAAACAAACTCCCGAAGACTTGGAATAGCATAAAAACATATCAAACTAATTTAATAAATAATTTGCTTTTTTTATCCTAAAGAGGGTTTTAAATTAAAATTGTAATTGCATAAATGTCTTTTATATAAAAATCCCAAGAAGTCTTTCACATTAATTAATGTATATAGAATTTTCATAACAGAGGGTGTAGCAAAATGAACGCAAGATTTAAGTTTGTCGTCATTTCAATTAATCTTCACAGTTAAAACACTATTAGCGGGTCTCAACAAATTTGTGATAGGTCCAAAGCGCTTTGACGATCTATACAACTGTGCCCAAAAAAAAAATAAGGTGACATTGTATTTATTTTGAAAATTCTTTATTTATTCTTCCAAATCAATTTCATCCCCTTAAAATTAATTCCCTCCCAATGCAATGCACTTATGCCAACGGATTTTTCAATCTTCGAAACACTGGTTGTAGTCACCTTCCTGGATGGCCTTCAGTTCCGTCTTCGCTGCGGCTGGAATCTCCTCTATCGTATAAAAACGGTGTCCCCGAGCGGTCTTTTGAGCTTGGTGAACAGCCAGAATTCTCACGGCGCCAGATCAGGTGAAATAGGTGGTTGCGGAACGATATGGGTTGAGTTTTTGGCGAAATTATCACGAATTACGAGGGCGGTATGGGATGGTGCATTATCGTTGTGTAAAAACCAAGAAGTGTCTTTTCACAATTCCGGCCTTTTTAGGCGGATAGCGTTACGCAAACGACGCATAACGTTCAAATAATATTCCTTGTTGACTGTTTGACCGGTTGGACCGATAACCGAAGAAAACAGTCAACATGACCTTGATTTTTGAGCGACTTTGGCGCGATTTTTTTGGTCTCGGCTCTCTTGGCACAATATTCGCATTCTTGATCGGTTGCTTCCGGGTCGTAAGCATAGATCCAAGTCTCATCGCCAGTTATAATGCATTTCATGACACCCTGGTAGTCGGAAAGTATCGTTTCACACATTTCAAAGCGACGCCTTTTTTCCAAAAAATTCAATGCTTTCGCTACCAGTCGAGATCTGACGCGATTGAAGCCCAAAACATACTTCAAAATGGTATTGGCTGAGCCTTTCGATATGCCAACTTCATAAGCGAGGTCTCTAATTGTTAATCGATGGTTTTTCAACACCAAATCTTTGATTTGTTGAACCTGAGCTTCGTCAGTTGAGGTTGTTGGTCGCCCTGGACGCTCCACGTTTTTGACACGTTCACGGCCGGCTTGGAACTCACTATACCACTTAAACATCTTTTTAGACATAGCCTCATCATCAAAGGCTTTCTGCACCATCCTCAACGTATCCGCAGCAGAAAATTGATTCCGTAAACAAAATTTAATGCAAATTCTTTGCTCAACAAATTTCGACATTGCAAAAAACGAAAAACTCACTTTTAGCAGCTCACAAAACGACACGTATCTCAAACTGGAATGAATATTTTGACATGAAATTTGACATAAATGTGACTGACAGTACTACCAACCTAAAAAAAAATAGTTCTCCAAATCCTTCGACGCGCGCAGTTTAAATTCAAATGTCACCTTGTTTTTTGGACACAGTAGTAAGTGTTATTGTTGTTGTAGCGGTAGTAAACATTATTGATGTAATTTCGAGGCATAATGCCGAGCTGACAGTTTTTGGCCCGTTAAAAATCCGGGTCCGCTCGGGTTACTTGGTCTCGACTATCGTAGATCTTATGTTGCAGTGAGATTCTTCTCGGATCGACCTCTTAACATAACGTAATTTAAACTGACGAAGTTAAAACTAATCCGACCGTATATTATATACATTTTGTATAAATTGTATAGCCAAAGGTAGATGCAATTATGTATATATGTCATGTTAGAATGTCCGTTATTTCCCAAGTTCCTTATTTTTTTCAGGTGCATACAGAAGTTTCAGTTTTTGTTCTAAAGACCATTATCCATCTCTTTTTCAATTTAAAACCTTTCCTAAATCATTTTTCCTTTCCCTTGTATATGACCTTGGATTTTTTTATATTTTGCTTTAAGGTACTGAATGTCGGACCTAGAAAAGGTTATATTCTATTACAAAATTTTCCGATCTATAAAAATGATCTTAATAATTTTCCATAAAATCATTCCTTTAAAAGTTATATGCAGGTAAAGTCAACGTAGCATTCATACAATTTCCTTATAAATTTTGTGTTACTCATACGACATGGTGTACCTTATGAATATTGCATTCGGTATTATTATTTATTCGGAATATTCATACAATTACCATCTATATTTTGTGTTGCTCATACAACATAGTGTATATATAGTGGTACATCAAATGTTCGTTACTCATACGACATGGTGTACCGTGTGAATGCTCACTATATTCATACGAATGCCTTATATTTATATCTTTTGTTACTCATACGACATGGTGACCTGTAGAACTGATCTTTAACTGCGTGTAACTTTTAGAGAAATGATTTTATAAAAAAATAAATACACTTTTGGAGAAAATTTTGTAAACAAAAAAAACGCAAAAGAACATATTTTGTGTGAAAATTTCGAACACCGGTCACCATTCCTTCATTATTTGTGTTCTGTTGTGTAGCGCTCAATTTTCTCTCAGCGTAAACTGTTAGCTGTCGATTTGTTGTCTTTTTTTGTTTCTTTTACATGTGTTCAATTCCAATTTTGCATTCATTTTGAGCCACCCTTTCTATTAAAAAAACGGCTAATTTCCACTTGACGTTGAAACAGTCAACTTCGTCTTTATTCGCATAAAAGTCGGCTTTTCGACATTTTTGTTTATTCTTACTTGTTGTGAGTTTTATTTTGATTTGCCAGCGCAAACAACAGGTACATGAAAGTTATACAAAATTAAGGTGACGAAACACTTTCGCAAAATGGCGCTCAAGTGGCATTAACAGCCATAACACTTTCATGTACGTAAGCGTATGTTGAAGTGTGCTTGTACAAGTGCGCGCGTATGTTTAGTGAGCGCACAGGTGCACATGTATGAGTTGCTAAAGTGTTTGCCTGTTTGTACAAGAAAAAATTTATGTGTGTGCGTAATAATTTAGAGTGCAACAGCAACTCAAGTAAATGAAATCCAAACAGAGAAAGGCTGCTGAAATCAACTCGAGATAAAAAGCGAAGCTAAACAACAATTTTGCCGGAAGTGCTGGCACACAAGTGTGAAGCAATACCGTTAAAAAGAAAATGTGCACAAGTGTCAACTTAAGTTGAGAAGTGTTGTCGACTTTGAAGACGTTCAACGTCTTACTCCGCGCAATATGTTTGAGCATATATGTGTTATTCCATGCAATTGTATGTGTTTCTTGCACCATCATCCTGCCCTTCACGCTTTTAAGCTTTTCAAAGACATTAGTGTGCAAGAAAAACGCACCTCCATGCTCTAACCAGCGCGTGACGGCACTTTGCTTGACACTCTTTGTCGCGCACTTTTTTCCCACCCAGCGACTGCTGTTATAAACCCACTCTATAATGGACAATAACAACAGCAGCAATACTCGTATAAGCAAAACAACAACTTAGCGGGAGAGCGGACGTACAAGGAAACACTTGAATTGTTCTGCGGTAAAAAAAACATAAATGGCGTTTCTGAAATATTTTTATTGACATTTTGTTTGCATACATACACACTTGCTGTCAAACATACATGCATATACGTATACTATTCAAATATATACTACACAAATATATTCATGTCGTTGTGCTCCGCTGATGAGGATATACCCACTTTCATTGTTTGTTTGTCGCTGTAATACGCCAAGTGGCAGGTAAACAAAGTCAAATGCGAATTTAATGCGATTTCTATTGCCGAAAACTGCTGACAAGGCATTTGCTGCCAGTGTGATGGAAAAGAAAACGCGCAGACGCGTGGGAACGGCGTCAAAATAGATTTGGTAGCATAGAATAGGAAAAACAGATATGCCCAGCGAAGAGAAAAAGTAAATAAATTTGTATAAAAAACAGACACTTAGCAAAGTAGCTTAGTGTGCAAGCAAATTGTCTGATTTGCTTAAATAAAATAACTTTCGCTGTGTGTGTTTTTTTGTACATATAAAGCAGTGCTGTTGTTGTGAATTGTACTTGAGTACTAACCGCAGTTGCGTTGACGACAAAACGCGCTTTCCGCTAATGGTCTGCCTGTTACAGTGTGGAATGACAGCTGAAATCCAATTTGATTGCGGTTCGGTGTCCAATAGGAAATCAGGAAGTTCACTTGCACAAACATTTAAGTAAAAAAATAATATAGCACGCTTGGAACGGCTGTGAGCGGCTTTGATTGTTATAAATTATGACATAACAGTACCCGGAAATCGTTATTAATTATTTAATTATTCATTAATATTTATTTTGTCGCCTTCAAAGTGATCCCAACCAGATGTAATACACATATGCCAACGATTTTTCCAGTTCTCGAAACACTTTTTAAAGGCACTTTTTGGTATGACCTTCAGTTGCTTCAACAAATTTTGTTTTATAACTTCGATCGACTGGGGAGTAAGAAAAAATCACATGGTACCAAATCTGCTGAATGCGGTGGTTGATTAATAGCACTCAATGCGTTTTTGGTTTTAAATTCGGTCACAATCGTGGCTCGATACGATAGTGCATTATCATCGTGTAAATTTACTTATTCTTCCACAATTTCGGCTGTTTTCGACGGATGTTCTCTCGCAAACAGCTAAATACGGCCAAATAGATCGTCTTATTGACCATCTGTCCCTCCGGAACAAATTTGTTATGCACCAAACCACGCATATCGAAAAAGACAATGAGCATACCCTTGATTTTTGAGCGGCTTGGTTTGGCTTTTGGTTTCTGGTTTCGCCTATTTTTTCCCCCTCGTTCCGATGATTGTTGCCGTGTCTCATCGGCAGTTATAATTTTTTTTCATGCGTGGGGATCGGAAAAAGATCTGTTTACGGTATTCTTTTTGAAAAACAAAATCACCTTTTTTGAGACGAGTTGAGCAATAATGTTTTTCATACCCAAAATATCCACCAAAATCATTCGGACTCGCATGAGATGTTGAGTTCCTTTTCCATCTGTCTAACATTTTTCTGACGGTTTTCCGCTATCATATCCTTAACTTTTTTAAATATTTTCATCACTTAGAAAGGTCGAAGGTCTTCCAGAGCGATACATGTTTTCAGCGATCTCTCGACCGTCTTTGAAGGCTTTGTACTACTCATAGTCTTGTGTTTTTGATAAAACTGTATAACCGTAAGCCCTTTCCAATATTCGCAACGATTTCGCACACGAAATTTTGTTAGACAAATTCTTTGTATTTTTATCCATTGTATCCCAACACACTACTGATGTGTACCAGTAAGTCGGCAGCTGCTATAAACAAACGTGTTGGCAAATCGTGCTCATATTTGGCACTGTTATTAAGGACAATCCTGCCAACTTAGCAAAATATATTTTTTTGTTATATCATATATTCGGAGAATTTAAATTACAATTTCCCGGGTAGCTTTTTTGTCACAATGTATGCACTTTCATTTTCTACGCTCACTAAAATACATATACGTAGATATTTTTTATATATTATTTACCTTATCAAACTCTGTGCTTTCTCTTTCAACACCAACCACTTCACGCCAGTCCATTTGCGCTCAGTTTATTTATGGAAATTTGTCGCTAAAATTTCTAAACTTCAAAGGTTCTCAATCAAATATATACTGTGTATTTCCAACGCATAAGCGTCATTATGGCAGGCATTCGGTTCATTTATTATATATTCACACATTATGTAAAATAATACAATTGCGTACATATACAAAAATATATATGAAATTATCGAAAATGGCATAAATCAAAATACGCTTAGATAGACTTTTGTTAGAAACCACAGCGAAAAATGCAAATAAAGTCGGTTTCCGCAAATAAAACGAAAATCAATTGGTGAATTTTGTGTAAAATGAATGACAATAAGTTTCGATTTATTTATGGTGGATTTGGCGTTTATTTAAAGGAAGTGGCAAACAGTGGACATACGGTTTTACATTATCGCAAAAGACATGCCTGTAGTGTTTTGCAAGGTAACTAAGTTGCGGTCATAGCTTTTAAAATATTACATGAATTTCCTCGAGCAACAAAATTTTTATTTTATATAAATTTTTTTTTAATAAAATCAAAATAAGGCAGTGAGTTGCCAGATTGCAACACTAGATCACCCACCAGCCTTTCAGCTTAGTCTTAACTCTTCTAATAAGCGAGGCTTACGTACATTTCGGCTATAACCACGCAAGCCAGTAAAGAAGAAGACTTACAATCCACATTCCTATGTGTAAATAAGCGCTTTGCATATTTTTCTAAACAAATCTGAAACACTCGTTTTCGCTTCCAATTTTCAATTAAGCTCAAGTGCTACACTTTTTTTCTAACAATCTACTTTGTATGCTGCACAACTCACTTGCAATACCTTAACTTTTCGGCGGTTTTCATTGCCTTTTGATCACATACTTTTAATTGCACAACTTACGGCATTCGCCCACTTCTGAGTGTAAATTTTCCAATTTGCGCGCTTTTCCTCAAAACAAAACTGTGCGCGGCCAGTTGAGGTATGCAAAAACAAAGCGAAAGTCGACAGACGAGCTAGACTACAATTCATCAGGTGTGTTGCATGCGCATATGCGTTGGTGTGTGTGTTGAGCAGCGTTTTAATTGCGCCAAACCGCGAGTTTCTCTTTTACCACTGCCAGTTAACTGTTGGCTGTTTTGTTGTTTTTGTACTATTTTATATTCAGTTACATTCGCTGAAAGTTATTACGCTAAATAACAATTTGTGAAGTGAATTTCTAATTATGCATACAGTTATACAATATGCACTGGTGTGCGCATTTGCTTTGCCTGCGTTACTCATACGCCATGGCGTGCCAGTAAAATAACTTTACTTAAATTAGCTAAAACGTGTTTTAGTTGTGAGTACAATGTATAATCGACTAACTTGGAAAAAACAACAAAATGCGGAAAAAAAATTAATATGTTGACGAGTATATTTAGAAATTATGTAATTAATCTGACGAGCGGAAATAATAAAACTAATATTATTATATTATAAGATGTGTAGAGTGTTTCAGCTAGTTTTGCAGTTAGTAATAAAATCAAACGGTGAAGAGTATACAAATATTAGCTTTTTATTGACTTTCTGCATTACTAAAAGGGGTATTTTTAATATCCAAATTTCATATGATTTCTATTTGTATTTAAAAAATATAAAAAACAATACAAAAAAAATTTAAAAAACTTAATTAAAAAAAATATAATTGTTGAATTACAGGCCGGCCATTTCTAATATCCAACTACAAAAAAGTTAAAACAAATTAAAACAAAAATTAAAAAAAAAGTTTGGAGTGGAACTGCATGACAAAGGCTGCTTCCTGATTGCCATGATTCCAACACTTGTAGTAATCTAGAAAAAAAATGTTGAATTCTCCATTAGTCAGGATGTCGCTCTCGGATTGACTACTTTCACAAAATGGCTTCGATTTGAAACAATAACCAGAATTTTGTACTTTTTTCATCATTTCACATTTTTTTCAAATACTTAAAATTTTCCAAAATCCAAGGCAGTTGCGATAAAGATCCTTTTTTGACTTTTCAAATTTTTTAAAAATACTTAAAATTAAAATTCTCCAAAATACAAGCCAATTGCGTTAAAGATCTTTTTTTAACTTTTCGAATTTTTAAAAAATACTTAAATTAAAACTTTCCAAAACCAGGTACAATTTTTTTAAAACTTTTTATATTTTTTAAAAAATTAAATAAAAATTTTCAAAAATTCAAGGTAGTTGTTATAGAGAGATCGTTTTCACTTTTCCACTTTCGTTTTTTTTTAAATAATTAACATTAAAATTTTTCGAAATTCGAGGGAACTGCAAAAGAAATACAATTTTTAAGTTTTCAAATTTTTAAAAATACTTACTTTTAAAAATTTCCAAAATTCGACGTAGTTGCGAAAAGAGACCGTTTTACTTTTTAAATTTTTTAAAAATACTAAAAATTCAGAGACCTTTTTTATCTTTTAAATTTTTTTTTAAATACTTAAAATTAAAATTTTCCAAAAATCGAGACAGTTGTGATAAAGAAACTTTTTAGATTTTTTAAATCCTTCAAAAATACTTAAAATTATAGTTTTCCAAAATTCGAAATGGTTGTGACGGGGAGACTTTTTTTATATTTTCAATTTTTTTTTAAATACTTAAAATTAAAATTTTTCAAAAATCGAGGTAGTTGTGATAAAGAAACTTTTTAGTATTTTAAAATTCTTTAAAAATACCTCAAATTATAGTTTTCCGAAATTTTAGGTAATTCTGGTAGAGAGAGAGAGACATTCTTTGACTTTTCGAATTTTTAAAAATACTTACAATTAAAATTTTCCAAAATCGGAGGCAGTTGCGGTAGTAAGACATATAGCGAAGGTTTTTGCAAATTTCAAAGCAAAAGACTCGAGAAAAACGCGTTTACCGTTTCGTCGTCCGCTAAACCGATCCATTTGCCAAGGCACTAAAATAGCTATAACTTCGAAAGTAATTCGAATTTTTAAGAATTTTTTCAGAAAGATATTTTTGATTGTGATTACCGATTTTTTTTTCATATTTCTAGACTAAAATAAAATTTATAATAAATAAAAGTTAAATAAACACCAAAAACATGCTTACTGCGAGCTAAATGTAACAAGCAAGCAAATATACAAGTGAAGCTAATAAAAGCGTTAAAAAATAAAAATTTTTTATTTAAATTCTGCATCCCGCGGTGCTGCTACACGCCCACAAAGTTTGCAAAAAGTCAAACTTGCAGCATACAAGGGCATGCGTGTGTTGTCAGGCATTTAATACAATATGCAACATATGCCACGCGTGCAACATGCCGCCCAGCATATTTACCAACGACGCCCCACTGCCACACCTACTTTTCTGTTACCATAAGTGAGGCAATTAAAATTATTTCGCATTGTTCATTTGCATTTGTGATTTCCCGCCGCCTGTGTGCGTATGTGTGCTGCTGTTGCAAAGTTAATGAAATACACATGTACAAAAGTCAGCAACAACAAGCAAACATATGTTGACGCAACTAAGTAAAATGTTCATCACTTACCATTGTGTGTGCGTGAAATGCGAATAAATGCCAAGCACATACCTACATACATTCATACAAGCATATAATGCAAATAAATGCATGCTGCTGGCACTTGCATGTAGAAAGTCATGCCCAGCTGCCGTACACACGTAGCTACAGAGAGGAGCAGATGTGTTTGGTGCTACTTAAGGTATTACGGTTTTAGATATTAAAATTATTATTATTATTATTTTTTATTTTTTCGGTGCCAGCAAATAAAGCTGAGCTTACACAGTGTGACTTGTAGCCTTTTCACATATAAAATTACTTATTTGTACAATATATATTATATAAGTAGACGATGACACTACTTGTCATCATGAACTAGTCTGTCACCAGTCCACCAGCGCGCAGTCACATCTACTGCTGGGTAGTAATTGCAAACTATTTCGTCATTTTCTCACACACACTCACTCACGTATTTACAAACGTTTTCGTTTGCACTCACACACATGCAATTTTTGGTCTTTTGCTCAACCGCCCGCCCACCGCTTTGCAGTGGCGTGAAGGCGTATGCGTCAAACAACTTTTTGCTTTGAGCGCTCACTTTCGTGACGCTTTGTAGCGGTTGCGAAATATTTGCATATTTTAAATGAGTTGCACTAATTAATACCTGCCGCACTGTTCGCATACAAATTCGCCAATTGTTCGTAGGTGGCAACCAAATTTGTTTCGCTTACTTAGTTTGTGAACTCAAAGAATTCACAGTTTAAAACGAGAAGTGGCAGCATTCGTTTAACTGCTAATTAAGACTACAAATACTTCCCACCGCAAAACGGCAGATCTTGACAACTGAAGGAATCAAAGCAAATGAAAATGACTCGCAAATGGAATCTATTAATGAAGTTCTTAAACGTCAAAGTTCCTGACCCCTTCGGCACTAATAATCCCTCATTCTATCGTCTCCTATTTGAACCCAGATGTTACTCACAAATTTCATCTAAAACTCCAAACAGTCATCCAGGAAACCTCGACCGATTATGATTTCTTGCCTTCGCATAGAAGATATTTTACAGTATTTTCTTTATCTATCTCCCGACAGCTTCTATGGTAAAACAATCATTGTACAGTACATGTCTGCCACTGTCTAGACAGTGAACTGTTAGCACTCCTACTGTAGTTCCTATGTCATTTGTTTTGAATTTTGATAATCGGCACGTGCGACATAAGTTTCTTTCATGCCGTCTCCAGAACGTGTCTCTAAACTGTCGGGCGATACGCCACTGTTTATCGAACTGGAGGCATCGATACGTCCGCTAACACGCATACCACCTTCTGTATTGATAAATGGGGAGAGTGTGTATAACTCACACCCCTTCATTACATTTGCGTCTCTTCTTTCAATTGATTAAGCTCAAATGAGTGCGAGGCAGATTGGGCAAGGCGACATTAGAAAATTTCGGCCTTCCACTTGTTTGTGACGAAACTTACCTATAAATTGAGAGACCCAAGTCACCGACCGCTTTAGCTTAGTTAAATTTGAGAATGTTGTCATGTCTGTAACACATGACGGCGTGGCTAACATTTCACATTTCGGGCGAAGCTCTTCACGCTCTTCCAATAGATGAGGGATTCCTGATTCCTTCAGTTGCAGGAGAGGTTTCCTCTTTTTCTGATAAAAATGACGACCTTCTTAGCCATTCCGAAGTCGGGTGACTAACGCACGAGTATGTCGTATTTGGTCTTCTTGCTTCATCAGCAACGTTCTCCTCTGACGGTATCCAACGCCAGCGTTAGCATCGGTAGCGGCGAGAATTTCTACGACTCGATGTGCTATGAATGGTATGTAGCGACGTGTTCCCGTTCTAACCCAACTCAGAACTGGACTTTCAGGCAATATTAGGGAGTGTAACTTCAATTGTATGGATTTTCGAAAATCTGTCGCAGTGCGTAGAAACTGTAACTAAATATCATACAAGTAGAATGTGCTTTATTACAGGCGACTTATTAGGAAGATTCCCTCAATCAAAGCGCTGACTTTGTTGCCGGTTGCTTAAAGAACTAGTCTGCTTTCAGTAAATGTAAAATGACGTTCAATACCTGACTTGACGTTGTTCCAGGAGCTCCACTAATACATAACTTAGCTGATCTTTGTATGAATTTAAAACATCTTCCATATGCCTTACCGCGTATTTCTTTTCCTTTAGTGGTCACAATACTGATAAACAGCATATCATAATCCGTCTAATAACTACTGTGTAGAGCCAATGAGCTACCTGAGGCGTTAATCCCCATTTTGGCACCTCCATACCTTCGCAGGTGTTAATTATTGTAGATGCTTTGTTCACTCTAGAGTTTATATTTGGTTTATATGACAGCTTCCTGTCTAAACTCGTAAGATAAGACAAGCTATCATTAAGAAATAAGAACCTGCTTCACCTTCTGAGTATCTGAGAGAAGCATTCAATCTCGAAATGCAAAATGATAGATGTATGTAGAAAATATCATATTTAGCGCTTGCTAAACAATATATGTTTTTGCAACACAGCATCGACAACAATACAAGAGCAATATATGTATATGAAGATCCTATAAACACGTCACCTTTGGCAATTTGCTTGCAGCAGCTTCTACTTTTTGGGTAAACGACTGCCCAAGTCTTAAATAATTACCTCACTTACTTTAATTAAGCACAACAAATAACAGTTAAAAGCCCGCATAATTCTCAAATGAAAGTAATTACAAACAATTAAATAGCTAACACAGAGCAAATGATAGCTCGTAGCCTAAGGCAGGCCGCCGGAGCGACCAGAAGTGTGCGAATACATAGATAGCACTTTTAGGTAAAGTGTAAATACAATAAAAAAAAAACAATAAACACATTTCGGCGCGCATCATTTGCTTTAACTTCGAACAACATATTTTTCCAAGCACCTAAAAGTGTGCTACAATAATTTGTAAGTGCTGCAGATGTTTGCCAAACAAAAAAGTACAACGAAACAAGCAAAACAAAAAAGACAAAGCAACACACTACACAACAAAGCAAAGGCTAAAGTTGCCGCATTTTATGACTTGCAATTTCGGCAATTTCGTCACACTAAAAGGCAACCAGCTGCCAGCAGCGCACAAAAGTCAGCTGTACAACCTCAAAACAACAAGCAAACTTTCAACGCGCCACCAGCTAAGCATGCACGAGCGCACGTGTGCATGTGTGCGTATATGCTTGGCACTAGGACTACGTAGTTCCGGTAGCCGAAAATTTATCAGTAGAAATTTTTTAACGCTCCGAAGTCCAAATATTTGTTCAGCCAACCAACCAACTAAGCAGCTGGTCAACTCTGCTGCCGGTGCTTGGTAGTGGTGCGGTTGGTGTTGTGCCGACAAAATTAATGAGTTAACTTTAAATTAAGTGCTGGCCGAGAGTGTGAGCAAGCAGATAGCAGATAACGGGCTAGCAGCTAGGTAGCCGCACGGCTAAAGTAAAAACGTAAACAAATTACTTTGCGAAAAATTCCGAAAATTCGTAAAATACCTAAAAACAAGCCGCAGCACTCGCATTGAGTGAGGAAGCGAACGTAAAAGCGCCAAAAAAAGACAATTGCTATTTTTAGCTGCTCGTTTTAACCCTAACGGTTGTTGCCCCAGTTGATATGTATTTTACGGTTGAAGCAAATGTCCGCCAGCAATTTCGTAGCTGTGAACTTAGTCGGCACTATGTCTAGCTCTTCAGCTGCAGGTATATGCACGTATTTTACTATATTAGGGGGGTTAAAGTAAAAATTTTTTTTTTTTCGTTTTGTAGTCTGTATAATAATAGACTATTTTTGTGGAGCATTTAATAGAAACCTCTGAGTTTTCCGATTCGCTATGACTTTTTTCATTGAGTTATAAAATTCATAACGAAAAAAAATTTCTTAAAATAATCAAACTTCTACCGTTATTAGCTTTTAAAAAGTTAGGTTTACGAAAAAATCGTAAGAGCCCATATTATAGCGCATTCAGTTTCCTACAAAATTTAAGAATGCTTATATTTTTTCGGGTAGTTAGAAGCGACATTTAACATATACTAATTGTTAGTACAAAAAACAGAAAGCCTAAGTCAATAAAGAGCTCATATTTGTACCTACTTTCTTAGTAGTGTTTATCTTATTGGGTAGTCGAAAAAGTCTCTTCGTATTTTGTCAATAGATCTCATTGCAGTCGTATATATCCAGTGCAACCAATCACATTGTTTCATACTATATAGCGTTGGAAAAGAAAGAAGCTTCATTTAAACAAAAATTAAATTCGAGGAAGTTGAAAAAAAGTTAAATTTTTTAAAAAATTAGTCAAAGTAATGAATTCTTCAATTCTTTGCTGAAACTAAATAGGAGACAAAAAGTGGATGAAGTACGAAAATAATGTGCGAAAAAGATCATGATCCAAGCGAGAAGAAGGTCAACAAATGGTTGCAGACCAAGATTGATGCCTCGAGAGGCTCTGCTGAATGTTTGGTGGGATTGGAAAGCAATCATCCACTATGAGCTGCTCCAGCCTGCTCAGACGATTGATTCCAAATTTTACTGTCAACAACTGATGAGATTGAAGCCAGAAATCGAAAAACATTGGACAAAACTGATCAACAGAAAGAGCTTTGTCTTCCATCAGGACCACCCTAGACCATACACATCTTTGATGACTCGGCAGAAACTGCGAGAGCTTGACTGGGAAATTTTGATGCATCCGCCAAATAGCCATGACCTTGCACCATCAAACTACCATTTGCTTTGGTCAATGCAGAACTCTCTGTAGGAAGTAAAGTTGGTCTCAAAAGAAGCCTGTAAAAATTACTAGTTGCAGTTTTTCGCGGAGAAACCAGAAAAGTTTTACACTGATGGAATAATGTCTTTAGCGAAAAAATGGCAAAAAGTGGTCAAACAAAATGATACATATTTGGTTCATTGAAGTTCATTATAAATATAAAAAAAAAATAAGTTGAAGTGTGATTAAAATACGAAAAGACATTTTCGACTACCCAATATTAGCTCTTTTTTGACACACCCTATATGCATCTGCTTTTTTGTGTGTTTTCAAATATAAACCTGCCTTTGCTGGCGCTGCAGTCTATTTTTAAACCTTGCTTATACTGGCCAAATTCTTTGTAAGCGCTCCAATTTTCACACAAAAATATTTAAATTTAATTTCTCTGTTTCATTTGCTTGAATGCAGATGCAGTGAAATGTAAAATACTATGATATTAGTTGTAATTACAAAGCATTGAAATAACTGCGCCAAAATTAGAGACCAAAAAATTAAAAAAGGTTAAATTTGCTTATTCAGGCGATTTAGTTGGCTGTGCTTGTCAAGAGCAGATACAGACAGATGCTGCTAATTTCCTCGAAATATTCAATTACAAAATATATAAGCAATAAATATTACAAATTTACAGTTAGTTTATGCTGTTATATTTTGCTCAAAAGCAAATTGATACAAACATAGCAAATATACTTTAATTTTTATATGTATTTCTAAAATATTTCCAACATAAAAATTTCTGAAATTTAAATTCCATAAATTATTCCATAACAAAAAAGGCAAAAATTGCAATTTTGTTTTCAAAATTTTTAATTACGCTATCTAAAAGTCATGCTGCCAAGACTGTCTGCTTCCGACACTTCTAAAATCTCATTTGAAATATAAAGAGCTCAGCAAAAGAATGAAAACATAAATGTGCGGAAAATATGGTATATGTACACACCAACAACAAGTATGCGGGTGCACTCAGCTGGCAACAAAATATTCTGCAATTTTTAATTAACAACATTAACAACTTTTCTGGTTTCCAGGGCTTACCAGGAATATGGGTATACACTGTTTCGACTGCTAATTTAGATTTCGCTTCTCTCTTTTTCAAAAGTAAACAACCATATTTAATGCTGTTCGGCAAACCTTTCCATTCCCTTGCACATTTTTCGCTTCATTTTCGCATTTTCATTAGAGCGCCAGCTCATTTCATGCATAATTGAAGTAAATGTTGCATTTTTTCCACTTATTTGGCGCACTAAAGAAGGCAGTCCTGCGGTATTTGCATTATGCGAGCCATTAAGTAATTTGCCGAAACGGTGAAGAGTAATTTTTCAAAAGCGCTAACCTTAATTTACAAAAAAAAAGTCTGAAACTGTGCAACAAAAGAAACCGCATTTAAGGTAAATATTTGAAAAAATAACCGAACGAAATAACCTAATGGCCAAAGCCCAAAAAGTGAAGCATTGAGTCCTTGGCACGGCTGCTATTATAGCAATTCTTTGTATGGCTGCTCCATTTCATTTCCCTGCTACCCTCAAGCTGTTAATAAAAAGTGATCCATTTCGAGGTTCCCTTCACTTTTGTAAAGAAAAAAACACAGAAACTTCAAATTCAATGGAGAATGTTTATTATCGTTCGAAAGCACCTTCTTTGGCATTTATTTTTTGAAGATTAACTCTTTGAAATGTTGGCCGCGGCTACGTCTCGATGGTCCATCCGTTGAGTCCGATTTTCAATAACTCGTTCGAGTATTTCGACTGGTAACTGGCGAAAGACAGTCAGCTACAAGGTCTGAATCGAAGCGGGATTGTCCGAATAGACTTTAGACTTTATATATCCTCACAGGAAAAAGTCGAACGGTGTGATATCACACGATCTTGGTGGCCAATCGACCGACCCAAAACGTGAAATAGTCTGCTTACCGAAGTGTTCTCTCAATAAATACATTGACTGATGCGATCTGTGGGAAATCGCGCCGCGCCGTCTTGTTGAAAGCAAATGTCGCCAAAATCACGAGCTTAAATTTAATGCATCAAATAGGTGAATACCATGACGCAATAATGGTCGCCATTGACGGTTAAGTTTTTACCAGCATCATTTTTGAAGAAATATGGACCGATGATTCCACAGGCCCACAAACTACTCTAAACCGTTGTTTTTCCTGGATGAAATGGCCGCTCTTGAATCTTTTCAAGTTGCTCTTCTGTCCAAATAAGGCAATTTTGCTTATCTACATATCCATTGAGCCAGAAATGGGTCACATCGCTAAACAAAATTTGGTTCGAAAACGTCGAATTTTCTTAGAACTTTTTAACAGGTCATGAAGCGAAGTGATGTTGCTTGGGAAGGGCGAGCGGCGTAAATTCTTGCACAAGCCACATAAATAAGCCACTCGCCTCCATCCTTTGGGCAAATCAGTAGTTAGTAAATATTATATTAATCTTCTCAAACTGAAAACAACAATAAAAAGAAATTTAAAATTATCCATTATTATTATTGTAATTTGAAGAATGTTCCCGAAATAGTATTTTCTGATTTTATTTTATTTATTAATTAAATTTAGTTTAGTTTATTTTATTTTATTTTATTTTATTTTATTTTATTTTATTTTATTTTATTTTATTTTATTTTATTTTATTTTATTTTATTTTATTTTATTTTATTTTATTTTATTTTATTTTATTTTATTTTATTTTATTTTTTTATTTTATTTTATTTTATTTTATTTTATTTTATTTTATTTTATTTTATTTATTTTATTTTATTTTATTTTATTTTATTTTATTTTATTTTATTTTATTTTATTTTATTTTATTTTATTTTATTTTATTTTATTTTATTTTATTTTATTTTATTTTATTTTATTTTTTTTTTATTTTATTTTATTTTATTTTATTTTGTTTTATTTTATTTTATTTTATTTTATTTTATTTTATATTATTTTGTTTTACTTTATTTTATTTTATTTTATTTTATTTTATTTTATTTTATTTTATTTTTTTTACTTTATTTAAAGTAAGAAAGTAGCCTAAACATTCACTTGCAACATTTTCTAACAGCTGTTTTTGTTACCACATTATCTGTCTTCCCACAGTTGTTTTTTTTTTTTTTTAATCTCTTTTCCTCCTGTATCTATTTAAATCCACCCGAAAACCTCTAAACGCTATCCCATAAACATTTCCGGATTTCTTATGAACATAAATTGGTCACAGCCAACAAGCAGTGAGATGAACCACCACGGTAACCGGAGTAAAACACAGCAATCAGCGTTTCCTACACAAATTTATCTCCGCTCAGTTGTCGCTTAGCGGCCGGATATACCGCGGCGACCGCGCCAGGCAACGGTAGTGCCCTTTCCTAACACACCCCCGTCCTTCATCACGCTGGCAACCGGAGATGCGTTTAATGCTTAACAACTGTCAGCGCTGCCAACTTTAAATGAGAAATTATGAAAATGTGGCAAAGCAAGTGCGCGAAGTCATAAATAAAGCAGGCAGCAGAGACAAAAAGGATTTAAGAAAAAGGGTAAAAAATAAAACTGCACGCGGAAATTTATGTTTCACAATATGTCTGTGCACTTGCGCGCATTTTGCTTTTGTTGTTGTTGCTAATATGAAATTATGATTACAACAAGCAGCTATTTAAGCAGCAGCACAGCAATGAAACATTTGCGCAACAGCAGTGGCAAATTACCAAAAGAGACAACAAAACGTTAGTGTGGAGGGGAAATGAGGGGGGGACTTAATATGCATACGCATGTACGCGCTATAACTGTGGCTGCTAAACCAACCGTGCTGCTGGTAGAAAGTAGTGAAACAAACGCGTCGCGGCCACTGTCACCATCACAACTCAACAAATCGTTGCCCTTTTGACTGCACAACACCCCTCCAGCACATCCTGACGATTTGTCTTGCGTTTCCTGCTATTTGCGTTCATCTTTTTATTTATTTATTTATTCACTGTGCAATTTACAATGTCTTTATACAACCTTCCTATGTCGCCCATCGCACGCATTTTGCCAACAGCGGTGCTGTCGCGCCGCGCTCGCCTTTCCCATTACTCACTTTCGTGCGGAAAATATCGAATATGTTACGCAACCATTTCCACGCGTAATGCGTCAGCTGCTTTGAATGGCATCAACGAGTGCTCGAGTTATTTTTGAATTTTTGCTCTTTGGCGGTTGGGCCGCTCTATGGCTGTTTCTGTTTGTGGAAGCGCATAACATTAGGCGATTTAAAGCGTTTCTCGAAATTTATTATCCCATTTTATTACTCGCGTAGCTCGCGAAGGCTCGAAATTTAGAGTGTCGCGTGCAGTTTAAGATTTTAATGGCTATCTCTTTTGCGTTCTGTTTAAAAAACAATGAAAATAAAACGAATAAATCCTCACACTAAAAAATAAAGAAATATCTCTTAGTAAGCACAAATTTAGTTTTCGGTTTGTCTTAAGCGTTGCTTTACTCATTTGGAAGGTGTTGGAAGACAGTCATTTAGTTCACATACTATGCTCTCACGGCGAAACAACCATGCCGAACTCAGTGGCATTAATCATAATAAAATAATAGCTCACCACCAACAATCCCCTGTCAGCAAGACGGTGTAGAGTTGGTTTTTTTGTTTTCTTTTCGGCTCCGCCAGCTTAGTGAACATAAGTTTTGTTTCTGGTGGAAGGGAAGAGTTACGCACTGATCGAAAAATGTACAATATTTAGATTATTATGAGGACGGTCCGATAAGTGCTTAGTCTCACTGCCAGATGGCGCCCCAATCGCAGGAAGAGTCTACTAGTAGTTGGTTTAAAGTGACTCATTGAGGTCACACTACAGTTTTTTCATGTGTAACTCGCAGATAACACGAAATGAAGCTACCACGAACGATAATGTTGCAAAGGTCCAAGTAATAGCCAAAACTGTCGACTTCCCACGAAAAACCTGCTACCAAAGGGATTGAAAATGTTCTACATGCAATAAAAATTTTCACAGCATTTTGGAATTCACAGGGTACGATCTACATGAATTACCACGAGATTCACATGTTGTCCTCGCATAAATACTTCTTTTAATTTTATGCACAAAGAAACATTGTTATTAGAAAAGTTTCATTGAGATAACTGACCCTTTAACCAATACTTTGTGGTATAAATTCAGCCGGAGTTTCGAAAACCTTCTTTCTATTTGGTAAATGGGGACTACGAAAATTATTGATCCGACTCAACCCATTTTTTCGCACACAAGTGAGTTTCTATAGATCTAAACTTTCGACGAAAAGTTCGCGAATAGAACTGGGATCCATATATTCGGTACCTAGAGGCTTGAACAGTTTTCTTCCGAGTTGGATAGTTTTTGGTCATAAGCTGGCACACTTCAAAGGCAGTATTTGTTCAAAGTTTTAACCAGTTACCTCATTGGTACTTAACTTGTATACTGGAAAGTGAAAGAATGGATGGATTTTAAGATTTTGTTATATGGATAGTGGGCGTGGTTGTAGACCGATTTCGCACTGCGACATAGAAAGCGGAATAATAATAAGACCACCTTCCAAACTTGGTTGGAATTGGTCGACTAAGTACCGATATATGCATTTGCACCTAGATATGGACGATGCACGAAAGTTTTTAAGTTCCTCATTTGAAGAACGGAAAACGGAAATTTTAGTTTCCTTTACACATCCATTATTAATTTTTTAGTACGAGGGATTTAAAACTACTTTCCGGGGGCTTTTTTTTAATTAATACGAAACCAATATCCGGAAGCCCCTGCACCAGGTTTAAAATTTTCTCCTCGTAAGGCAATTTAAACAAAGGTTTCTTCACCTCTTCAGTCCCGAAATTGCGCCCAAAAACCTTAAAATTTAAAAAGAAGCGTTAAATTTTATTTCTTTAAAGGAAAACCCTTTTTTTTGGGTTTTTGGCCCCCCTTTTTAACCCAAACTTTCCTTTAAAGCCCTATTTAAGGCCCCTTTTTGGGGAAAACTTAACGGGTCCCCTTAACCTTTTGGTTGGAGGGGAGATTACTTTATGGAAATAGATTTTTAAGCTGCAACATCACCGCCAACTAAATCTTTATGGATAATTCTACTATTATATTATTACAGCAGCCTAACAAGTCTTATTTCAAAATTGTGCCAATTAAAAGCAAAATCCACTTCAAGCATTTTCTTTTACTTTCGACTTTCTTCTTTTCTTTTTTAATACAGCGCTTTTTCCGCTGTAATGCCTTAGAGACTTCCGGATGTCACTTGTTGTAGCAAATTTATTTAATTCCAGTGTTGCCGAGGTGATACGCCACTCAATGCGCCCACAAGTCAGCCATTTGTGCTTAAATACACGCTGCTGTCACTCAAGCATTTCTGCTGCTTTAAGCTTAGGTTGAAGTGGAAGGTTAGATTGCATGCTGGAATGGCAGTGTTTGTAGGAGGCAAGCATTGCCTTTATTTGTGGGCGTATAATTTTTATCCTTTTATGTTTTTGTTGTTTTTACTTCATTTGATTGCGTTCACTCTTAATGATAAAAAAATAAATACACTTCAAAGCTTGCTGTCATTATTTCTTGATTTTGTAAAAAATTTCAATTGCTTTTCGAAAAAAAATATTTATTTTTGGCTAAGAATATGTTTAGGTGTATGCGTGTATATATGCAGCGCGTTTGTCCGATTTTTTTTTGATGTTTATTAGCCACGAAACGAAGAGCTTGGCTTCATTTGCTTATGTTTTTCACAAGCTGAGTTCAATTACTTATTTCAATCTTAATAACTGCCATGAAAAAAATCACTCCGAATACTCCGAAAGAAAATATATTGAAAATTAGGTCTGTTTTTCTTAAAGCTTAGTTTTGTACTTGCAACACAAAATTCTCCCATTTTTTTTTTTTTGTCAAATTGCGGGAATGATTTAATTTTCTTCCAAAAAGTCTAGTTCTTCTTCTTTAGAGTGATGATAATCTACAAGCTATAGTTTAGAAGCCATTAAGTACTCAAAAAATCTCAGTGATGGCTAATGAGGAACTTTATACAGCCAAGATGAATGACTTTTTCGTCCGAGTTGGCGCTGTATGCCATACGGCCAACGGAACGATCAATTTTTTGAAGGAAAAATTTTTGTTAGCGCATTATGTTATGAGCCTGAGGAATAGCCTCCAAGCTAATGTGATTTAACACTACTGGTCTGTTATTTTTTTGGCTATTTGATATCGTTTGTTTCGCAGATAAGCCAAATACGATAAAGACTGACATACAGCCCCATTTGCTGCAAAAAAAGCTCGAAAATTGGGTCTCTCGGCTAGTATTTATTTGAGTCAGCCATGGTAGTCACTTA
Organism: Bactrocera correcta; assembly: GCA_027475135.1. Lineage (NCBI taxonomy): Eukaryota > Metazoa > Arthropoda > Insecta > Diptera > Tephritidae > Bactrocera > Bactrocera correcta. The sequence goes on from CM050325.1 coordinate 28,235,049, forward strand.
CCCGAAATCATTTCTAAAACATAATGGCAAACCTTTAGCTTTATAAGAATGCTAAATTCTTGACCAAAATATTAAAATTTAAGTGTTTTACTTCTTCTTGAAAACCACATTTCTACAAAAAAACACCCTTACAAGCACCTGTTGTTTCTAATTGTAAGTCATTCGCAATCGCATTTTCAGCTTTTCTTCTTTTTTTGCATGCATAGACACCGCTTTTGCCGGTGTGGGAAAGTTCTATGAGCGCCAATCACTTGCGAGTTTCCAGAAACGCTTCTTTTACATATGGCTCAAGCAGCTTACGATTTCCGGCCTTAGACAAAGTATCCTCTGGGTAGCCAAAAAACATCCATTTGAAGGCGAACTAAAGTGAGAAGGTGAAACATTCCTTCCCTGTGTTGCGCGCTGGGTTTGAAAATCGCCACGTAAAAAAACACCCTTAGAAAAGGAAGAAAACAGCCTTTCACCTTTTCCACCTGCTGAAATTTTACACATCTCAGCAATTATTAATGAACATGCTTAAAAAAAGTGATATAACTATTAATACTTTGATGCCGGAGAGTTTCTCTCGTGTACGCACATATCTACAAACACTTTACTACACTACCAACAAGATGATATCACTACAAGCTCTTATACTTCTTGTAATTCGCTGATTGTCGCCGTAAGCTTTTTTTTTCTGCCACACACACACACATAGTTATCTATATGTGTATTTTTCATTATACATGAGAATGACGAATGTGCGATAAGATAATAATATACCAGTTGCCCTTACTAACTCGGGAGCAGCGAGCAAGCAAAAGTAATTTGAGCGACAACAGCAAAAGCACGAGAAACTCATCAGCAAGTTACGCTTGTCTGAATGCGACATCTACAAACACATATCGGTAGCAACACATTAGCAGCGCGGCGGCGATAGCGGCGGCAAGATGAGCAACAAGCGTAGAAAATATCAGAACCGCAGCGCAAAGCGACAGTGTAATACAAATGTGTAGCAACAGCATGCGTTGCGGAAATAACAGCTATAGCATCAAGGACAACAATAATAACAACAACAATAGCAACATTTGTTATGATGGCGTTGCTGTGCTGAGCGACGAAGATGAAGCGGCAAAAGTGTCAAGCCGCAACGAAGTAACGTTTGCCTTGCAAATAACGGGAGCGGAAGCCCGGATGCCTGCGGCGGTGGCAAATTTGTCTTGATAACTTGCGCACCATTCATACAAACATCATATGTACATATGTGCAAACAGTGGCGATCAAAGCAGTGGCAATATGAAGAAAAGTTGCATATGTCACTTCGTCACAGCGTTTAGGATGAGCTTGACCGGCCTTTCTTCTTCATTTATCCGTTTCCGTTATTACAGCGAGGTTTCCTTTTAAATGGCTCAACTTTTTTCTTCTGTAATTATTAGGAAGATTTAGTCCAGCTCATCATTTACAGCTTTCATTTTCTTCTATTCCTATATGACCGATTTACCTGCTGACAGTTTAGTTATTGCCTGTTTGCTTAACCTAAAGTAGTTAGACTTGGTGTTGGCGCTATGAACATCCTTAATTGCCGCTTGGCTATACACTAGAAGGGTTATGGACTGCTGGTTTGAGCAGAGGTCCACTTGGCACTTTTTGTAATCCCCACAATTTCTGATGAAAGCCTGAATTGTAGAACTTTAGCTAGAAGTTGCCTTCTTCGGATGGATTACTCAAAAATAAGCCCATCCCTGCCTCTATTTCACCCTCATGAATAAGTAGATTTCGCCGTTGGAACTGTCGATCATAGAACCATTGGTTCATTCTTCTACTTTGGAGAATAAAAACGTTGTGTTTACATATTCATGCGACTCACTTCCTTGGTTGCTTTGACAATTTAGACCGAATTCATTAACGAGATGATATTATTGTCGTGATTTACCTTATAGTTCACTTGTATATGTATTGGCCGAATAAATTCCAATGCCTTAGTTTATCTAGTTTTCACTGTGCCCAAACCCACGCCCATCTTCCGCAGCAAGCAGGCCCGTTGCATCTGTTCAAACACCGGAAAAGCGGCACTTTTTCGATAATATCATTCAGCATATCACAGTATCAAAAGTTAATATGAGGCGGATGACACTTGTATAGAGCCAATAGACCATATAGGGTCGTAAATTGAAGGGCTTTGGAAGCCCTGCTCTCGATGTTTTCTTTCCATTGTAAGTTTTTTCGTGATAACTTCAAGATATTTGACAGAGCTCGAGAGATTTTTGATTTTAAAACTTTCCGCTCACACTGCTAACTTTTCTCGCGTAACTGTACACATATGCACACATACACGTATATTAACGAACTCTCTTAGACAAAAAGTAAATTAAGCTTCTTTATCGCAGAGAAGATTTAATCTTAATGCGTCTACACACATACACTCACACTAGCGTGTCTGCGCGCATTGAATTAAATGATGTGCATACAAACGTACCGTTATAAAAATGCATACAAATACACATACGCACAAGCGTAACTGTCTTGCTACTGAATTGTGAAGTCTGAAATCTGAAATCTTCTGCACTCATTATTTTCCATTTAAGCGTCGTGCCATGACTGACAGATTTATAATGTTGCATTAAAATGTTGCAGCGAAAAGCTCCTCACATCACACACACACACACACACGCATATTCAGCCAAAGCTGGCATTCTTTGATGTGTGTATTTAATATTATATATTCTGGCGAATGTGCACCGCAAATTAATTTATATAAAAACAAAAGCAACAAGACTTTGATAAACCAATTTGACGTTCATCTTTAATTACAACTTGGTTGCAGCTTGCGAAATTTTGTGGCATTTTTCGTAGCTTAGCAATGAAGGACATAATTAATTTTATTTTAACTTGATATTACTGCACTTGAGGCAGAGTGCTTACGCTGAGTGCGACTGCCAGGAAATCCAAAATTGCAGCGAAAACGCGACACTAAAATTCAATTAAGTGGCAGCCTTAATTTATCAGTTATTATTTTGTGAGCATTTCGTTTCATAAGTAGAAGGAGGAGAAAAATTGTTTTAGTTTTTATAGCAAACTTTCTGAACTTTTACATAATGCTAAGAAGGTAAGAGGTCTGCCCCTTCGGACTCATTATATAACTCAACGGAAATGTTTCCATATTTTACGGTTCAATTAAGCAGACACGTTTGCAAGTGGACCATATACAAATGGTGTCAGCTCATAAAAAGTATTAACTCAACTGTGAGTAACTAGAACTAAATAAAACTGTAGACATGTTTTCTCTTCTACATCATAAAATACTGACCAACCACTCTTAACTGCGAGCATACTTGTACAGCATAAGTCGACCTGCAACTTTCCTGCTAAGTAGCTGTCTGCATGCAGAAAATTTACAGTTGCTTTACAATGTGCATACATGAATGGTAGAAGGTTTTATATCCCAATATGCTCGTATGGTGCACACAGCCATGAAAAAATACAGTAAAGTATTCGGAGTGCATATAAATCTGTCAACATGAGCGTCAAACCTATGAGCTGGGCCCCAGAAATAAATAAAAGGTATTTTTTCAAGAAGAAACGCATATAATTTCAAATTGGGTAGTCGCAAAAGACTTTTCCTATTTCTAATTAGAATTCAACTTTTTTTATATTTATAATGAATTTTAATGAACTAAATATGTACCATTTTGGTCGACCAGTTTTTGCCATTTTTCCGCTAGAGACATTTTTCCATCGATATCAACCTTTTCTGGTTACTCGACGAAAAACTGCGACCTTCATAGATTCGCAGGCTTCTCTTTAGGCTAACTGTACTCTATTAAGGAAGTTCTGCATTGACCGAAACAAATGGTAGTCCGATGGTGCAATATTAGGGCTATATAATAGACGCATCAAAACTTCCCAGCCATGCTCTCCCAGTTTTTGTCGAGTCATCAAAGTTGTGTGTGATCTAGCGTTGGCCTGATGGAAGACAAAGCCTTTTCTGTTGATCAGTTCTGGCCGTGTTTTTTTTTTCGATTGCTTGCTTCAATCTCATCAGTTGTTGACAGTAAAATATAGAATCAATGGTTCGACCAGGCTGGAGCAGCTCACAGGGGATGATCCCTTTCCAATTCCACCAAACACTCAGCATAACCTTTCGTGACTTTGCGACCATTTTCTGAGCTTCACCAGGCTTGGACCATAATCTTTTCGCTTCAGCAATGATTCCTTTTCATTTCGTCTTAGCAAAGAACCGCAGATGTTAATTCGGTCCATTAAATTTTTCACAGACAAATAAGTCGCTTATCGTTGTCATGGCTGCTTATTCGACGGCTCCTGGTCAATCATATTCATAATTTTATTCGATTTTTTTAACGAAAGGTTGACCAGAGTGAGGCGCAGCTTTCACATCGAAATTTTTAAAACAGAAGCGAGCAAATCATTGTTGTGCTACTCGAACTGAGCAACATTTCCGTAAACTTCACAAATTTCAGTGGGGGCTTCCGCGGCATTCTTCACTTATTATAACCTGAACAGGGTATATATATAATCTCCGAATGAATTGTTCAGATCGGATTACTATAGCATATAGCTTAAAAATAAATCAAGCTTAAAATCTCACCTTTCCAACACTATATGGTATGACACAATGTAATTGGCAGCACTGGAGATATGCGACTGCAACGACATCTATTGACATCTATTGACACAATATGAAGCTTCGACCTTAATTCAGACACGAAAATATCATTAATCATGGCTCCATAGTATTTCTTATTAACTGTCGACTTTTATTTTTTGACGAAATATCGAGCAATAATTCTCGCTGCCCTTTAAGCATATCAAACAATAATTGTTAGAAGATCTAACGGCGTCTCAACAATGGCTTTTGGATCGACATCACTGCAAATGCGACAATTTTGTTTAGTATTAACGTTTCCATTCGACCAAAAGTAAGCTGCAACTCCCATGAACCCGATCTTGTGAAAATTCGGATCGGTGACCATCTTGCCTTGGGTCCATTAACCGAGCTTGTGAAACACGTGATGGTCGTTCGCTTTCAATTTTTGCACGAGGTGAATTTATTATGCTGGAAAACTAAGATTTTTGAGTAAAATCTCACATAAAGTGGAGAGTCGCTATTTGCTAACTCGAGATTGACATCCAAATCCTTATTTAAGAAACACATGTATTTGTTGTAAATTTTTTCTTTTAATTAAAAATGTCACTACATATTTATAGACCAAACAAAAAAAAAATAAAAAATAAAAAATAAAAATATTATTTTTCTGTTTTTGCTTTTTATTATAAAAACTGACAAGATAAAAATAAATGTCATACAACAAAAAACATGCGCTGCTCACAAAAGTATGCCAAGCGATTATTTATTGATGTGGAAAATAGTCGAAAAAGCAAAATTCAGCAGCACGTGACAGCGCTGCTAAACTGCAAACTATATTATAGGTAGTATGCAGTTAGAGGCATGTGGGGGAGGCAGAGCATTACGAGGTCACTGAATAGAGTGAAACACTAACTTTCATGCGTACATGCATTGATAGGAGAATAGGCCAATAACACAAGTGATAGCGCTTATTATGCAACGTCACAACAGAGAAGCCGAAACGCAACCTTACTCTGCGACTATATATTTAGGATAACTTAGCGAGCATATTTTACGGTTAAATGCATTTTCAAAGTATATGCTGTAATACTTCACTCTTCCAGTGGCTAGATACAGATTATGAATTTAGTGAAAATACCTTCTCATTCATACTCCATATTTTATTGTTGTTGCAGTTTTATATTCTCTGACAACTTCAGTATTCTACTCGTGCATGTGAAGTCTTTCGATAAATTGCCTTAAAGTTGTATGCCTTTGTGTTGTATGCTATCGAGTGAAGTGTATGGCTCTCGTACTACACACACCCGTTCGCATTTGACAGCAGCCGTGAGTTGAGCACTTGGGGAACTCATAGTGACATGCAATTTGTAGTTGAGTTACATGTAAAACAAAAATAAATGAAAGAAGTGAAATTTTTTGATATATCTATATGTTCATTGCTATAATTTCGGTTATAGTTATTAAACGACATATCTCGTGTGACAGCCTATAAATAAGCGATAAAAAAAATAATGTAACATTTTTTGTTTTAATTTTAAAGGCATATTTATAAACATTTGAAGAATGCACAAAAAAATGGGAAAAAATTTTGTAAAAAAATATTTTGGAAAAAATGCAAAAATTAGAAAAAGAAAAATATTTTCTAATATTCTTTGCACAATGACTTGCGTTCGACAAAAAAGAATAATTTTAAATAATTTTTTTTTTAAGATTTTTGAATAAAAAACAGTTTTAATGCCTGTTTATAAATTTTTAAAAAATAATTTGTGCTGAGCATGATGGAAAAGGAACTTTCTCAAAAAGTACTTTAATACTTTTGTTTTATACTCTCACCTGATTATCTATATTTTACTTCCTCTTTATAATACAAAGCTACAAAAACAAAAAAGATTTGAAAAATTTTGTTCAAGATGTAAAAACCTTTCAGACTCTTTAAAAATTATTATTTTTTTTTCAGGTAAATAAATAATTCCATTAACTCAGAGTATATTATTTGATTTTTTCGTCATAAAAAATCACTATTTCCCGTCCCAAACTTTAATTAAAAATTATTTTTCCTTCGATTCACATATACATACATATGTACATATATTACGGCGTTCTTCAAACCCACCAATAAACAAAGAAATGGAATTTTTTTAACCGAATATATTATAACTCACTCGTATAAAGCCGGGAACACCGCCGCGCACTTCAGCGCTTATATTAAATACCTTACGGTTTAACGCCGACTGCACCGCAGTCCCTTAAATTGTCTCTATACATTAATATACATATACATATATGTATGTATATCGTTAATACGCGCTTGAACACGCGCAAATGCTAATAAATCGCAGCGTACTACCAGTTGGCCTTTCACCTGTTATGACCGCGTGTGTGCGCGTCTCTGCGGGAAATATCCTTGAATGGAATTCGTTTGGTAGTGCATCTCTTTTTCGCTTCAATTTTTGCGGTTTTCTGTTTTTTCTTTGTACGCTTTTGTTCCTTTTTGTAAAAAGTCTTGTGTTTCGACAATTTCTGTTTTTACGGCTATTAAATTGGATTATTGTGGATTTTAAAATGCGCTGCATCGAAAATTTACGAGCAGTTACCAAGTCTGCTCTGCCGCAAAGAGCAAATTTATATATGCGTGCATATGCGTTACTCGTAAAAGTGATGAATATTGCTACGAAATAATATTTATTCTGTGAGCGTATACTGCTATGCATGTATACACATACATGTGTACGTTAGGGTGTTAATTATTTCCGAAGATAAATTTTTTTAAACAGTACTTTATTTTCAATTAAAACTGTGGTCTTTTTTTTTTGACATGTATGTATAACTTGGGATTTTTTGGTAATTTGCATTAAAATAATAAGCATACAACATTGCAAAATCCAGTAGAAAATTTTCCGCTCTGAAAAAAGGTCTTAATGATTTTTTTCCCTAAAACTTCAACTTTAAAAGTTATACGCAATTAAAATTTGCATTAAATGCACTGAGCATTCATACAAGTGATTTATACGTTATATGTTGCTCATACGTCATGGTGTACAGTATGAATAATCAGTATGTACCTTTTTTCAGTTCATAAATGATTATAAGTTTACTCATACCACATGGTGTACTCAATGCTTGTTTGGTATGTACATTCCCATAAGTGCCTTATAAACTTCGTGCTGCTCATACGACATGGTGTACCATAAGAACATAGTACATTTGAATCTTTAGAGAACATTAGTAAATAGAAAAAGTCAAATTAAGGGAGAAGCCTGATTTAGAAGCTTCAAAAAATCGATATCTTTAAATATAATCTAAGAATATGTCCTCAAAGTTTTAAATGAGAATTTGAAATATTTTTAAAGCTAGAAGTTAAACTAAAAAAAACTAAGAAAAGTCAAGGTTGAACATATTTTTCACATAAAAACCATTCATTCAAAAACCACTTTTTTCAATTAAAAAAAATCCAAAATTTCACACTTTTTTTTTAATTTTTTAGTTTAACTAAAAACTAAATTATTTAAAAATATGAATCTCTTCGAATTTTTTATTTCCGATAGAAATTGCGACCTGCATCCTGCCCGCCGTCCAACAAATGAACATGCGAAATGCATCGGGCAATTAATTGCTTCCCACAGGCGGAATATGAAAGATTTCGTATCCAAAAAAATGTGTGAATGATGTTTAAATATATAACTATAAACCCTGGAAGTTTTGCTTTAATCACTTATTTCTTTCCTTCCCAAAAATATCCCAAAAAAACCGATGTTTTGGAGCCTCTAAAATAGGCTCCACACTAAAGAAATAACGTACACCCTAATATATACTACATACATATATGACCCACATATTTTTATTGCACAAAAGATGAATACATATTTATATACATATATGTATATGTATGTATATACAAAAACCGCAGCTTTTGAAATAATTTATTCGCTTGTCTATATATTATGAGCCACTTATCCGCAGCCACTCGCTTCAGCCATGCTACTCAGCCGCACTTCAGCCACCACTCCGAGGCGTCTTCAACACAGCTCATACTCATTAAGAGCATGTTCATTCGTTTGCATTTTCTTTTGTCCATCTTTCAAATGAAATGGCATCGCTCCCTTCGTTTATTTACTCGCGTTGCTATTGTTGTCATATAAATGTTTAAATTATGACGGCGAATAAAGATATTTTATTAAGATCCCGCTCATTTGGTTTGTAATTTATTTGAAGCCGCTGTAGTCGCAGCAAAAATAGTATACAAATAAAAATGAAATGAATTTACATTTGGAAGTGAAGTATGCTGTAGAGTTGCACAGCTACAAGCATGGCATCAAATATTAAGTATCAGTGCGTAATGCTTTGCTAATAAAACACAAAAAAATTCGAGCTGTTGCTAAGTTCATAAAAGAAAGTTTACTCAGTCTTACTCATAAAAGCTTAACAAACGTTTCACACGCAAAATAACATTTTTCATCGTGTATATGTATATGTATTTCTATATTAAAATATTAAAATATAGAAATTCATCCTGAACTTGGTGCTTGTTACTTTCTCATATTTTTTCTAATTATCATGTATATTGGGTGTTGGCATAACTTTAAATAATCTAACCTTACAAAATGAACGCAAACTGTTTTCACCGTCGTTTCATGCGTACCTTCTCGTTTTCTTTCCCTTTTCCTACACAGTGAATAATCATCAGGCTGGCAATGCGACAAGTGCCGATGGCAGCATCATCTCACCGACAAATGATTCCAGTTACTTAGCATTAGCGATAGTCGGTTCACTAGTCGGCTTCGGACTGGTGACAGGTGTGGTAAGTGCGAACAAGTAAATAAGCGCTGCGCTCACTTATGGAATTAAGCTGGCTTAGCCAACAACAAAAGCAAGGTAATATGCTATGCTCTGCTAAATTAACGCTCTCCCCTTTCCCCTCTGCTACAGATACTTTGGGTCGTTTATCGTCAATGCAGCAGGCGTCCCACTTCGATGAACTTTGAAAATCCGGTGTACCGTAAAACCACCGAAGATCACTTTAGTTTGGAAAAGAATAATCTGCCGGCACGCATGTATCCGAGCACAGTGGACGAAGAGGTAAGCGCGCCATGCATAAATAATTTCAATTACATGAAATTTTAAATTGAGATTGCAAGTGCAACAATTGCAACTAACTAGCCACTACTAATGCAGTGCTTAATTGAAAATATACAAACAAAGCAAAACAAAAAAAAAACAAACAAAAAAACATAAAAATCTTAATTACTAACTTTACAATAATTGAGTAACTAAACTAAATTTATGAGCTAAGTTGAAAGTATTTTTAATGAATTTAAGTAATTAGCATTAGTTTTAAAACTTAGTCATTAATCAATAGTAAGTACCGTTTAATGCTAAAAATAATAAAACTAAACTATATACAAATACCTAGCGTTGTTTACGGTAAATCTAAGGTAATGAACTATGTATGCGTACTTAGCAGTGGTCGAGCACAGCATGCCAATGCTCCAACTAAAATTTGATAATACAAAACTAGTTTAATGAGCATCAGCATTTTCCTAATGTAAATACCTGTTACACCACACATAAAACGCATAATTTGTAAGTAAACATTTTTATTAGCGAACTTTTTGATTTTACACAATTTCACGTCACCAAAAATACTTACATACATATATGAACTCCCGAAAATGTAGTGAATAAAACGGAAATCAAGTTATAATATAATCATGTGTAAATAGTTATATGAAAGAAGCTGTAGCAATTCCCCTACAATCAAAAACAATAACCAAGCGCTAATTGTCATCTAATGGATTTCTATCTATTTCTAGCTGCATTTTTCGCAGAGAAGACTGTTCGCGCAGTATTGAAATTTTTCCGAAAAAGAAACAATGAGCGTCAAAAAGGCGTTCACGTGCGAAAGCATACTAAATGAAATGTCAAATGCATGCAAGTGTATAAGCGAGTTAGTAAATTAACTGAAAATAAAACTAAACATATTTTAAAACAAAACGTAATTTTTTTTATTAAGTAATATTTTTTATTATAAAAAAAAATAAAAAAAAAAATTAAAATGTTAAAAAAAAATTATAAAAAATTAAAAAAAATATGAAAAATTAAAAAGAAGTAAAATAAAAATTAAATATTTTGTTAGTTATTAAAATCTTTTATTGCAAAAAAATTAAAGCAAAAATTAAAAAAATTAAAAAAACTATGAAAAATTAACAACAAATTAACATATGAAAATTTAAATATTTTTAAACAAAACGTTAATTTTTTTTAGTAAGTATAATTTTTTATTACAAAAAAATTAAAGCAAAAATTTAAAAAATTAAAAAAATTATAAAAACTTAACAAGATATATAAAAAAATAAATATTTTTAAACAAAACGTAAATTTTTTTTTAGTTAGTATAATTTTTTAATACAATAAAATTTAAATAAAAATTAAAAAATATTATAAAAAATTAACAAGATATGTAAAAAATTAAATATTTTTAAACAAAACATAATTTTTTTATTTAGTATAATTTTTTATTACAGAAAGTTAAAGCTTCAATTAAAAAAATTAAAAAAAATTATGAAAAATCAAAAATGAAAGTATTGAAAAATTAAATATATTTTTAAACCAAACATAACTTTCTTTATTTAATAAAGATTTTTATTTAAAAAATTTAAAAACAATCATAAAAAATTATGTAAAATTAACAAGTAATATAAAAATTTAAAACAAAAATATAAAGAAATCAAAAAAAAGATATAAAAAATAAAAGCAAACTATAATTAATTAAAAAAAAAATATAACAATTAAAAAAAAATTAAGCAAAATATTGATATGAAAAGTCAAAGCAAGTTGTTGCCTAGTTTTTGATTTAATTTCTTAATTAATTATTTGAATTCTTAAATTTCTGCTTAATTTTTGCATTAGTTTTATTTATTTTTTCGAATTATTATGAGTACTTTATCCTATCTCGAAGAAGTTCAATACGAAGAAGCAAGATATTAGAAAAATATATAATTTTATTTAGTTACAATTTTTTTTAAGCTTTTTTGCTAATTTTAAATAAAAAAATGATTTCAGTCAAGTACTGATTCATGGTGCCTCAACGGGGACCTAAATTATTGTTTGCTTCTCAAACCTTCAAAGAATACTAACTAGAGGAAATGTAAACTATTACATTTCATTCATGGAATTTTCGTCGAGGTTATATTTTAAATATTGCCCGGTTTTCATGTCACTAATATGTTTTGCCTATAATTAAGCTGTGCTGGAGCCGATAAAAATAAGAACTAGTAAAACTAAATGCATCACTTTTGCAATAAATTCAAGGTTTTACCAAGTACATGTACATGTTATAAGTTAGAATTATCCGATTTAGCTCAAATATGCACTTCATCCTTATAATACTACTAGCATACAAACTCTCTTCCTTTTTGACAAAATAATCCTCCTTTTAAGGTGAATCACCAGCAAATTTATTCACCGGACAGTAACTGCTTGGTGCCAGATCCAGATTATAAGTTGGCTTTAGTAAAACCTCCCAAACAAACTCCGGTGCTTCTGGCATCTCGCAATCGATGTTTGTGGACTGGCTTTGTCGTTTGAAGACTTGCTACCTTCAGAAAGTCTCATTAATGATCATACTTGCTTTCTTCGGAAAATGTCATTACTGATCATACAAGCCCTTAAGTAGGGTTTTTAGCTGAGAGAGAGCAGCTTATAGTCGATGATATAGTCTGTCAGTCTCTGCTAATCCCATCAAACACATAGCAAAACCTTCCTGTAAAATCGTTCTTTCCTTCCGGCTCTGCGCAGTACAACCACTCATGAATTTCACTTGAGTTTACCATGAGTGCCCTGCTTTTCATTACACTCACTTGCGAAGTCCTCCAATTTTAAAACGATGCAGCAGCAATTAACAGATGGAAATTCGGTCAATGAAGTTATCTTGCGTTAGCTCAAGGGACAGCCACACGTTGAGCTTTTTTTCCACTAACTGTCCAAGAAGTAAGCCCGGAATCTTATCTCTCCAACACTGTAAAAAATTGCACTAATACAATGCCAATTATGGATTTCTAAAGCCATACTACTAGGAGCAAACAGTATTCAGACTTTGTTCATAATTTCAAAATTCTTAATTTATACTTCAAAATCCATGTCGTCCCCTTCAAAGTAATCACCCTTGATACCAATACACTTCTGCTAAGGTTCCTTGTTGACAATTTATGGGGTCGAAAGGTATTCGAAGTGCACGACAACTCGATAGTCGAAGAAAACTGTCAACATAACCTTGCTTTTTGATCTGCTTTGACGTGTTTTTTCAGCCCCGACTCACTTTTGCCACGATATTTGGCCGATTGTTCGTCTATTTCTGGCTCGTAAGCAGGTGATATTTGGCACAGATGTCACTAAGAGTCATACCAACCTAAAAAAAAATACTTCCACGAATGAGCTTTCGCGCGAAATTTAAATTAGAAAGTCTTACTATTTTTTGCCCATAGTGGTATATAGGAAAAATAAAATGTCTTCTTTAACTAAACTTAATATACATGAGATTGCTTCAAAAAGGCACATTTTAGGCGTGACATAATTTGAAAGAAACTTGGCTACAAGAAACACTTTTATTATTAAAATATTTTTTAGTTTAATTTCTCAATTAGTTTCGCCTTTTAATTCAGCTTTAAACCAATTTAAATAAATTTTAACAAACAGATGAATTGTGTATGTATTATGCAGACACTTATAATAATGCGAAGAAAATTTAAAAAAGCGTAGCATAAGCTATAACTAAATATGGAAAGAAAAAATGTATTTAATATTATTACATTGTTTAAAAAATATTTAGCGGTAATATTAAATCTTGATGTAAGTATTTAGTTAATAAGTATCTAAGCATTTTAATTGAACCGTAAAGTAAATAAAATAAAATTTAACTAAATAAATTAATATTTACATTTACTATACATACATACAAGTGGCATAAGTGCTGCAACACATACCGACACGCATAGCAAACAGCCAACAAACAACAGCCACAACAACAAAACATGCCAACTAAAAGTAAACAAACACGCGCAAAAGAATACGATACAAAAACACAAGCAAACTAAGCAAATATTTTTTGTACAAAAAATTTTAAAAATTCACCACTCACAATATTTGCTTGCATTATTTAGTACTAATATTAGTTGTTAGTACAAATGCTAGTATACTCTGTGCTAGTTGTTAGACGATTTCGCGCTTTTTAGTGAACAAAAAAATTAATAATTCGTAATTATTTAAATAATTTTAACTCAACTGTACTAAAAAAAATTTCAGTTGTCACAAAAAAAAATCATACTTTCCATCATAAAAACTCAAAAAACGCATACAAGACAAGGAAAATTTATTTCCACTTTTCCCTCAAGTTCTACAATATTTTCTTTTGATGTGCTTTTGAAAACGCCCCTTAATATTCCTGATGCGTGATGCGTATCAAAGAGCAAAATTAGCATAATTTTCGAAAAGAAAAGACATTTGTCAAGCATTTATTTGCACACTAACACATAGAAACAAACAGAAAGCATTTTTTGGGCGTTGGCGCACTTAACACGCCAGCACAAGCACGCATAAATATGCGCAATAAAAGGTTTTATGTCGCTTAATAAATTATATAAAACACAGCAAGCCAAAAAAGCATACGCTTATCAACAGCAACAATAACAACCTCAACAACATGTACACAATATTTATTGAAAAATACATAACCTTAAAACATGCACACGTGCAAACATACATTTTAATGCAGAAAATATAAAAACATGACGGTAGAAAATGCTGACATTTAATGGATTGCTGCGGGCGCTCGTAATGCGTACCACAGCATTTGTGTTACTCATAAGCTCCGTGTTTTTCCAGCAGTATTACATCTTCTTTATATGGACTTAGATGCGTGTGAAGCGAAATTATTACAAAATTTATCACTGTCGTAAAGAGAATGAAAAAGTAAATTATTTATGTAGACTTCTAGTATAGTTATGCGTCGAAAACTTACTGAGCACATTTTTAGCGAATATCAGGAACATTTGAGTATGAAATGAGTGCTAAATTAATTTCATATGACATTTTATCGTACAGATACAACTGATTTATGCTATATTAAGAAGCTGGACAGTAATTAATTTGTTCTTCCAGAAGGATGTTGTGTATCTAAAAATTACTAAATACAATTATATATTTTTCGCAATAAATTAATTACAAAATCTGAGTAAAAAGTTCGAGCTCTTTTCAAATAAAAAATGGTAAAAACGGTGGTTACTAATCATTGACTTGACTTCGGTCTCCTGCTTCCACATTGCAATACAAATATTAAGAATAAACTATATAATAGTAAATCAATTTTCAACAGTATTTGAAAATAAAATTTCGTTATAAAACATGCGCTCATTCTAAACAATTTTCAAGATTTATATTTTAAAATTATTGAAATCAATTCTTTTGGTTTTTCTAACTTTTGCCTGTACATATTTTGGTATTTTTTTAGCGATATCTTAGCGATATACTTACGTGCATATTTATATTTCATAATTGCATAAAAAGGTTTCCATTTTAAAGCCCCTACTGCCTTTTTATTATTAAACATACTCCATCTCACACTCACTAAATATTATACTATATCATTCCTGGTCACAGGTGTTATGCTTCACTGGTATTAAATAGCCCAATGTTGTCAAATAATACATTAAAAAATAATTGAATTAAAATTTAAATTAATTTTTATTTATTTTATAATCCCAAAAATATGAATAAGAAATAATTTTCACATTTCTAATCACAAATACTAGATTAAAAAATTTATTAAAAAGTTAACTTAAATTCACCATTGAAAAACAAATAAATTGCACATTCAAACGATTAATATTTTATTAATTTTTAATTCCGATTTCGCAATAAGAAATTAAATTTTTAAATTTTAATCCCAAATATTTTAGATTAAAATAAAATCTGATAATTGAAAAATTCGCAATCCTGGTCCAAGCAGATCGCTCATACGCTCCACATATCTTGTTATTCCAACTTTGAGTTACTCCAGCCAGCAAATCACTCATACGCCCCCTACAACTAACAATTTCAATTAATATATTACTCATACGCCTCCTACATCTTGCCACTCCAACCAGCAGATCACTCATACGCCCCGTATATCTTGCCATTCCAACCGTTAGTTACTCCAACTAGCAGATTACTCATACGCCCCGTAAAACTAACAATTTCAATCAATATATTACTCATACGCCCCTACTACTTGCCTTTCCAACCGTCCATTGCCATTCCAACCAGCAGATCACTCATACGCCCCGTACAACTAGTTATTCCAACCAGCAGATTACTCATACACCCTTTACCACAAGTTCTATGCATATTATCTCTTAATGCTAGTTCACTCAGTGTCATTCCAGTTGGTGCTCTTACCTCTACACGCCTATGACTCACAATTGCATTGGTGTAATGTGCTACTTTCCAAAGTTATTGAGGTTCGATACTCATATGAGCGTACAAAGCAACATAAGACACCAAAAAGTTGTTTAAAACATTTGCATTACAACTAAGCCATACCTCAAAACAAAACCCACAGACAGTCCACGCTGCAGAAAGGCAGCATATATTTTTTCAATTATTTTCTATTTTCCATACAACATATAAATTCCTGTTGATTTATGCAAACATGAAGCAGTGAACCGCGCAGCATAAAGCAAATAAATTCACACAGCAACAACACAAGAAACCACAATCCCAACAACCTCACCACCACAAGATCAACACACATGAAATTCACACAGTGCACTTGTAATACCCAATTTCTTGCATTCGAAAACTTGTCACTGCTCCACATATGCCATTTGTTCGTTTTCTTTTCGTGTTGCGTTTTGTTTTTTTTTTTTTTTGTCTTCTCTCTTTCTCTCCCCTGAAATTATCATGCTGCGAGCGCACTTGCAAACCAGTCGACTATGGGAGATAAAAAAAAGGCTATTGCGCCAGCAGAAATTGCATTTTCACATTCTTCTCATTATATAACACGAAATGCATTTGCTGCTGGAAGTGCGAGGCATTGCCATGTTTTGTAGTTAACGGGGCGAACAAGCAGCTTTTCACTTAGCGGTAAGTACTTGAAAGCAATATAATACACAAATTAGTAACCTCGACCCAGTTTCACTAAACAAAAACAAAAAAACGAAGTGTGTATGCATAAAATACAAGGAATTATTAGCTTTTTAATTTTCTTTATGGATTTCGTTGCGTACAGTTTTTCTTCTACTAAGTATATGGTAAACTATTACTTGTTGCTTTCGATAACTTTTTCTCGTTTTCGTTTGAATTTATTTACCCTGAATGGGGTATATAAGGTTTGGCACGAAGTTTATAACATTAGAAGAATTCACTGAGGGCACTAAATCTTAAAAATATAAATCATTAGCGTGACGAGCTTAGTCGTTTAAGCCATGTCCGATTCGCCATGTTCATCTCCAAGAGTTTGCCATACAAACTGAAGGCTCTAAATGAAGTTCTTATATGGCAAGCTTTTTAATTTGACAAGATATCTTCTAGAAAATGTGCACAGCTGATTTTCCAATTCAACGATATAGCCTACAAAGAAATGTTTATAATCGGACCAATATAACATATAGCTGTCATACAAACTGAACGGTCAAAAATAAGTTCTTGTATGAAAACTTTCTTATTACTCGAGATATTTGCAAGAAATTTGGCACAAGTTTTTGGATTAAGTAACTCTACCCTATCTGTATAAAATTTTTTACATTGGCGTACTTTAGCACATAGCTGTCATACAAACTGAACAATCAAACTGAAGTTATTATAAGAAAAACTTTGAAGTTCTTGTATGAAAAACTTTTTTATTTCTCAAGATATTTTCAAGAAATTTGGCATAGCTTTTTGTTAACAGCAATTCTACCCTTCGGGGTATATTAGTATATAGCTGCCATACAAGCTGAACGGTCAAAAATAAGTTTTTGCAGCGAAAATTCCTTTATTTGGTTCGATATTTTCACGGAAAGGTATTCTAGCTTCAGTGCAACCGAAGTGCGCGTTTTTTCGTGTTATTTAAACATTTTTCTACATTTACATAATTACTTTATCCTATTTTAATTTTTGTTGTAAATAATACAAGGCAATACTCTTTGGTTGTGTGAATTCTTATTGAATATTTGAATTTTCCATAATTAAAACTGCTCGTTAATAATTAAAACTTGCTATATGCAACCAACTATAGATATATAATATAAAAAAAAAAAAATTTGCTCATAAGCGAACATTTTTACATACAAACAGTATATCGATTTGCATTGTTTAACTCGCATTTCACCCTTCCCAATGACACATTGTAAATATATACATACAAACTCACGCTCCCTCACTCGTTCTCTTTCTATACCGTGCATTGTTGTTATACTTGTTGTTTGTTGGTTGGTTATGTGTTTGTGTATGGGCGTGTATAGTATAGCACTCATGTATTTATAAATGTCATATATAAATATATATATACACAAGTGTTTTACAACAACTAACTGTCTATTTATGTATGCCGTTTCGTATATTCTAAGTGTTTGAACTTTTAAAACTTTTATTATTATTTTTTTGAATGGCGTGTAATACTTTTTGTGCAAACGACACACGCTTCAGTGTGCCACTAACCACAGTGGTTCCGTTTTTTCTTCATTATGCGAAATGAAAAATCATGTGCGCGAGCAAATGATCTTCTTATTTACAAATATTAATAATGCGAAAAAATGCCAGCTTCAACAAATTACTGAAAAATATTTGAAAAAAAGTAAAACGAAATCATTTAAGAAATGCACAATTATGGCACTCAGTTCAGTGAGCCGCTGCAGACCTATTAACCTAAAAATTCATAAAAACTCTTCTACCGTTTTTGATGACTGCGCATTGGTCGTACAAAAAACATTGAAACTTACCAGCGTTTGTAGTTAAGATATCAAAGTATTTTATTTCAATTTTTTGTTGTTGCTATTTTGTGATATTTTTTTGTTCTTTACAAGCGTATACATTTCGCTTGTGTTCAACTTTGCGCGGTTTTCCACAGTATTAGCTCATTCCAGGTGAATTTGCACGAGTTTTAATAAATATTGACGTGCGGCATAGTTGCATTTTAAGTCGAACAGCAGCACTTTAATAGCATAAATGCATACAAATCTGTAAAGACAACGGTACTTTCACAATTTGCGCTGACAAAATGTATTACGCGAAAATTAAAAATTGATTAATGAAACTCGAACTCATGCGAAATGCGAACTTTTTTCGCAGAAAGACCAGCCTCTGTGTACCCACAATAAGCTGAAGTTTCATTATCTTTCATATTAATTTAATTAATTTGTAATTTAATTCAAAAATTGCATAAAGAGAAATTGTCTCTATTTCCTCTTCGTTTTATTTACATAATTTTTCCACAAATTGTCAATAGTAATGATACTTGGTTATAGTACCATAGCTGCATTTATACTAGCATTGTAATCATAATCTCTTAAGTCTCCAATTAGCAATTACCTTGCCGTGTTCCATTATTGCAATACATGTAAATTTACCACAATTCGCATTTATTGTTTTTCCAAGGAATTGCTGCTACACTCAAGGATTTAAAGTACAACACACAACACTTTACTTAATAAGGAGTACACAGCAACAGCACAACAAATAACACCAAGAAAACCATAATGCTTACGATAATCAATTACAAATTAATTACAACAAGTGGAGGCGCAAAATGCAAACTTTTACACAAAGCTAATGCTAAATTAGGTTAAATACACAAATATTGTATAGGTTATTGAATATAATCTTAATTGAGTCAATTAGCAGATTTTGCTGAAATTGCTAACAGATTAAATTTGCTTGCGGTCTACAAAGGCTTAGATGAATTGATGGAAATGTGAGCTTAAAAAAGAGCACAAAATCAAAATTAGTAAAACTTAATAACTATAATAATTAAATATTAAATGCGCTAAAATAATTTAGAAACTGATTTTTAAGAAATTAATTTTACATTTTTTCAGTTAATTTCTTTTTTTTACTTTAATGTGCCGTTAACAATTTTTATGATAAATTTAATATATCAAAAGAAAGTTATTTATTTACTGAAATTATTTTTTTACCATAAACTCACTTTTTATACACACGCCGGTACTAATTGTGCCACAAAAATGTCCTATGTGTTAGATAATTTCTACAAACGAACTACGTGAATTAACAAAAGAAATTAATTTAATAAGAAACGTATTAATTTTATATAAAGTATAAATTTTAATAAAAATTAAAATTAAAATATAATAAAAATTAAAATTTATTTATTTTAATTAAAAATATATTTTTTTTAATCTTTATTAAACCATTTTTATTATTTAACTTAGTTAAAAATAAATTTGTTTTTTAACTTATTTTAAGTAAAAATTTAATTTTTTCGATTTATTTATTCTCAATTTAATTATGTCTTTTATTTAATTCTTGAAAAAATAATTTATATTAAAAAAAATTCATTTTATATACCTATTAAATATAATTAAAAAATAAATTTGAAATTCAACATTTTAAGATTTAATTAATTTTTCGGAGTTTTTTTGTTGTTAATTAAAATTTTCAGAAACTCTTTAATGTTTAATTACATTATAATTTTTATTTATTTTAAATATTTTATAATTTTTTAATTCAAAAAAATATTTTTTCTGTTTTATTAAATTAAAACAAAAGAGAAGATTTTAATAATTAATTTTTTATTAATTATATTTAATATACAGACTTACTTTAACTGAAAGTAAAATAAGTTTTTTTATTTAATTAAATTAAAAGTAAATTTAATTATTTACGTAATTTAATTAAAAATAAATTTATTTTTTTTTATATTTAACTGGATTTGGAGTTGTTATAAAGTGTAAATATAAATTTAAATAAATTAATATTCTGATTTGATTTAACTCAAAAAAAATTCTAGCATTTTTTATATTAATTTAATTAAAAAAAAATTCCTTAAAATTAATCAAATTGAAGTAAAAAAAGTCGAAAAATTTTAATTATTAACATTAAATATAATATACTGACTTAATTTAAATAAAAATAAGACTTAATTTTAGAATTAATTAAACTAAAAATAGAACTTAAATTTTTTATTTCATTTTATTAAAAGTTTAAAAATTTTTTTACTTAAAATTAATTAATTAAAAAAATTAAAAATTTTAATTAAAAATAAAATTTAAATTTTTTCTATATTTTTTTAATTAAAATAAAATTAAATTGAATTATAATTATTAATAATAATTTTATGACAAACAAAAAACTCCCGAAAAAAAATTTTTATTATAAATAATATTTTAAATTTAACCCCTTTTTTTAATTTACTTATTAAAATGTTTAATTTTTCGGATTTTTTTTTTGTTACAAATTAAATTTTTTTGGAATTCTTTAATGTTTCATAAAATTATTATTTTTTCATAATTTTAATTATAACAAATTTAAATTTAATTTTTCGACATTTCTTTTAATTAATTTTTTTTTAATTTTCAACAAAATTAACTCTTTTATTTAATTTTGGTTTAAGAAATTTCATCTACTTTTTAATTAAAAATAAAATTTAATTTTTGATTTAATTAAATGAATAATTATTAAAATTTATTTAATTAAAAATAAAAAAATGCACCAAATGAAATTAATTAGTTTTAGTTAAATTAATTTTATCTTCAATTAAGTTAAATAACTTTTTTTAATTAGTTTTTTTTTTTTTGATACACTATATTAAATAAATGCATGACATTTATTTATTTTTAAACTTCATTTTTTATCTTAAATTAAATAATATTTTATATGAAATATCAGGCATAACCTTTGAAGCATTAAATTTAAAAAAATTGACAATTTATTTATATGTGTCTTCTATAATTCAATGTATAAGTACGCTCTCTGGTACAATAGTTACTTAATTTGCCGTAAGCCATATTAATCGTCATCTACTATAAATCGCCTCGATAAATTACCACAGTGCATTTCAATCCGTGCGCAAATAATTCAATAAACAACCGAACTCTCTTCATTCTACTGTAGTGTAAGTAACACTTTGACATTTTAGCTGCCAAAATAAACGCACACGCATTCATAATGTATATATACATATTTACTAAAGGAAATCACTAATTGTGCGTTTATGGCTATTTGCATAATTATGCAAATGTCAAATAATACATGGACAGATTTCGCTTGCGATTTTCATTTCAATGCTAATGCCAGCTAGCTTTCATGCTCACAAACTATGCCGCTTCTGCTTTCACAGTAAACGATTAAATGATTTATGAAAGTATTTATCTATGTTATCAAATTTACGTTCATTTGCAAAATCATTTAATTCCTTTTTTAGTTTTTTGCACAAACTTTTATGAGAAAGTTCGTAAAAATAATTTAATGTGACCTCTAGCTATGCGTGGAAGCTGCCAATGTGTCAGTCATGACATCCAAAATAAAATAAAATTACATAAAACAAGAAAAAACAATAAAAGCCACGTGTACATATTTGTGCGTATGTTTGTTGAAGTAATCAAATATTTGTTCATCTCTCTGAGCCAACAATATCCATTCATATGCAGCATATGTTCTTTTTGGTTGCACAGTGTAATCTATCTGTCAAAATGTCGGAGCACTCTCCTATAGCTGTTAACTGAGATTGCTCACACATGGACTTATGATTCCTTTATATAATATTTATACAATAAATAAACCAGCGTTCACTATAAAACAACGATTGAGGCGCAAATCCAGCGCCAATCACAAGGAATTACTGTCAATCATTCATGCATATTTGCTGTAACGATTTGCTATTTTAACCACTTTTGATCGATTAATACAAATTGAGTATGATTATTGTGAAAATTGCATTGATTACATGGCAGTCGTTCATATTTTATCAAAAATATTTCCAATTCTGCTTAGAGTTGATATTAAACTCGGAAGAATTAAATATTTTCCGGTCTCTTATTACAAAAGCTGTTTTTTAACAGCCAAAAGTCACTTACATACCCAAGCGCATTTGCACAATAGAATATATCGTAGGTAAATTGTAAACGAAACTATTCCACAAATGAGAAGCTCTTACCTCATTATACCCTGAACAGGTTTTAGTGTTCACAGCGATGTTTGTAACAGCCTAAAAAACATGTTAGAGTCTCTATAAAGTATACAAATGATCAGCATTACGAACTGGAGCTGAGTCGATTTAGCCTTGTCCGTCTGTCCGTCCGTCTAGTCTCTAGTAGAGTCTCTCAGTTTTTGTGATATCGATTTAAAATTTTGCAAACGTCCTTTTCGTGGCAAGAAGCTCGATGTCGGACCACTATAGCTTACACCTGCCATACAAACTTAACGAACTATGTAAATCCAGTGCTTGAATGGAAAACCTTTTCACTTTTTGGGATATTTATTTTATGAGATATTTTCCAAGGCAATATTGCAATCTCCCAAAGAAATTTTTCTGATCCGATCACTTTATCATATAGCTGCCATACAAATTCAACGATCGGATTCAAATACTGGTATGGAAAAATTTTTATTTGAAGAGATATCTTCAAGAAATTTGGCATGAATTATTATTTAAAGCAATAGGGCAAACTGCAAAAAAGTTTTTTCGATCGGACCTCTTTATCATATAGCTGCCATGTAAACTGAAATGATCAAACTGAAGTTCTTGCATGAAAAATATTTTTATTTATCGATATATTCTCAAAAAAAAAAAATCGTTGAGATCGAGTCACTCTAGCATATATTTGCCATACAAGCGTACTATAGCTTTACTGCTACTGAAGTTGTTCTGTTTATTTTTAAGTCATACTTTCATCTAACCTAACCTTCACAAATGATCACAACCTAAACGCTTCTCACCTATTTCAGCATTCCAAAACAAAGTTAATTGCATTTTTTTATTATTACCGTATTTTTAAAACCAACAACAATGCTCATTTCGCAAAATAGTGCACACTCTTTATTTGTGCTGAAGAATTTCATGCATTCACTGAACCACTGCAAATCAATAGGACAAATCAGGTAGAATATACGCCACAGAATGCTGCAGCAAATTGTTGCGGTTTCGGTTGCGTGGCACTGGTTTTAGCGACTACGCGCTGCACCTCCTGCAGTTCGCTGCGGTTTGGCGACCACAAAAGCAGCATGTTGTCACATTTAATTTGAATGTGGCTGAAGCTCGGTTTCTGTGGCACTGACGCCACGGGCATTCTGCTCTTTGCCTACGAAATCAATGAACTCGTTTTAAATGGCAGCTTAGCGCTGAATGTTGATTATGCACATCCACGTACATAAATTACGCAATTTCAACAGTGATTAAATGGATATTTTGAAATATTGCAAAAAGAAATGTGCTCTTTGGAAAGCAAATAATTTAAAAGCATACAGAAGTTACATTTCAATACAAAAGTGTTTAGTTTTATTATTTTGTATTTTATACATTATTTTGTTTATGGTATTTTTGTTTTTTTTTTCGTGTGAAATGTTTGCTGCATAGTGTATTTGCACACATTAGTTTCACTTATATAAATATGATTGCATGTATATGAGGATTTGTTGGTAATAAGTATTAATGGTTTTTCGATAGCCACCAGACTACCAGCTTAACGCCAACATTAACCAAATTGCAACTGTTTACCAATTTGCATACAGCAACCACACACACACGCGTGCATACATTTACATTTTGACGTTTTTCAAGCTGACCGCATTTGCAAATCAACGAACGCACTGCTACGAAAATTTATATTCATTTATATAATATTTTGCATCAGTAATGTAGTTAGGTAGTTATATAAATACACTTAATCATGCTAAACTCGCATTTATATAAATTAATATTTATTAAACTAAATGTGCGATTCATTGTGACCAAGTAGAAACCACAAACTGCCTGAAAATTGCTGCATTAATTCCACATTTGTTCAGTTTTCTATACAGAGCACATTTAATATTACACATTTTTTTGTATTTCTATGTCAGCAAGTCAACATATTTATTTACACAAACGCATGCTGACAGCGAAATTTAGGTGAAACCGACCACAAAGTCAAGCAGGTGCTGCCAATAGCCTCAAATTATTAAAAAAAAAATAATCAAAAATACAGACATATCACACATACTTCAGAGCTGCAATTTTAAAACGATATCATTGATAATTCCAATCAACTTTCAATTTTAAATTTAATTTGTAGACGGAAAATATTTCGGTATTAGAGCTCTAGTTCATTTAAATTTCTTCGAGGCAGCATAAGCGCAGCAAATGCAAATTTAGTGAGTAAAAAAAATTATTTCTTTGGATTCTTGCTATTCATAATTTATTACAAAAACAATTTTTTGCTGTTTTTTCGGATCAAAAATTTTACGAATTACTACATAATTAAAAAAAAAAAACAAAAACGAAAAATTTAAATAAAATAGCACAGCTGACATTGTGAACAAAACAAAAAATCAAAAAAAAAATGCCATAAATATTAATTTAAAACCAAGATAAATTAAGGTTTGTCAATATGCACTACAATTCTATAATAAATATTTGCATGACTATAAGCTCGCTGTGCTGCTGCATGTTGAACTAAAATAAATTTGATAAATATTTTATTATGTACTTGTATTTATGCAAGTAGTCGTAAGCACATACCTATCTTTAGCATTTTTATATTAAAGAAAATTTTTCGTTTTGCTAAATTGGTTTAGAATTATCGCAAAAAAATATTAAGACGCGCGTTATTGCTTAAGTTGATTTTTTTTTTTTTCAAAGGCCCCTTGAAATTTGCCTTTAAAAATCGTATCAAACATAAAGCAGCGTTTTATTTTCAATTTTAAATCAACCCAATAATGTTTTTTATCTCCTGTATATACATACATATGTAGCTTGAGATTTTGAAGTAAACCTATTAATTTTGATTAATTTGATTAATTTTTTGTTCAAAAATCCATTCTCATAAATCTTATGCGCAATGCATATTACATTAAGTGTAAGTACGCCATGTTGTATGAGCAACACAAAATTTATAAAGAACTTGTATGAATATACCGAATATTCACATGGTACACCATGTCGTATGAGCAACATTGAACTTAAAGAGTATTTTGATGAATGCTCAATACATTTTGATTTATGTAACTGCGTATAACTTTTAAAGGAGTGTTTTTATGGAAAAAAAATATGGTGCTAAATTTTTATTAGAATTTACTTGTTTCCACAGTGTAGACTTAATGTAATGGAAAAAAATAATCCAAACGTTGAAAAAAGGGTATTATAATCTAGATACATGATTTTCGGCTAATTTTTTGAAAAGTCGGAAAAAATCCAATTCATATTTTTACTATCGGAAATTTTTTATTTATTAATAAAATTAATTTTTTTTTATTTAATTTGATTTAAAAATAAAAATTATTATTTCACTATCATCTTTTAATAAAAAAAAATTAATTTTTATTTAAAATAAATAAATAAAAAAAATCACAAAATTAATTTACTTTATAACTCAAAATAAAAACATTTCCGACAAATTTATTTTATTTTTAATTTATACAATTATTTTTAATTAAATTTTTTTATTAAAAAAAAATAAATTAAATACATACATATACATATATATATATACAATCCGAAAACCAAAAAAAATATATATATTTTTATCACTTTTTTTGATTGTGCATATTTTTTTGATAGTAAAAATAGTTTTTGTACCAATTTTTTGATTTTAACGATTTTTTTAAATAATAAAAAATTTAAAATAGGTGACAAATAGTTCCACATACACAATTCTATAGAGAGAACTCTCTAAAAATTTCAAGTAAATCGCTTGAGAAACCGTGTGTACCGTTTTGAAAACACAGTTTCAAAGAAAAACCGCATTTAATGTTTGGCGAACTGGCCGTACCGGTGTGGATAAGGAATCAGCAAAATAAATATACCACCGAAAATAAATTGAAATTTTAAAAATCTTGCATGGAAGATACTCTTTAAAAGTTTTTTTATTTAAATCTTCCATTAAGCATATTCTTGAATAGTTTAATTTTGAAAATATAAAAAGCAAAATAAAACGATTTTTTTTGTTATTTCTAGACCAGCTACTTAAATGCATGGAAAAATTATATCAAAAATATATAGCTTGTTTACATTGCATGCTTTTTTTAGCACAAAAACTGAAAAAAATATGCAAAAAAATATATGTATATTTTTTTATATTTATATATTTTTATACTTAATATTCTTCATTATTAATTATATATAGTATTTTTAATAGAATTTAAGCTGCTATTAATTGTGAAATTCAATATTTGTTTATTTAAGCTATATTGTTTACCAAGTTAATTTATCTAAATAATATAATTTTTATTTCTCTTATATAATTTTATAATTATTGCTTAGTATTTATTTTAAAAGCTTCAGTCTGAAAATTCATATATTCGACAAAAAAATTTAACACCTTTAACACTTGCTTATGTACATGCCAAGCTCTATATATAACTAAACCACTGTGAAACATAAACTAATTTTTATTTTTCTGCTTTTTCGTCCTTTTCTTTACTTGCAGTCCAAGGAGCCGTTGAACGCCCCAGCTGGCACGGAGTGTGTGTGAAGAGCTTATGCTCTCAGGAGACTACCCATCATTACGCTCATAATTATTATATTATTTCTTTTTATTATTTTTGTTTTTGTCATGCTTAACTCAACACCAAATATCACTCATACAAAAAACACCAAACAAACATCGCACACCACCACAGTCAGAAGCTACGCAGATGGATAACACGCCCATCTCATATACGCTGCCAAAAAAATGCTACTCATTTTAACATGCAACAAAAATTAAAAAGACAAAATCCAAAAATAAAGTAAAAGGCTAAAAATATTGCAGGAAAAATATGAAAAAGCGAACAAATACTAAAAGACAACGTAAATAATGCCGGCGGAGATTACTGAATACAACGCCATGCTAGCAAATCTATTTGGTGATAAAGGGACAGCAAAAAGGAAGGCTTAAAGTACAGTTGCTATATGTATGCTCATGTCAGTGAGCTAAAAAAGACAATTCAAGCAATTTACTTGTAAAAATCATTAAAAGCAAAGTAGCTTGAAGATCAAAAGATTGATGCAAATGCTTGAAACATATAGTAACGCCTGAAAGAGTGCAGTCATCGAAAGTAATTTTTGCACACTTTTGTTGCAGCAACAGTAATGACAAATAAAATAAAAAACAATACAACAACAACATAACAGCTAATCAACTAGAAAACCATAATGCTCAGTTCCATTGGAAAGCTAGTCCTGTAATTATAAACGTAAGACACTCCATATACAAACAGAAATAACGACTGCCTGAAAAGACATTATGCAACTTCAACACAGTTTGTAACAGTTGAACTTACAATAACTAAATAAGTACAACAACAACATAGACGGAGACTTAGCAACAGAACACAGACACATACAAGCACATTCAACCAGCAAACACGCACAGGAAAATAAGCGATTGCTGAAGTCAAATAAATACGCACACATTCACACGGCAACGCAAACGCACTCACAGTCAACCAGAAAGCCGAAAAATGCAGAAATTAATAAAATTGGTTAAATTCGAGCCGAACCCGGACTACTGAAAAGGCAATACCCACAACCCACTTTACTGCACCCATCAACACACACTTTACAACACACATGCACGCACATGTAAATACATACACAAATGTATAGTATGCTTTTAAATTGTTTAGAATTGTTGAGCCTTTAATTGAATTAATTGAACTTTTAAAAATTAACACTTATGTAACGTTTAGGCGCTTGAAAAGCAACAAAAAAAGTGTATAAATTTTAAATTTATTTATTCTTAGTACAATGCAAGCAAATAGCAATTGTAATTAAATAAATAGTTAAAAATGAAATCAAAAATTGAAAACTGTAATTAAAAAAAAATATTTGTACAAAACTATATTTGTATGAAAGCAACAATATTTTGAATTACAAAAATTTGCTTAGGTATGCATATAAAAATGCGCACTCACACACAAACACTTAGACACTCACACACTTGCAGACACATCAACAGTAACACCGCCACAGATATAACAATAGCTATAATAACAGTTATAAATTACTGCAGACACAATTGGTAAACCACAAAAGAAAAATTAACTCAATTTAAAAATAAAATAAGTAAATTGTAATGTGAGAAATAAATAATTAAATAAATAAAAGGAATGTAAAATGTTTAAATTGCAACTCGCACGTCTTTTCAATTTGTGGAAATTATTTTGTTACAGAGTTTAAGATTTTGGCAGCGGAGTCTAAAGTCAAAGAAAATTGTGCAATAAATTTGTGCGAAAAATTAGATGCACACCAATAATAATAATGGTTGAACCATTTCGAGATTATCTAATTTTTTGAGAGGTTACATGGGTTTTCTCGGGTAAAAAACAGCCTTTTTCCAAAAAAATTATATAAAAAAATGAAATATTTTATTTAAATTTCTTATTGTAACAAACATATACTAAAAACAAAAAAATTCTGAAATTATAAAAAAATGTATTTTAAACTCGACCATTGCGACGCCATTTCCGGTGACCCCTGGGAAAAAAGATGCACCCGCGTTGGCAGGACAGCTCTTACAGGATCACCTAAAGTGAAAAAATACGTGTCATAGTTAAAACCTTAACTTAGAACTTGGGCGAAGGAAAAAAACTGAAAAATGTAGTTTTTCCGGAGATTAAGAAAAAATTAAAATTTCACGACATTTTTTCTAATATTTTTAATCAAAAATAAAATCATTCGTCCAAATCTTCAAGAATTGTAGCTCAAAAATCTGTGTATTTTTTCATGAAGAGCGGTTGAGTAGTTCTCGAGAAATCTAGTCAACCAACTTCAAAAACACTGTTTCGAGAAAAATGCGTTTAAAGACGGCGCTCTTAGCCTAACCAGCCTCCAACGCACAAGTTATCAAGGCTGTATCGCCAAAACTACTACTCGGATAAACTTGAAAATTTAAGACAATATCCTAAAGGTATTGAGGAATTTAGTAAAACCATAAAAAAAAATCAAGGTTAATTAATAGCAATAAGTGAAACATGTTGAGTAGAAAACTACTTTAAAATCTAAAATTGATGTGAGTTTAGCAGTTTTAGAACTGTTTCAATGTACAAAATATTCAAAATAACAATTTGAATATTTAAGGGAAAATTATTATAATTTCAACAGAGTTGCATTAAGTTGGTGCTATTTCCAATATCCAACCCTATTACCTTTCTTTTTAATTCGAATTTTTCACATTTTTAATTATTGTTCCAAAAACCAGGAGTCCGACTATTGAGTCATACTTACACCTTCCCCGGATATATCACCAAAAATGTTAGCACGCCACGTGCCACGCGATTATGACATGCAAATACATAACTTTGGGCGCCTAACTAATTAACAAAGAGAACGCGAATGTAAAAAGGTCAATTGAAAGGTCCCCAGTATGACACACAGATGGTGCTGCTAGAATTCGATCGATATGATGAACAATCTAATCTTCAGAAGGAAAAAATTGTGTAAAAAAAATTATAAAATATTGCTTTTTGAAGAGAAAAAATACAGTTGAAGGAGGAACTTGGCTCGATGACGAGTTTCTGGACTCAGCCCCAGGAAAACGAACTATCAAAGACCCGTACGCTAATTTTGAACTTGGTGCAATGAGCAGCGAAGATGGTGAGCGCAGCGGACGTGCTCCTAGGAGTATCAAGAGGACCTTCCTCGACTACGCCGAGGACATAAGACAATACGCTGACCAGACTTCGGACGCAACCAACTTCAGACATGTGACCGCCATTCACATTGAAGTCATTAACACCTTCATTGACTCTCTCTCAGTGAATAGCGTACTTGGAGTGCTCGAGTTTCTGCGAGAAATGAGAGTGACCCCTGCGCTGCTTCGTCCCGTATACTGTAGCAGGTTAAACTCCTACTTATCCAGAATCGACCCTGACATGTCAAATACATGTCCAGCGTGTAATGAGTCCCCACATGACACTAACCACCTCTTTGCATGCCCTACTAACCCTACACATCTGACACTCTCCCTATGGTCCGACCCCGTCGAAACAACACGTTTTCTGGGCCTACCGTTGGATGTCTAATTTATCTAATCCTTGCAAACTTAACGGTGACCAGGTAGCTATTACAATAACAACACAGCGGACACCCAAAAAAAGATTATGGAATAATTTTTATTGACTGCCTTGAAAAAAGGAGAACCATCAATAGCTACTACATAGCGTTGTAGAACCGTTTGAAGTACGAAATCGCCGAAAAACAGTCGCATTTGAAGTGCTGTATCACCAAGACAATGCACCTTGTCACAAGTCAGTGAAAATGATGGCAAACAGCCATGAATTGGGCGTCGAATTGCTTTCGCATTTACCATATTCACCAGATCTGGCCTCCAGCTACTATTTCCTATCCTCAGATCTCAAAAGAATGCGCTCTAGGAAGAAAATTTTCGTCGAATGAAGAGGTGATCGCCAAAACTGGCGCCTATTTTGCATCAAAGGAAAAAGCGCACTACAAAAGTGGTGTCAAAAAATTAATATTAAAAAAACAAAATTTGCCAAAAATATATGTTTCATTTTTATGGCTAGGTAAGTATTTTTAAACACCAAGCAGCAGGCGTCTAGATGAAGTCGTTGTCAGCATGAGCTCATTAGTCTTGTACCAACTCACCGCAGGCACACAGGCACACATTCAGCATACACACATTCAGCCTACACCTACACTTTCAAACACTTTCAATGGCCAAGTGTTTAATTATAAATGACAGTTGCTGCTCCCCACGGTTAACGGTTTAATTGCACCTAAATAATACCAAATGACTATTTAATACTCCTCCAGCAAGCGTGGTGCGCTAACTTGCTCGCCCAGCAGCTTTGCAGGTGCATATGTAAGTATGTGTGTCTGCCGGCGGCAAAAGTGCTCAGAGCTGCGCCCACACGGTGTCTACTAAAATCATAGCCAAAGAAATTGCCGCTTATGTTAGCTCGCCACTTTGGTGTTTTGATGGCCAACGGTAGTTGGCTCTCTAATGGCCACGAAATTTGTTACCGTCGGCATGCTCAATTGGCGGCTGGTGTTCATAAAAGCGAGTACTAAAAATGAATTCAAGCCTTAAATCCCTTTAATAACCTCTTTGTGGCAAAAGCTTGAACTTTTAATAGTTTGGCACTAAAAGTTCCGATTTACCTAATCCATAGTTCAAGGATTCAGGGCACTGCAAACAGGGCGGCATTTGCCAATGAAGAAGACCAAATTGATGCTGCACTTATGAACGCGAGAGCAACATTTATTACATTGCCACAGCAGTGTTATTTTGACTATCAATGAACAGATTTTATTCAATTTGTGGTGATTTCTTCTTCTATTATGGTTTACCCTAGAGTCTATTTTAGCTAATAGGATATGAGTGGATAGAACCTCAAATAAACTACGAAACGCTGTAACTGGCGAGATATTCTCTGAGTTACTAGACAAAACCTCCTCTTTAAACAAAATTTAAACATCGAAATTTAAAATAGTAAAAACAACATCAACAAAAA
Source organism: Bactrocera correcta (assembly GCA_027475135.1). Classification (NCBI taxonomy): domain Eukaryota; kingdom Metazoa; phylum Arthropoda; class Insecta; order Diptera; family Tephritidae; genus Bactrocera; species Bactrocera correcta. Next base: position 28,267,255 of record CM050325.1, read on the forward strand.
GTTTGAAGACGGGAAATTAGAAGCATAACGCGTTGAAGACTGTTGTCAAACATAAAAAGAGCTTACAAAATGCTTTGAAGTCGCTCAATATTCGGTTACCATATCCCAGCAGGGTAGCCGGGTTTCCCCCCAAATTTTTTCGTGCCAGTGGTGACTAAAGGGAAAGTACATGTGGAATTGCGCGCCTGCCCATAAACGGAGCAAACGTTTTTTTACGAAGTCATTGACTCAGAAATGAGCCTCATCGCTGAAGATGATTTTTCGATAAAAATCCGGATCATTTTCAAGTTGTTGCTCAGCTCAATTCACGAACATATGATGATTCTGGTGATCAAGCGCCTTCTTCTAGCGTCAATTTGATCTTATATGGATGGAGGTCAAGATCTTTTCGCGAAATTCGGCAACCCGACGTCACATTGATGTCCAACGCTTGAGAACGACGTGTGAAAGCCTCATTTGGGTCTTCCTTAATTGAGCAATATTCTCGACACTACGGGCACTTCTTTGTCTCACTAGCACGGGCACTTTTTTGGATTTAAATTTTTCCACTAGACGCTCAATTGTTGATCTGACTGGACGATTGTGACGACCTAAAAATAAGGCCACCGAATTTCCATAAAAATTTTAATAATTTCGACTCGTTGTTGGATCGTATATCTTCCCATGATGAAATTGCGAATCTTACTGAAGAGAAATGTCAAAAGAGCAGAAAAAATATGGCCCTAACGTTCTACTTTTGTAGCGTTCTTATTAAAACCCCATTTCTATTGCATATGTTTTTCTCAAACCTACACGACATCCAGTCACAATAATGATTACAATGACTCAATAATTTTGACTGTATTGAAAGTTTACCCACCACAGATAGATTTCGGGCTTCTAATAAACTTTTAAAGCGCTCGTAGTGCTAAGGATTCGTCGTTATCTTTAGAAAACTCGAGTAATTGTAAGCACTTCAGTCAGCTGAGCAGACCCTCAAACCAAGGCTATAAGCAACCAAAGTGAATTTATGCAGTGAAGGCAATAAATTGTTTTTACAACATCGACCGCACATGTCGCACACTAACAAATACATTCATCAACAATAACAAAATAGCTAAGCGAAGCAAACAGAAAGAGAAGGCGGAGGAGCAGCGCATATAAATTGGAATGGCCATCACAAAAAGATCGTCAAAAATGGGCCACCAGGGAGTAGAAGCGACAGCAGCAGCAACCGCAATAGCATTATTTATAGATTGAGTGGCTCAAACTCGTTTCAACTAACCGCACTAAGAGTGTTTTGAGTGTTTTGTAGTGCCCAATTTCGCACAAAACTATTACATCTATTGTGTAAAACTGAAGTGTGCGCAATTTCGTTGTTCCATTCAATGCTTTTATTGTGTGTGTGTGTGCTCCACTTTTGTTGGCCTTGTAAATGAAATGAGGCGCTTTAACTTGTCAGCATTAGCTGATACAGCGCAGATATGTAGCTATAGTATATGCGAAGATGCGAAGAGTCTTTGTGTTTTCCAAAGTTTGGTGAATGCAAGTTAAGTTAAGTTTGGGTAAGACTATTACGAGTATGTCACTTTGCTGCTTCTTCTTCATTTAGGCAAATGCGTCAACCTCGCCGTTAAGATAATTGGCTGTGACCAGCTGACGACGACAACTACTGCGTCATTTGTTTGTTATGTTTGTAACTATACTTTTAACCTGACTTTATATGTAGCTTATACAGCGCGGTTAGAAATTGTATGGCATTGTCCAAGTATATGTGTTTAAATAAGGGAGCTGTAATGACAAAGGTTTGTGTACGGGAAGTTGCTACTTACATATATGAAATATTACTTGATTACTCTTAAACTGTATTGACTCAGAAGCGACGGATGAGTCGATGCGCCTATCTATCTTTCTGAACCCATCTGTTGCTAAAGACAAGTTAATGGTTGGCTTCCTTACGCCTATAATATTTTATTTTGGCGAGTAATCTTCACAAAATTTGGCAAGGATTATTGTTTAAAATAATAATAAAATCTCTGAATAAATTGTTCAGACCGGATCACTGTAACAATGTAGCTGCCATACAATCTGAATCTGTGCTTGTAGGGAAAACTTTTTTCATTTGACAAGTTATCTTCCCGAAATTTTGAAAGGTTTATTGTCTAAAGTAATAATAAAATCTGCGAAGAAATTGTTCAAAACGTATTTTTACAACATATAGCTGTCATACAAACTGAACGATCGAAATCAAGTTCTTGTAATGAACTTTTCTTATCTGTACAGGGTATTATACGATCTGTTCCACCATTTTTTTCTACTAAACACCGCCATGGTAAGCACTTGCATGCTGTGAAAAATTCGGTTTTATTTTAACAAATGACAAATTTTTTTCTTCCCTTTCATTCTCTCATTGTATAACTACATATACATACATATATGTCGTCGATATATCGTCACTATGACACACCTAACTCTTATATTATATTTCGCCGTGTGCATGTATTCAGCATTTATACTTTTCATTGCTGTAAGCTACAAAAACAAATTGAGTCACGTTTCTTACGAAAAACGTGCGCCTTTTTTCCTGCTTAAGAGCTTAACTCAACATTTTATTTTTCCTTACTTAAGACTCGCCATCATTTACTCTTTTCATGCGATCCACAACACCAAACTATGTTCCCAAATATTCAACGCTTTGTATTCACTTTTAGCAGCTTTCGAATTCCTTTTTTTGTTTGTTTTTAAGCACACAAAACTCCTTTCTCTTTTTGTTCACCGTTTGTCATGAATGTCCGTTTATTGTTGTTGTTGCGCTGCTGCTGCAAACATTTGTTTATTTAACATTTTCATTGCTCAACGAAATTCGCCCTTATTTTAGTTATTTGATTGTCAGGCAAGCACTTTAATACAATATTATTTTTACAGCCACACTTTGTTCTCGTTTATCTCATTTGTTTTGCGAATTATTACATTTTGCTTTCCTGTTTTTCTCCTTTTCTAAATTTGTGTTGTCATTGCGGTTGTTTGCATTCCATCCTTTTTATTGAAATTAACGGTAATTTTCTTCACTACCCAGCGACTCGTTGAGCAATGAACCAAATTTAATATTATATTCGGGAATAATTTTTTTTTTATACCCTGAACAGGGTATATTAAGTTTGTCACGATGTTTGTAACACCCAGAAGGAAGCATCGGAGACCCTACGAAGTATATATATAATTGATCAGTATGTTGAGCTGAGTCGATTTAGACATGTTTCATTCTCTCTTGTATAACTATAGTATATAGTCGTCGATTTGTCCTATGACACACCTAACTCTTAATTATATTTGCAATGTATCGCATTTATCTTTTATTGCTGTAAGCACAAAAACAATTGAGTCAGTTTTTACGAAAACGTGCGCCTTTTTCCGTTAAGAGCTTAACTAACATTTTATTTTTCCTACTTAAGACTGCATACATTTACTCTTTATGCGATAAAAAACATTTCCCAAAAATTTCAACGCTTTGTATTCTTTTAGCACTTCGAATTCCTTTTTTTGTTGTTTTCTAAGACACAAAATCCTTTCTCTTTTCGTTCATTTTCATGAATGTCCTTTATTGTTGTTGATTTCGCTGTGCTGCAAACATTGTTTTTAACATTTTCATTGCTCAACGAAATTCTCCCTTATTTCAGTTATTTGTTGTCAGCAAACTTTAATACAATTTTATTTCACAGCACACTTTGTATCGTTATTATTTGTTTGGAATTATTACAGTTTCTGTTTTCTCTTTTTTAAATTTTGTTTCATTCGGTTGTATGCATTCCATACTTTTTATACAAACTGGAACATATTACTCCCAAGCAGAATGACCAAAGTAAAGGGAATAATTTATTAAATGGTGTTTAGAACCCAAAGGGGATGGAGCTTCGTCAGGGTCGGGAAAGAACTTCCACCTGTTCAATTCCAAACGACGACAAGGTGACTCCCTATCGAAACTTCTTCAATCTACTGCTGGAGAAAATAATACGAGCTGCAGAGCTAACTAAAGAAGGTGCACAGCTGCAGGCGTACGCCGATGATATTGATTCATTGGTCTCAACATCCGCGCCGTTAGTTCTGCTTTTTCCAGACTGGTTAAGGAAGCGAAGAAAATGGGACTGGTACGTGAACGATAGCAAGACGAAATATCTCCTGTCATGTCACTATTGACAGTTATAACTTCGAAGTCGTAGATTATTTCGTCAATCTTGAAACAAGCATTGTCAGAATAACTCTTGCCAACAGATGGTACTTCGGACTGAGTAAGCAATTGAAAAGTAGTGTACTCTTCCCACGAACAAATTCCAAACTCTACAAGTCACTCATCATCCCCGGCTGCTTACGGTGCAGAGGCATGGACCATGCAGCATCTGATGAGTCGACGTTACGAGTTTTCGAGAGAAAAGTTCTGCGGAAGATTTATGGTGCTTTGCGTGTTGGCCACGGCGAATATCGCATTCAATGGAACGACGAGCTGTATAAGATATGCGCGACATTGAACATACTCGAACATGCCGTCAGAATGGATTAAACATTCCTGCTCTGAAAGTATTCGACGCAGTATCCGCCGGGGAAAGCAGAGGAAAAGGAAGACCTCAACTTCGTTGGAAAGACGAGGTGAGAAGCACCTGGCTACACTTGGAATCTCCAATTGGCACCAAACAGCGAAAAGGCTATAACCGCGTATTCCGAATTTAGATCCGGTCATGAGATATTTAAAACTGGTTAAGTTAGGTTCCACTGGCTGGCGAGTCCTAAATAAAGTCTCATGGAATTATAAGGTGAGATTCTAGCGTCTATTTCATGTCCATACGGCTCGCATGTAATGCCAGTAAGTAGTGAATTAGTATTACCTGCCGTGCTGAGTTTTACGAAAAGGTGTAAGTAGTGATCTTGCCTATTTTCCTTCCGCACGCTTGCAGACGATCTTCCCGATCCTGTATGCGCTTAAGACATTCCATCTCACCCTGATCCGTTTGTTAACCTTTACGAAAGTTTCATCGTGCATCTTTTTTTAGCGATTTGGCACTTCTTTACTCGGTTCCTGTGTGTTAGCTATCCCAGCAGCTTTTCTGACCGCAAAGACTTCAATCTGGAAGATAGTATGGTATTCCAGCATCAAGAAGGGTCGCCTGAGACCTAGCTCTGCGCAACCCTTCTCGGCGCACACTTCATTAGCCAATTTCGATTCGTCCATGTACGAGTAGATGTTGGTAGTTTCACTGTAAGGTCGCATGCTCCTGTGCTCCAAACACAGAATCATTATTTACACAGATATTTAGCGAAATTTTTATGTTGAAATCCTAAAAATTCTGATCAGTCCCTCAAACTTTTAATAAGTTTTTGAAGAAAATGGTTGAGCAGAGAATATTTCGTATGGAAAAATTATTAAGTTGAACTATTAAATTTTCAGCTTAGTTAAAAAAAATCACTTCCGTAAACCACTTTTTGACAGCAACTGAACTATTATCACCACCAAAGCCAACGAAAAGGTACAACGGAAGTTTCAATTTGCCATGTGTTTGACATTTTCAACGAATGGACGAGACATTTAGCACAGGAGCACTTCACCGATGCCCGAAAGAATTTAGCGCTTGAAAAGTGAACGAAAAAAAAAGAAATGTCAGCCCACAGCGCAAGCATAAAAACCAAATTTAGTGAGCGTATGTACGACTGAAGTCCTTAGTGTCACTTGCAGAGGTCACAGTACTCACAGAAAAAGAGATGCAATGCAGACATACATACATAGCCCACGTACGCGCGCACAAAAATACTCGTTATCAATATGGAATGTCAATTTGGAGCACTCGGAACCGTTTACTTCACACCGTATGCCACAGAATAGTGCAGTAGACGAGAATTGGGGGCAATGATAAAAGGAATATTGAGAGCACATGTCAACCTCGAAAATTCAGTTCAAGTTCTACATAAAAGTTATTTTTTTTTATAGCTGTCTCCATCTACATTTAGTTTTCGGAAAATGGAAGAAAGCATTAATGTGATTGTATCGCTGTTAGCGTTGTCACCTGCGGTCGGTCAGTCGAAATAAGTTTGAAGCAAACACATGCCGAAGTTAAAGAGGACTCACATCCGCATCTGAATATGCGGGCGTATGTAAATGTGGGCGCGTGTAATGTATTGAGTGCTAAAAGTGACACACACGGGAGATTTGCATTAACGAATGAAAGTGATTGCGCAGACAGGTGAAAGTTTAAAAGTTTCAAGTACAATTTCGTGTGCTTCACTACCATGAGTAAAGGGTTTATTCAGTTTCAACGGATAAGTTCATAGCAATAGAATAAAACTTGTTGAAGTGAAGTCGTAAGACACTTGCTGCAATCAAATGAATTGAAATGTGTAAAACAAGCAAGAGAGGCGATCTTTAATTCAGCTGAAAGTCGTTGTAAACGTCAAGGGCAATGCAACAAAAGTCAAAGTTTTACAACAATGTGCTTATACTGAACACTTGAATATTTCTAAATAAAATGAATGATGCCCTAAAATGTAAAATTACCTATTATTACACCCTGATCAGGGGAATTAAGTTTATCAGAAGTTTGCAACACCAAGAAGGAACCTTCGGGGACCCTATAAAAAATATATATAAATGATCAATGTGATGAGTCGATTTAGCCTTGTCCGTATGTCCCTTTACATATACGCGATTTTCTTCTTTTTCTTGCGTAGACACCGCTTACGAGGCTATAACCGAATTAACTAGAGCGCGCCATTTTGCTATGTGGCGCCAATTGGAGATTCTAAGCGAAGCCAGGTTTTTCTTCACCTGGTCCTTCCAACGAAGAGGAGGTCTTCCTCTTCCTCTGCTTCCCCTGTCGAAAACTTTCAGAGCTGGGGTGTTTTCGTTCATTCGGATGACATGATCTAGCCAGCGTAACCGCTGTCTCTTAATTCACTGAACTATGTCAATGTCATCGTACATCTCATACAGCTCATCGTTCCACCTTTCTTTCGAAAACTCGCAACGTTGACTCTTCAGTTGTTGTCATCGTACATGCCTCTGCACTAAATAGAAGGACGGGAACGGGACGGGTGACTCCTAGTATTTGGTTTTTGTTCGTCGAGAGAGGACTCTACTTCTCAATTGCGTAGCACGTGTTGGCAAGAGTTATTCTGCATTGGATTCGAGGCTAACGTTGCTCTTGGTATTAATGCTGGTTTCAGGATAGACGAAATTATCTACGACTTCGAAGTTATAACTGTCAACAGGGACGAGGGAGTCTAGCCGCGAGTGCGACGATTGTTTGTTTGATGTCCTCTCCCTCGTTCACACCAGACCCATTTACTTCGCTTCTGTATCCGGTCTGGAGAAAGCAAAACTAACGTCACGGTTATTGAGGTCAATGATGTCAATATCACCGGCGTACGCCAGCAGCTGTACACTCTTATTAAAGTTTGTGCCGTCTCGATTTAGCTCTGCAGCTCGCATAATTTTCTCCAGCAGTAGATTGAAGAAATCGCACAATAGAGAGTCGTCTTCTTCGAAATCTCGTTTGGTATCGAACGTCTCGGAGAGGTCTTTCCCGGTCCTGAAGGAGCTTTTGGTATGGCTCAACGTCAATTTTCACAGCCGTACTAGTTTTACTGGACCAAATTCAGACAAGCAACTCCTTTTCGTGCTGTCAAAAGCAGCTTTGAAATCGACGCACCTGTTCGTTTCGCGTTTCGTTCTTCTTTTCACGGATCTTTTCAGAGGTTTGGCGCTTGGCCAGTTGTTGATTTTCCAGACCTAAAGTCACACTGTTAAGGTCCAATCAGTTTGTTGACGGTTGGCTTTAATATTGCTGGAGGATTGAGTAATTTGTATCAGTTCGCGCAAATGATGACAGTTCTCTGAGCGCCGTTCACTTGGCCAGAAACGAATTCTCATATGGCTCAAGCAGCTCACCAATTCCGTTCTTTGACCAAGTATCCTCTGTATGGCCAAAGAACATTCGTTTGAAGGCGAGCTAAAGTGAGAGGCTGAACCATCCCTCCCAAGGGTTGTGCGCTGGATTTGGGACCCGCCACTTAAAAACAGTGTCCGATTTTTTATTACTCCTGTATTCACAGAACAGATCAGATGTCGCAGAAGCTATGATATGACTGATATGTGTAAGAGGCTAAATATTTGTTTTGCATAATCGCTACTTTCAAAACATTAGCCAAAACATTGCAAAATCTATTTTTTAGTAGAAGACCACAAGCGCAACCACATAACGGACTTAATTTGCACAGTTAGAGTTCCTGCCTTTATAAGGTGCATTTTACATAGCATGGTCTCTTTCTAGTAAGCTAAAATAACATTAAAATATTAAAAGCGTTTGAAAAACACCTCAAATGACTCAATTAGTTACAAAAGAGTTACCTTAGTACACAGATAAGTTCATTAGCATATATTTCACTAAACCCTTAAAGCGGTTTTGCTAACACAAAGTAGCCACAATACTTATTATGTATATTTTAACCAACTCTTTTTTGTTTAACGAAGCGGCAACTGGGCATTTGAAGTTTTTAGATTCGTTCATCAACATGTAAAACGGCTAAGCATAAGACATGGCACAGCAGCGCACATTTGATGGTTAAACCGACAAAAATTAGTAAACAAGCAATTGCATGCACAAAGATGCGTAGAAACCACCATATACATACATACATACATAAAATACATATAAAAAAATGCAAATTTGAAAGTAAATGCTGCAGTCGTTTCGAGGTATATACCCCATAGACCATACCCTGTAGGGAAAACGCCAAACATTGAAGAGCTGATAATAGAAAACTTAATCAACTTTGTGAGTTAAGGTCCAGATAATTATTAACAACAAAGTCATGCTATAAATGGAAAAAACAAAAACTCGTTGCTTGTTTTTAGGCTACTTTTTCGAATATGCGCATTTAAGTATGTTTCATGAAAAACCAAAAAAAAATTTCATGAAAGTCGAAATAATTTTGGTGAGATAAGACTTGCATTAAGCAAGAAATATTTCAGCAAAAAGAGCAAGAAAAAATTGTGAGTGGTATTATTTTATGCCTTTTACATATAACAACAACAAATATTTATTTAAATTTGTCCAACAGGGAATGCATACTCACGTTTTATGGGTATTTACTCACACCACATACACAAAATATTTGTCTCTGGTGGTGCAACTTTTACATGCATTCAAATGCAAATGGTCTAATGTGCGGACATGTTGTGGCCGTTGGTTCATCATTGTTGTTGATTTTCTCCTTTACTGATTTTGAATGCACCGCATTTCAACGCTCTTTCAACCGCTTTCAGTCCATGTCCTCATACCAGTTTACAAAGTATTCCGTGCACATGTTCACTTGACCGACGCTTTAGCCCATCCTCAAATAGTTGGACTATCTTTTGAAGCTTTTGTGCGAAGCCACGACTCATGCGGTGCAAGAATAAAGATGGCTTTGTTCATTAAACGTACTATGATCAAAAGCAAACGGACGATTTTGATTGTAATGTGGCTAGTTCGTTTGAGTTTTTGTAAACAAAAAAGTGCTTTCTCTATGCGTATATGTATGTATGTATTTTGAGAGAAATATTAGTTTGTCAAATATCTCCCTTCCGCCTTTTTGTCTTTTGAATTTCTCGGCTCATATCTGGCAATACTATACATCTTTGAAAGGTCTTGACACAACCTACAAAACAACGTTATGCATGATTAGTTTGGATATTGCGTTCAACAGTCATAGACGTGTGAACATGGAGTTCACTAATGTCACAATTCGCGCTATTCTAAAGTTTTCCTTCGTTAAGGTCAAATCCGCTAGAAAAACGTTTCGTGAGATTAATGGTGTTTTGGGAGATAGTACACCATCACTTTGAACTGCGGAGGTATGTTCGACGATTCAGAGCAGGTGAAAACGACACCATAGATAAGCCAGCCGGCGGAAGACCTGTGACGACGAATACTAATAAAATCATAAAAAACATCGAATTAGCATGTGGCACCTCGCGACATCGCCCAGAAGATTGGAGTTAGTCAATAAACCATTTTAAACCATCGGCAGAAGGCTGGATGCACAAAAAAGCTTGATGTTTGGGTGTCGCATGATTTGACGCAGAGAAACCTTCTGGACCGAATCAACGCCTGTGATATGATGCTGAAACGGAACGAATTCGTCCCATTTTTAAAGCGGATGGTGACCGGCGACGAAAAATGGGTCACATACGGCAATATCAAGCGAAAACGGTCGTGGTCAAAGACTGGTGAATCGTGCCAAACAGTGGCCAAACCGGGATTGACGTTCAGGAAGATTTTCCTATGTGTTTGGTGAGATTGGAAGGGAATCATCCACTATGAGTTGCTCCCATATGGCCAAACGCGTAATTCTACCATCTACTGCGAACAACTTGATCACTTGAAACAGACGATCGACCATAAGCATCTAGAATGGACCAACAGGAAGGGTGTAGTGTTCCACCAGGACAACACCAGACCACACACTTCCTTGATGACTCGACAGAAGCTGCGGGAGCTTGGATGGGAGGTTTTCTTGCATCCACCATTTAGCGTGGACATACCGCCAAGAGATTAACAAAAGTTCCTGTCCATGGCGAACGCTCTTATTGGTGTAAAGTTGAACTCAAAACAAAAAAAAAAAAAAGACTTGTGAAAAGTGGCTGTCCGAGTTCTTCGCAAATAAGGAGGGAGGCTTCTACGAGAGGAGTATTATGAAGTTGCCGTCTAGATGGAAACAGATTACCGAACGAAACGACAACGAGGTGGTTCGTGTCGATCCTCTTTTCACGGGTCTTTTCCAAGAATTGACGCATGGTGAATATTTGATCAATTATTGATTTTCAAGTCCCAAAGCCACACCGATAAGGTCCAATCAGTTTGTTGACAGTGGGCTTTAATTTTCACACACTACGCTCGATAAGACCTTATAAGCGGTAGTTGGCACAGACTGTGGGGTCTCCCTTTTTGTAAATAGAGCAGAGTATACTTAAATTCGAAGTGATGCAGCTGCCGACAGTTTCCTTATACCGATACCAAGTTGCTGAAGAATGCTCTTCGAGAAAATCGTTCGACTGTATGTTGTGATTGCAGCTTGTCTACGTGGAACCTTTCTTGTGTTTGTTGACATGCGTTATTTGCTGCGGCGGGTGCGTATCTCAGCTGCAACAAGATGTTAGGTTCTCGGAGCGTACACACGTCTAAACCACTTAAGACGTATCTTCCGTCTATCACAGCATGATCGATCTGGTTAGTGGCTTTTCGATCCAGAGATACACAAGTAGCTTGATGAATTTTCCTATTCTGGAATCCAGTACTACAGATAACCATACTTCAGGCGCCTGCGAAGTTATTTAGCCTCAACCCTTTTGTGAATATTTCACCATGAAGGCTGAATTTACCTACTGTTTTGCCAAATATACCTTCTTTGCCCACCCTGGCGTTCAAGTCGTTAAGCATAATTTTGACATCGTGGCGGGAGTAGCTCTCATATGTGCGCTCCCAGCGCTCATAGAAAACATCCTTGGTCACATCGACCTTCTCCTTTGTCCAAGCGTGGGCGCAAATCAGCGATATGTTGAAGAATCTCGCTTAAATGCAGATTGTCGCTAGACGGAGTCTCTCTCCCACCACGAGTCCCACACCGTATTTGCCCTCTTTTATATGGCCACTGTAATAAATGCCACAAGAACCTACTCGTCTCAATCCTTGTCCCGTCCTTCGCACTTCTTGGACGGCGGTAAGGTCAAACTTTACTTCTACGAGGACATCAACTAGCTCTGCTGCGACAAATTCTCAATTAAGGGCAGTCCCTTAACATTCGAGGTGCATTCCCTTAAGTCCTTAATACGTTGGCAATGATCGTCATCAAAGAGAGGTCTCTTATCCTAAGCTGTTGCTTCCGTTTTATTGGAGGCACTTTAACATGGCGGGTCTCATACCCAGCGCACAACCCTAGGGAAGGATTGTTCGCCTTCTTACATTATCTCACCTTCAAATGGATCTTCTTTGGCTACTCAGAAGATACTTATTCAAAGACCGGAAGTCGTGAGCTGCTTGAGCCATATGTAAAAGAATGAGCAATTTTTGGGTATAAGGTGGCTATTACTTGGATCACCCTTTTTAACAGTGGGGAGTGGACAGGGTTATTTTTCGATGACATTAATTTTTACAGTATCGATAGGTGTGCTGGAAAAACCTGACCTAAGCAAATTTGGTTATTGTAGCTTACGTTGTTTAGATGAAAAGTGTTTAGATGAATACTCCATATCTAACTCGATTACTGTTAGGTGCTACAAACAACCGTTAGGTGAACAAAACTGTAATCCTCTTAAGCAACATGTTGCGAGAGTTTAAATATATAAATAAATGTGTATGAATGCAACATATAAAGTTTATAGCACATGAATATATGACCATATATGGATATATACTCGTAATACATCGCTGACGACATTGTTGCTTCGATCCATACTCATTCACTTCCGTTGCGACATCTACTCACTTAACTGCTTCCACTTCAGTCTGTTAAATGTTCACGGACAATCGAAAGTAGCCTCAAGCAAGTTGAGTAGCTGTTTTTTTTTATTTTTTTTTGTTTTGTAGACTATTCACTTAGTTATATGTGTGTATGTACACGCTCGCAGTTGAATACACCTCTGTCAACGTTTACTTTTGCTGAACGGTTGAATGGTTGATTGACTGTCTCACAGTTGGTACGTTTAAACTTCGGCTTGTTTGTCGGTTGTCAACGCGGCCGTATATGAAGTCCTACATGCTGTCGTGTATTCTCATTACATTTATATATGCTTTCCATTTGACTTTTTTAATCATATTCCATATACAGTTAAATGACGTTGTCGTGTTTGGACCCAAGAATTTGAATCCTCTCATTAATGATGTTTGCCTTGATTTTGTCTGAGTTTTAAAACCATTTCGAAAAATCGGACCTGGTATCTATATAGTATTGTCTCCTAAAAATAAATCCAGTAACAGTTCGTCCATTACAATCCCACAACTGAAGTATATGCTATACGTAAACCCTAAACCTGCCACAAGTTATCTCTAAGCAACCATATTCACGGCAACTCTTCAACTCTTTTGTTACAACAACAACACTTCATTGGTAAATACTTTGAAAATTCAGCTTTCCGTTAACTAACTTTGTATCGCTCAGTATTACGTTTACATTTCCATTGTACACTTGCTATTCTTTGTTGCCTTAACCCATATATATATATATGTATATATGTATATGTATATCACCATAAATCGTTTAAGTAAAATATTGTTTGCACATTGTTAAATATTGGAAATGTTGCCAGCAATATATTGTCAATATTTATAGGGTATTCCAACTACATAGTAGAACTTTCATTGGCCTTTAGCTAACACACAGTGCACATTTTCCATTTGCAAATGCAGCAGCAGCTTCTTCGTATGAATTTTCATTACTTATGTGCTCAATTTATTTTCCAGTTTTTACGGAATCCATGACCATTCTTTTTCGCACAACAGCTTATATTTACCACACATACTCGCACATATGTAAGTACTATTGTGAACACGTATATACATGCGTACTTTGGGTGTGGTTCAGGAAAGGCAATTCCAACCCCAAATATATATATATATATATATATATTTGATGTGGATTGAAGCATGGCGACATCATCAGGCCTTATTTCTTTCGAAATGAGGCAGGAAATGCCGTTATCATCAGTTATATAACACGATGTTGCCCAACTTTTTTTTCACCAGAATTTCTGAAATCGACGATCCAACAAGATGGGTGAGGCACATCATGTTTCGAGAAACGGCACACTCGAATAGCCAGCGAGATAATGCGATTTAACGCCTCTAGCTTGGTTTCTCTGAAGGTATTTTTTGAAGTCAAAAATAACAACGTTATTTTTTTCTTTCACTGTATTTTCATATCTAAAATATTTATTTTTCCTTCTTATATTGCACAAATAGATATCTGAAAAAAACCTTAATTTTCTATCAAAAAATCGCAAGTCAAAATTAAGTATTTTTTTTTTAAATGTAAGTAGAGCTTCAATCAAAAATTTCAAATATCTAAAAATTCAAAGGACAATGTGTGATGTTTTTCAAAAGGAACGCCACAAAAGAAGACCAATAGGGCTAGCAAACGACACCATATTTTTCCCGCTGTTTTGACATTTCTCTTTAGTAAGGTTTGCCCTTTCATCATGAAAAGATATACGATCCAACAACGAGTTGAAACTATTAAAATTTGCTACCGGCATTCGGAGTCCGTATCCTCAACTTTAAGAGCGCTACGTCCAATTTATGGTCGTCATAATCGTCCTTTCAGATTAAAAATTGAGGGTCCAGTGGAAAAATTTGAACCTGTAAAAAATATTGTTGCCACTAGCGCATCGATTGCGGAAGACCCAAATCAGTCTCTCACACGTCGTTCTCAAGCGTTGGTCATCTCTGTGATGTCGTTGTGGCGAATTTTGCTAAAAGATCTTGGCCCACATCCTAACAAGATCAAATTGGCGCCAGAACTGAAACCGCTTTACTACCAGAATCGTTGTATGTTCGTTAATTGGGCTGAACAACCACTTGAAAATGATTCGGATTTTCATCAAAAATCATCTTCAGCGATGGTACTCATTTCTGCCTGAATGGCTTCGTCAAGAAGTAAAATATGCGTTATTGGTCAGGCAGCAATCCATACGTTCTTCATAAGTCACCATTACATTCCGAAAAAAAAAACTACAGTTTGGTGCGGCTTATGGGCCGGCGGAGCCTTTGGACGTGATGATCAAGACCGGCACCTTACTGTGAATGGAAATCGCTACCGCTCTATGATAGCCGTATATTTTTGGGCCGAATTTGATGATATGGACTTGGACAATATGTGGTTCCAACAGGGCGGTGCCACAAGCGACACAGCGAGTGCTGCAAACGATTTATTGAAAACCAAGTTTGGTGAACGTGTTATCTCACGAAATGGCCCAGTCAATTGGCCGCCTCGTTCGTGTGATTTGATGCCGTTAGACTATTTTCTGTGGGGCTCCGCCATCTCTATGGTCTATGCCAACAAGCCAGTGACGATTGAGGAACTTCGTACGAATATCGAACGTAAGACTGAAGAAGTATGTGCCGATTTATGCTTGAAAATCATAGAAAATTGGCTTCAGCGTCTTGACTTCTGCAAGCATATCCGCAGTGATCATGTAAAAGGAATCGAGTTTCATTATAAATATTGAAAATCAATATAAATTCACTTATAAACTTCGTGGCAAACTTAATATACCCTATTCAGGGATTTTAACATGATTTTAATTGCCTGCTTCGTGACTTCGCTGGTTTTTCGCATTGCATTAATGACTGCAACAATGCGTCAATAGTGGCTAAAAGGAATCATAATTGAAAATGTAAATCATAAAATGACCATGACAAGTCAGTCATATGCACTATTGTTTACACAAATGATTATACGTTTTATATATGCACATAACTATACATAAATACAGGCATATATAGTATACATGTAGCTGCTTAACTTCATTACGAAAAATGCATTTCAGGACCATAATACAAACTGTTGAAAGAAAAAGTAAGCAAGCTGATGCTTCTATCGAGAAGCGTGGGGTGAAATCATGCAGCAAACATACATGCGTGTACATATGTATGCATGTATAAGAATGTGTGTGTGCTTAAATTGTTTTGTGCAACTGTGTGCTGCATGCATTCGCCACCTTGCATTTCTGTGTCACTGGCAAGGATTCATTGCACTTACACCGCACGCACACATTACCCTCTGTATGTGCAAATATATGTATATGTGTATAGTCCGTGATGTATTGTGTCACATGGCAACCGAATGTTGTCAAAGTAATCCTTCTTGATTCACAATTCCTTCCTTCCTTCCTTCGCCGTACTTTCTGTCATCACGTCACTCTACAATCTGCAAGCACACACACACACACATATATACATATATACAAGCACTAAGTTTGCTTGCGGTGATGTTAGTGTAAACTTTACTCGTGACTGATTGAATTTTTATTGTTGCTATTGTTTTATGGTTATCCTTGTTGCAGTTGCTGTTAGTGTTGCTGTCATTGCTACCGTTGACACTCTCATTGCGCTAATGGATTATGGTAATTTGCAGTAGAATGCAAAATTTGCAAAGAAAAGAAACCAAGCACACACACAAAAATACATTTGGAAAATGTATCTATTTAGTCGTAGTATGTATATGTATGTGTATGTGCATACACAGAAAGTAGAAAAGCGCTAGTCAATTTCATCAAGCTTTGGAAGGATGGTGTCTCATATCGGAGATACGATTCGATTAGATGAAATTTTGAAAAAGGCAGATGACATTTATAAAACCACGTTAAGCCACCGTACATATAGTATATATATCAGACTTCTTAGTTAGAGCGGCTTGTGAACCGGCCAAATTAATCATATTGATCAAGGAATCTAGCAGATGAAAGGGTCTCATCAGGGTCATCCTGAAATTCTATTCTCCATCAATTGCCTGCCCGAAAACTTTAACCACTGCGTCATGTGTGATATGTGGATGGGGAAAAGTCGCTGAAGAGTAAGAGCAGCGAGCAGTTTCACGGATTGACTGAAACTAAGAGGTTATATGGGCGAGAGTCTTCTGTAAAGAACTTTCTTTCATGCTTAGCTTTAAGCTATCGGATCACTGTGGAGTTTTACAGGCAGAAGAAGCTCCTTTCGATGACTGGTCAAAGCGGAATCGCAGGGGACTGCTAAGCCAATGAAATCACAAAACGAGGCACCCATACCTCGCTCACAACAGCGTAGAAACGAGTTGTAACTGTAGTTGTTATCTTGTGTTCCACCACTGGATCTACGAACTTCGCGTAAACTTAACAAGTGTTGTTCAACGACCAGTTCTTAGAGGATCTACTGTACTGCTTGCCCGTAGCAAAATTCATATTGTCGCAATAGTAGAAGTTCTTATTGGATATTGTTCAATAGCCTCTCATATCGCAAGACTAAAAATCCAGTTGGAATCAAATTGTCAAAGTTGTATCCAAGAAAGTGAGTTGGAACATGAAAGCAGTTTCTCCTCCATTCTTCAGCCTTCGCAAAACTGAGACTGAAGCATCTCGATAATCTTCGGCGAACAAGAAGACATGCGGCAACTGACATTTGCCGCCTCAACAGATTTGTGATCGGCACAAAGTGCCTTGTCGATTTATGGATTAGATGTGTTTATCAACTATTTTATTGAGTTCTAGGTATCACTACGAATCAACGTTGTAAGCTGTCCAAGATCTAAATGATATTCATATAACCTCTTAACCTTATCGCTGGAATGATCCTGACCACTGGTGCAAATTTGAGCGAATCTCTTCAGTCATATGATGTTTCTGGTAAATCTTAGTAGGAAACGTGATAGACACAGCTGCAGCAGTTTCTCTCTTTCCCTTGAGCTTTCAAACCAGTACAAATCATTCAAATTTTTGAGACATTAAAAAATTACAAAGCTGAAAGTTACCAAAACTGCCATTAATTCTTGATAATTAATGTGAAGCATACATACACCAACAACACTTCCATAATAAAACTTTCAGTAACAATAAATCATACGTTTTCTATGAAATACTCACAACTTTCCCCATTAAATTTCAAACAGCGATAAAGTAATTATTTTTAGAAACGATTCCCCTAACTTAATGTGTATCTATGGCAACCAACTGTTTCTACTTAAAATAATTTACGGTTATCTACCGGCGCGATAACGTTGCCGAAAATAATAAAAAAGTATTTAAACGTACGGAAGCAATGATAACAACAATAAGAGCGATTTAGATAAGAAGTTTATGCGGCTTTGACAGATAAAATATAAAGTGTCGAAATCGTTGTAGCTTTAATTCAGACAATTTATTACTTTAATATTGATATAGGCAGATTATTTTAAATGATTTTAATTAATCCTTTATATTGAATAATTAGCACTAAATATAGCCAAACAAAGAGTGATAAGACATAAAAAAAATTAAAAAAAAAATGTTTAATTCAAGTGGATTCAATTTTGAGATACACATATTTATTAATCGATTTTAACAGTACCCTGATTTGTATTAAAATATATTTTCATATCTATTATTATATTCTATTCGATTATCACTTATAAAAGTTATAAGAATTAATTGTAAAACCATTTCAAATTGAATTGACTACGGAACCCTAACACTCACATGAAGCACTTGCACCACAGCAAAGAAGAAACGCAAAAAACTTGCAGCCGCTTGGCACTGAGAGTGAGTGAAATTAGAAGTGACCGAAAGCAGACCTCCAGTTGTCTCAACAATGTTATGGGAGGAGAAAATAGCATGCCACTAGCATGAAGAATGATATACATATAAAATAAAGCAGCTATGATAGCTCTGACCGCATTGTTTTCTTATTTGTTTCGGGCATAAAAACTTACTTTGTTCTTTAAAGACTGAATCTCATTTCACTTTGGACTTCGCTCATATGTAAAGGGTAACCCATTTCGAAGTTCCCTACATTTCTAAAGAAAAAACACTTCAAATTTAATGGAGAATGTGTATTATCATTCGAAGGAACATTCTTAGGCATTTATTTTTTGAAAATTGTCTCTTTCAAATGTTGTCTGCGGCTACCGCCCATATGTTCCATCCGTTGAGTCCAATACCGAAATGTGATGATGCGAAAAGCATTAATTTTTTTTTTCATATGAAGAAAAGTACCGCAGAGTCACCTTAAATGCTTGTTCAGGCATATGGAGATCATGCTCTATCAAAAGTAACATGCAAAATATGGCTTCATCAGTACAGAGATAAAAAAGTTTGAAAGTTTGGCGCTAAACTGCAAACAATATTGCATGAAGTTGCCACTTTGAATCCAAAGCAAATGACAACAATCTCAAACCGTTTAAAAGCTATGGGAAAGTCCTAAAAGTGTGAAAGACGAGTGCCACATAAATTGAATGAAAGACAAATGGAAAACCGAAAAAACACTTGTATAGTTTTGCTTCAATCAATTAGAAATTCTAAATGGAGAAAGTCATGAGTTTATCCTTGACAACCCTCAACATTGACTTTTAAAACTAATTGATTCGGTAAGGAGGCAATGCTCTGTGGGTTGGGAACAGACGTGGTACTCGTGTATCAGGAGCTTCTAAAACCTAGTCAAACTGTTAATAATAATCGCTACCAACAACAAAAGATCAATTTTTTCTGCATGTTTTGTTCATTGTTCTTTATACAATGACCTACCTATCTTTAATCTGATTTCTGCAGGACAAAAACTCGAGAAGTTTGTCTAAAACTCAACTCTTTTTTAGAAACGTGCGTTTCTTAGAACAATATCTTCTACTGAGAATATTTTTGAAGATTTAAGCCAGTAAGAAGGCCGGAATCACTACAGCAGTGGAGGATCTTTTTTTAGTGCGATCAAAAAACCTCTCGAAAAATATTTAAATTGTGTCTCTTAAAATTAAAAAAAATTTTTTATTTCGAAAAACCGCTTATTTCTAGACTATCACACTAAGGGTTCCCCTCAAGAGTAAGCATTCACTGACAGGTTAAAACTTTTCTGCACATCCTAACGCATAGGCATGTAACATATTCCCACTAGATCAACTGCAAATATGATTTCATTCATAAAATTGTCCTTATTTGGACTATAGCAGTCTTCGCTTCAACGCCAACCGTTAGTCTTCAACGAATTGAACAAGAGCTCAACTCAACTCAACGGGCAGCGCAACGAATTTGTCTCAAATTTCATATTTCTAACCAAAGTTCGTGTGCAAAATCGTTACGAATACTCTTACGGTGATTCAGTTTTATCAAAATCACAGGCATTCTAGTGGTACAAAGCCTTCAAAGACGGCTAAAAAATCGTTGAGGACATGTTCCGTTTTGGGCGACTTTCGACCTCTTCAAGTGTTCAACTATTGAGGCGTTTTCGAAAGAAGATCTGTCGAAAACAGCCGGAATTGTGGAAGAACAATTCATGGATTTAACACGACATAATGCACCATCGCATTAAGCTGCGATTGTAACCGCATTTAAAGCCAAAAACGCGCTGAATACCATCGATCAAACACTGTATTCACCAGATTTGACTCCGTGTGGATGTTTCTTGTTTTCCAACTGAAACTGCCTTTCCGTGGAACCCGTTATCAGTCGATCGACGAGATAAAACAAAATTCGTTGAGGGAGCTGAAGGTTATCCCAAAAAGTGCTTATGAAAAGTGTTTCGAGGACTGGAAAAATTTTTGACATAACTGTATTATAACTGGTGGGGATTACTTTGAAGGCGACAAACTAAATATTGATGAATAATTAAGCATTTTGTACTCACTGTATCGACTATAACTTTGCGATGCCATGGCAAATAGTATTACTTGCATAAAGTACATCAAGTAAGCAATAACTGTAAAGAAACTTTGATCAAAACAACAGTTTATTTCAACACACTTTAAAACTGCTCCAGTAATCGAAATAAGCATATAAAAAGAATAGAATAAAAAAGAAAAAATGCAAAGTGGGCTCTTAAAGACCAAACTAACCAGGGATTGGAATGAAGCGATTATAAAAGTAGAAATGAATTGATTACAACAAGCAAATAGTGGGAAGAATACAAGAGAATAAATAGCGAATAATAAGTAAAAGAAAATAGTGCAAAACAGTTGAAATGCAAAGTGAATTGAAACCAAATAATATTGTATAAGCAAATCGGATAACAAATTTGGCATGAACTACGAACAAAGACACTAACACTAGGAGGAACTGTGAAATGTAAGCGTGCTTTGAAATACGAGCGATTACCGCAGAAAAATGGTGAACGATTGTATTCGAATGTATGTAGCCTTGCTGTTGCTGTTACTGGCAACCTGGTGGTTGCGCACTCAACCTGCCAGTTTAATGCGACTGTAACTAGAGTATCAATTTCCATTTTAATGAGCGTTAAAATTTGCTAAATTTCGTTTGAATATCGCAGTGGTACAAAGCGAGTGGAAAGCACAAATAGACGGTGTAGGAAAGGAATAAGTGTCCCCGGTGAGAGGAGAGTAGTTCGTAGTTCATTGTAGCGTTTGCAGGCAAGGAAAATGAACCTTTCGGAGTAATGAAGGATGCGCTTCGTGTACAAAACAAATAAAGATTGCAAAAACAATTGAAGTGAGATAGTAACAACAATAACAATAAAAAAAAATTCCCAATAAAATTAGACTAACAACAATTGCAAGAAATAAAAAAATCGCACAAAGGTATCGCCAATAATTTATGCCTGAGTTAACTAATTGCTAAAGACAAATTATCAACTGCTCGCGTTGCCAGCGGGTGACCGATGTCTTAATGACACCAGTTTTTGGGGCGACACACTTTCTCTCTCTGTTTGTATTGAGATTCACGCTCAAAGCGAACGGAAGTTAAATATTTAGCATCGAATTAAGTGAAAAGTGTGACGCAAAGGTGGAAATAGCCAAAGTTGTTGGCTACATGAAGTACAGCATTCAAATTGAAGGAAAATACAAAGGAGATTAAATGAAGTCTTTAGCAATTAGTAGAAAAATTTATTTTTGAGTAGAAAATGCGCACTTGAGCCCAAAGAGTAGTCGTTTGTACCAGTAGACGCTACTAAAAACAAGAAAAACGGTAACTGTGGTCGCTCGGAAGCCACAATAGCCTTCACAAATAGAAAAGTTTCCTTACAAAATCTTGACTCCGTTCAGTTTGTATGACAGCTTTATGCTATAATGATCCGATCTGAATAATTTTATCGGAGTTTACATATTGTCTTAGAACCACGGCACATTGCGAGACACTCTTCAAATGAAAACCATTTCCCATACACGAGCTTACTGATATCAGAAAAGAATTTTTTTGCTATAAAGTAGTCGTAGCACACTTCAAAGGCAGTTTTTTTGCAAAGTTTTATGCCGATACATCATTGGTGCTCAATTTGTATACTGGAAATTGAAAGCATAAGGGAAAAAATAGGCGCAGTATGACTCCTTTTCGCACTATGACATAGAATTATCAGAATTTAGACCACCTTCCAAACTTGTTGGGCAGGTTCCAAGATATGGGTTTTCATCTAAATGTGGGCGGAGACACGCCCATCGTCAAGTTTTGGCAGCAGCTCCTATAAAGCCCACTCCTACGATCACGGATGTAATATTTTGTTTTAACAGAACCGTTATATGGGGAGTGGGCGTGATTATCATCCGAATTTATCCATGTTTGCACTGTCGGAAGGATCGGTAAATTTATTCCGATCGAATTTGCTTCTTGTATCTTAAGACAAGTGTATCGAGAGGATGGACTCATGTGTAGAAGTTCATCCAAGTGAGGAAAGTTCTTTGAGTGCTCTGAGTAAACGGTCTTTACGCCAACAAAGAATATGCACATTAAATTTCTTAGAAAATTTAGGGCCGAGGCCACGACTATTTTTTTCAATATTTTTAGCCCACAGTTCCCTCTTTCTACTATTAGCCCCTGCGTGAAACTACAGTTTTATACCTTGTTTTAGTACTAACGTGTTGATCATCAGTTGCAGTTGATGGCCGCACAGTGGCATTTCGGCGGAAAAATAGGATTTTCCACTTTCCAATTTCAAAACTTTAATGATTTTGTTTTGTAAAGAAATATTTGGATAAGAAAAATTCAACAAGGTTTTTTATAAAAAATGAAATTTTATAGTTAAAAAAACTAACAGAAGTCGACGGAAAGTTATTCAATAAAATCAAATTAAAATTATTGTCCAAATAAAGAATTTTATTTGTGTGTATGTTTATAGCTATGACTTTTCTTTTATTTTTTAGTGAAAATATAGCACCTACTTGTTAATAAAAAAAATTTATTAAAATTGACAAAGTAAGCTAATTTTTATAATTTTTCAAAAATTATACTAAAAAATATCAACTTTTCATTTTTTGATGGAAAAAAACGTTATGTGCTTTGCCTTGCTTAGCCCTCTTACTATAAAAAAATGAAAGTTCCGAGTCTGTACTTTCAATAAAAAAAAACCGCCAATTACCGTCCCTTTTAGTAACATCGATTTTAATTTGATCGAATTTCCACAAATACTGATGTCTTCAACAGACTTCTTATAACTTGGGATCCTTACATAAGTAGCTTAAGGCGTCATTCGAACAAAATTTCCTTAGAACTAGATCCCATTGTTAAAGATATGGTGCTTGCATAATATTACAAATGAAAACTAACACAATTTTTCGCCTGTTACATATTCAATTAAAACATTGCATATTATATTGGATTTTTATCAAGGTAAAGGTGTAAATAACGTCACTTTGCGTTTAAGTTTAATTTTTTTTTTCATCAGGAGAACTCAATTAAGAAGTGTCCCGAATTTCAAGTCCCTAGGTCCAAAAATAAAAATTTTGGCAATTGCAGTTATATGGGAGGTGGGTGTGGCAGTGGGCGATTTTCCAAGATTTTTTCAAAATTTCTTAATTTAGTCCAGAGAAGTGTTTCTGCAAAGTTTCATTGTTGTACGACCACTCCTTCTATTTTTTTTCCAAGAAATGTATGGAGCGGTGCCACTGTGGAACGCGTCAAATTAATTGTATTTGTTTTGAACATATAATATGCAATGTTTTAATTGAATATGTAACAGACGAAAAATTGTGTTAGTTTTTATTTGTAATATTATGCAAGCACCATATCTTTAACAATTGGATCTAGTTCTAAGGAAATTTTGTTCGAATGACGTCTTAAGCTACTTATGTAAGGATCCGAAGTTATAAGAAGTCTGTTGAAGACATCAAATCATCAAAGATTAAAATCGATGCTACTAAAAGGGACGGTGATTGGTGGTCGTTTTTTTTTTTTTTTTTAATTGAAAGTACAGACTCTGAACTTTCATTTTTTATAGTAAGAGGGCCAAGCAAGGCCAAGCACATAAAGTTTTTTTCCTTCAAAAAATGAAAAGTTGATATTTTTTAGTATAATTTTTTAAAAATTATAAAAATTAGCTTACTTTGCCAATTTCAATAATTTTTTTTTTATAAACAAATAGGTGCTATATTTTCACTAAAAAATAAAAGAAAAGCCATAGCTATAAACTTATACACAAAAAAAATTCTTTATTTGGATAATAATTTTTCCGTCGACTTCTGTTGTTTTTTTTAACTATAAAATTTCACTTTTTATAAAATCCTTGTAGAATTTTTCTTATCCAAATATTTCTTTACAAAACAAAATCATTAAAGTTTTGAAATTGAAAAATGGAAAAATCCTATTTTTTCCGCCAAAATGCCACTGTGCGTTCTATGGAAATTTGTATTTCATAGAAATGAACACAAACTGCAGAGAATACAGACAATGCAATGCCACTCAGTTATTAAGTTACACATTTCAACGAAATTGCTGTAATAAAAACAAGCGTCAATCAAAACTGTCTATAGTTATCTATTTGTGTTTTGCGGACTTAATTCTCATACCTCGGCTATTTACAAATGTATTCGTTCGTTATTTATATTGCACACACCGTTATCGCGTTCGTTAGGTTGATGGTGTTGCCACGTTATTTCCCATTTATTTACCACCTATGCGTACCAATGCAATATAAATGCAAATACGGCTGATGGCGGAATGGCAAATTTACTTTGAATCGCTCGCTACGCGGCACGCAACTCAAACAGGGCGGCAAAACATCATATATACGCATATTAATGCATGATTTGACGGTTATGTGGTCTACGGCATGTCATTTTTGCAAACGGTTCAAGTGTGATACTGATATGTTTCATACTCAAAACATTAACCAAAATGTGTTGATCCGATCCATAAGAAATGTTGAGATGCTCTGTTAACTCTCTGTCACCAATATCGTCGAACTCAAATACAAAAGGTGGATGGACGAATCGCGTGATTCAAGTTTTCGATGACACAAAGACCTTTCCTAAATGCTTTGTCAAATCAAGGGCTTGTTTTTGTGATAAAATAGACTCTTCAAAGCACTTAGATAACATTTTCAATGAATCCTTAGACATGATTTCATTGGAAACCAAAAGTTTTCAAGCAAATTCGTTGTTCAACTCTTTTTAAGGCCAGGTTCCTCTAAACAATTTTGAAAAAATCGAATTTTTTTTCATAAATTGCTCTGTATACTCTTAGAAACAGTACAGAATTAGCCCCGAAGGTCAGCTAGACCGAGAAGCAGGTATAAAAACCGGCCGCTCGAACGCCTTTGGTAGCGGAAGCTACTGCCTGCCTTTGGTTTAAACCAGTCGGCATGAGAGGATCTGTCACTGTGTTGGTGAGCACGAAAAAAAAGTAGCCCAGTGAGAAATTGGAATTAAAATTAAGCATCTAATCTAAATAATTAATAGTACATATAATAAAAATTAACAAAATGTCTTTTAAGGATATATTCCCTATTATATTTTAAAGACTTGGAACATAAAAGGCATTGCATGGCACCAAAGGCATTTAGAATCATAAAAATATTTCTCGCAGGGCATATTTGGTTTTACGCTATAGTCTTGCGTGATGTTAATTCGTTGCTGGCTCGACAACGACTAAACGATAGAGCGTACGTGTGAAGTTAGTTTGCAAAATGTTGCTAAGAAATGCCGACCACTGGTTTAAACTGATTTTTCTCCGAACCACGTTTTTTCGCATGGATGACACTTTCATTTCAAAACTATTGCACTTATCGATATGAACCAAACGGCATTTTACTCTTCAGATGTCGAGCTATGACCTGAAGCAGAACCAGAAATATTCATTATTTTTTAAAAAAGTTATAAACAATTAAAAGTGAAAAAAGGGTTAAAAAATTCAAAAGTCCGCCATTTTGTTTTTTTTTTTTATTGAAAATATTTCATTCTGGTTCAGGTCATAGCTATTTCAATACAGAACATGAAACCGTTTTGTTTTTTGCTCTCAGATAATTCTTTTCCAAGAAATGATGTCATCCATCCACGAATCGGATGAGTTTCAGCAGCCATTTTTAGGACCGCCATTTTGAAAGAAAATGATAAAAAAAAATTTTCAAGTAACTTAATATATGTGCTCTCATATGTAAAAAAAATTGATTACTCAACATGAGTCGTAATAAAAATAAAATTTATTGAAAAAAATTACGTTTTTAGAGGAACCTGGCCTTAAGAGCAAAAATTGCTCGACAAACTTTTCACGTCTTTCACAAACAGCGCCAAACATAATCTATTTCACATATAAAGAACAAATTTTATGCGGAAATAGACAAAATTGCGCCAACTAGAAAAAAACCATCCGGGCCAGTCCGTGTCAAGTCTGAGGCATAAATTCAAATGCATTTGGTGAAGGGACTACGCCGCTTTCCACTTCAACATCAACACGTCGCGTACGCCACCACCACAACTGAAATGATGAGCCCGAATTGAGTACAAAATAAATCTGCAATAAATTAATCCCTTTGTGTGATTTATGAAAATCATCAACTAGTAGCGAAATGGACACAAACAATAATGGCCAACGACGGCAATGGCGACGAAGTCAACACGTAGTTCACCCCATGAAACCCGGCTTAATTGGATGACACGCAATTCCACAAAACAACCCAAAAAAACCAACACATACTTGTATGTAAATGTACATGTATATAAATGTATATATATATAAATACCATATATACATACATAATGTGCCCGAGTAAATAAGTAGAATTTTAGCAAAATATCAGCGACACGCGTCGCTCACAATTTTCGGCAACGTTTGTAATCTGATGCTCAGCTAAAAACACAAAATCAATGCTTAACGAGCGGCAACGCCTAATGTTAGACTACATTTTTGTATGAACTGTAATAAGGCTTTGTTTGCGGCAAGGCTTGTGTCGCGGTTGTGTTGCGCTCTTTTTGTGCGTCTGTGTGTAATGCAGTTCGGCGTTTATATGTATATACAAAATGCATTACAACCATTAAATATGTGCATGTGTGTCACTGTATGCGCAGCTGCTTGCATTATCTGCCTGTCGCCAACTGATAGTGGTAAGCCTGCCGAAACGCCATTGCTTTATAAGTGTTTGTATATGTGTGTGTACAACTACATTAACACACTTTCACACTATGTACATGCCAGCGCTAATAGTTAGCTATTACACGCATGTTGTTGCTGTTGTTTGCTGCGTTGCGGTTTCATAAATATTTGCTTATTTCCATTCACATTGCTTTGCTTATTTTTTACGCGCCTGTCACTGATATTTGTTTTCACTAAATTAACGTGTTTGTAAGCGATTAGTGCGGGTGTTGGTAATTATTCTATGTTTATGCTAAATACTGTGCTCGCATGCGGGAGTCGCAGATTTGCTTATTTTATCGCAATTTATTTCGTTTTAAAGCGCGCCAATTAAGCCAAGGATAATATTTATGCAAGTAGTAAATGAATGTTTGTATATACTATATGTTCTGAAATGCAGTTATTAGTTAATGTAAATAATGGATTTCCAGTGAAAAACGAATTTGCATAAATAATTTGTATCTAATTTTCGCTCAAAATTATCATAAGGGTATTAAAAATGTAAATAAGCAATGGTGAAATGATAAAATAAGCAAAAACTTTACAAAAAAAAAAAAAAACGTTAATTTTGGTTGTAACACAGAAATACCCTTTGCAAATAAAAATGTTTCCAACAGGAACTTGATTTTTATAATTCAGTTTGTATGGCAGCTATATGCTATGGTAGTCCGATCTGAACAATTTCTGCAGAAACCGTAGAGTTGCCTTCAATAATAATCTGTGCCAAATTTCGAGAAGATATCTCTTCAAAAAAAAAAATTTTCAAACAAGAACTTTTTTTTATTCATTTGTATGACAGCTATATGCTATGGGAGTCCGATCTGAACAATTTCTGAAAATAGGTTTCTTAAAATAACTTGCCAATTTCGAGAAGATATCTCTTCAAATAAAAACTTTTCCAAGCAAGAATTTTTTTTTTGACCATTCAGTTTGTATGGCAGCTATATGCTATGTTTGTTTGATCTGAACAATTTTTGGAAATTTTTTGGTTTTTAAAATAATCTGTGCCAAAATTTCGAGAAGATATCTCTTCAAATAAAAAAGTTTTCTAAACAATAACTTGTTTTTCAGGTTCACTTTGTATGGCAGCTAATGCTATAATGGTTCGATAACGGCGGCTCCGACCACTGATCAGCTTCTAAAGGAGGAAAGAAAGCATACAAAATATTAGAGCGGTAACTTCAAAACGAGTTAATGACAGCCAAAACAACATGGCAAAATAGCTGAACTCGTGCAGCTGATCATTTGTATACATTTTTTATAAAGTCTTCGATGTTTTAAGGATAACATTCATCATGGAAAGATAAATGCAAGAACAACGTTTACAAACCATCCAATTTTATTATCAAAACAATCGTTCTCCAATTGCAACTTTTCAAACGCTTTTGCCATTTTATGGACGTAATAATCGTCCACTAGTGCTTGCTCTTCGTCGGAATTGTTGAAAATATCGAGCGTAAGTTTTCTATACATGATGTTCAACTGTCGAAGAGCCAAAGAAGTGCTCGAAGTAATGAAAATATTGCTGCCATTGAGGCAAATGTTGCTGAAGACCGCAATTTGTCGATTCCAAGACATTCAAAAAAATTTACACTGTCTCAAACCACACCCTGACAGATTTTGAGAAAGAATTTGGCTTTGCATCCATATAAAACTGTTCTCAATCAAGAACTGAAGCCATTGGGCGACCGTACATGTCGTGAATTTGCTGAGTTTTCCTTGGAATTTGAAAACGATAACGATTTTCAAAGAAAATCATCTTCTCCGATGGGACTCACTTTCATTTTAGTGGTACGGTAATTAAACAAAACTGTCAGTTCTGGTGCGAAGAAAATCCACAAGTTATTTATTACATTAATCTAAATTGACAGTTTGATGTGGTTTTGGGTGTGGTTGAATCATTTGTCCGTACTAACGAGGTTTTCAATAGGGACGCTACAAAAATAGACTGATAAGCTTAACAAATAACGCCATATATTTTCCTGCTCTTTAAACCTTTACCTTCAGTAGGGTTTTCAATGTCCTCATAGGGAAAAATTTTACATCCAACAATGAGTTTAAATTATAAAAATCTACTATCGAAACTAGGAGGCAGTGTCCTCAGCGTTTTAAAAGGTTAACTTATGGTCGACTTCCTCCTGAGATCAACAATTTGGAAGACACAAGCGTTCACAATCGATTTTTTGAAAAAAGATCTTGAAACCACATTTACAAAGGAGACAATTGAAAGCCAGATCGAGCCCCTTTCACCCCAAGTTACTATTTCCAATTTGGGTGGCAACGAAAAGTCGGATAGTCTATGAAAAATCCCCTCAACGATTAGCTCAAAATTCCGGATGAATTCCTCAATAACATGAAATTTTTTCAGGGAGCAATCCAACTTTTTGCTTGAAAACTTGGGCCGAAAAATTTTTGGTACAGGGTTGGGTTTCTCCCGTTTTTTGCACGAAAAGGAGCTCCTTTATGCCCGAAATTTTAGAATTTGGTATCCCCGGCCAAAAACAATAAAGGGTATGTAAACGATTTTTGAAAAACCAAGGGGAAAGCTACTTCAGAAAAACGGTCAAGGTCCCTCCCGGGCCCTGCGATTTTCCCGGGTTAGAAACGATTCCCTATTTGGAAAGGGGGTTACCGTTCAAAGGGTTTTTAAATTAATCCTTTTTGAAACAACAATTTTTCCCCAAAACGAAACGGATTAATCCAAAAATTCGTATTGGAAATTTAATCATAAAAATTTTTAAAATTTTAGCAGTAAAAAACCCGGGCCCAATTTAATGCTTGGAAAAACCGTCGAAATTTTTTTTGGGGTTCAGCCCGGGGGCTTTGGGGTTTTTCTGCAAAAACCCGGAGGGGAATCATGGGGAAAATCCGAAGAAAACCAAAAAATATTGGGCTTTTCCTTAAACCAAAAATTAATAAAAAAAAAATTTAAGGAAAAAAATTGGTCCAATATTTATGGGGCAATTTTCGCAAGTTACCCGTGGGAAACTTTTCGAAAAAATCACTAACCGCCCGATAAAGCAAAAGCAAATTTAATGCCCTGAAAAGGAGTGTCAGCGTAAATGCCAAAATGCAGCCTAACCGAATATAATCATTAACAGCTAAACATATGGTAAGAGTCAAAGCGGGAGGGGGGTGGGGCGCATGTGGTAGTAAACGACGAGAAGCAACGCGCCAGACAACTAAGTGTAACTTTATTGGATTGGTCTCATTAAGAAATCGTTGAGAGTGAAAATAAAGATAATTTAACATAATAAGTACGAGTATGTATTCCACATAGAGTGTGCAGCAAGCAAGAACAAGAAGAGAGAAAGTGGGTTCAGTCGTGAAGGCAGCCAGCAAGACTACAATTAAATACCAAAAATGTGCGACTATATGTAGAGAAGGTTGAATGTATGTTTACTTACTTTTATACAGCGCCCACACGCACTAAACTCAAGCATTTGCGTTGCTCATACGCACAGGCCACCTTACTGATACTGGTTTGTACAGCAGCGGAATATTTGAATATGCGTGCACGTCACGTACTTGCGTTAGGGTACGTATGTGTGCGTGATAATTGTTGTCATTAAAGTTGTGCATGTTTTCGGGCCAAATACAGCAACAAAAACACACACAATAGAAATGCATGTGAGTGTGAAATAATGTGTGCGTTTCCTAATTTCCCGCGGGTACTGGCACTTTATCAAAATGCGTTTTTCAGCCACAACACGAATAGACACAACAAACGAGCGCACGATAAGCACAAAGGCAACACAGTCTACAAAAGA
The DNA here is from genome assembly GCA_027475135.1 of Bactrocera correcta. Classification (NCBI taxonomy): domain Eukaryota; kingdom Metazoa; phylum Arthropoda; class Insecta; order Diptera; family Tephritidae; genus Bactrocera; species Bactrocera correcta. The sequence goes on from CM050325.1 coordinate 28,298,026, forward strand.
ATTAACAAGTAATACGAATATCGCCTTATTTGCATGACTATGTATGCATATATTTGCATGTGTGTGCCTGTGCATGCTTGTTTGTGAGCAGCCGCAAACCCCTGAAGTGGCTTTCTTAGCAAAATATGCGAAGCGTAACATTTGTTTTGGGCGTAAGGCGTCATGCCTTTACTCTGACTACGACTTTGCCCTTCATCTATAGTTTTCACTCTTTCACCCGTCGCAACCGGCGCACTCACGCTGTCTTTCGTTTGTGTTGTACGTGCGCTTCATTAGTGAAAGTATGCGTGGAAATTAAATTAGGTTTAAATTGTAATTAACGTTTAACATTTAATTTGACAACATATTTTATGGTGTTTAATGAGTGAGGTTAGAAGTGAAATGTTACAAATATTTGCTGAAATTCCCGCTTTCAGCATTTACAACGAGGAATACGCGTCTGGTATGTAGAGTTTGCGTTTACATACTTTTAATATTTGCAAAACGTTCATGTTGAACTTGAATATTTGTAGAAACATGCAACCTTGCATACAAACATATTTAAGTTCATAAAAAAATGCCTTAAAATAAGTTTGACCAGTCAGTGTCTGTAGCAACTGTGTGCTATAGTGATTCGATCTGACAATTTCTTCGGAGAATTTATTATTACTTTAGGCAATAATCTTGGAAAAATTTCATGAAGGTTACTCAGCAAATTAAAGAGTTTTTCATATAAGCATTAGATTCCGATCGTCCAGTTACTATGGCAGCTATATGTTTTAGTGATCCGTTCAGAACAATTTTTTCCGATATTTTATTATTGCATTAGATAATACTCTCTGCTAAATTTTATGAAGTTATATCCTGAAATAAAAAAGTTTTTCATCTAAGAACTTTCTTTGGATCGTTAGTTTATATGGCAACTATATGCTATAGTAGTCGGAACGAAAAATATGTTCGAAGATTATAGCCATGCTTTTGACCATGAGATGTGGAAAATTTCATGAAAGTATCTCTTTAAATAAAAAAGTTTTCCGGTCACTCAGTTTATATGAGAGCTATATACTAATGTGATCCGATCTGAACAATTTCTTCAGAGATTACACCATTGCCTTGGGCAATAAATCCTGACGAATTTCTTGATGATATCTCGTCAAATGTAAAATCTTTCCATACAAGCATACTATAGTGGTTCAATATCGTACTAAGAAGTACTAAATCGACTCACTTCATCCCAGGGATCATTTGTGTATAAACTTTATAGGGCGTCGTTTCCTTTTGAATGTTATAAACATCGTACAAAACTTTATATACTCTGTTCAGGGTATAAAGAGGGTATATTAGTGCTGCTTCCTGCTCTAAAAAACCATTTTTATAAAAATACTTACTAAATGAGATACTCATTTCAATTTTAAGAATAGCATAATATAAAGAAACATGTAAAGAGACACGTCTATCCCATATGTTGCATCACAGCTCTATATACAAGGTATGTTCCAAAGTAAACAGGACTTTTTGAATCTAGCGCCCCCTGGTGGCGGCATCTATACATATGTATGTTAGAATGTGCGTTAGAATCTGCTATCTTTATTGACTATCCAGTGAGAATTTCATGATATTTCATAGATTGGAAGTGGAATTATTGCGTTTTAAGTGTCAGTATGTTTGTGTTATCGGTGCGAAAATGAGCTTCGAACAAAGATACAACATTAAATTCTGTTTTAAAATAGGTAAAACTTTTACCGAAACGTTTCAATTGATGAAACAAGTTTATGGCGATGATTGCCTATCGCGTAGCAGAGTGCACGAGTGGTTTCAACGTTTTCAAAGTGGCCGGTAAGGACATAAATGACGATCAACATGTAGGCCAATCAAAATCACCGAAAATCCATCGAAACTGTGCGTGAATTCATCAAAAATCAGCCGAAATCATCATCGAAATTCAAATGGAATTGAACATCTCCAAAACATCGAGGTATCGAATTTTGACCGACCATTTGGGCTTACAAAGATGTGTGCAAGGTTTGTTCCGCACAAATTGACTGACGACCAAAAATTGCAACATCCAACCATCCATTCGAATCCAACTTTCGAAGGACGATTATTTGACCAAAAATCACATTTTAACCATTAACCACTCCACGTATTCAACTGATATGGCACTGTGCGACTTCTTCCTTTCCGGAAAAATGCATTTGCCCATGAAAGGAAAGCGTTATGCAGACGTAGAGGCCATTCTAAAGGCTTGGACCGGCATAATGGCGGCCATACCGGCCAACGAGCTAAAACACTCTTTCGACATGCTTTTGGACCGTGCAAAAAGCTGTATAGAAGTAGAAAGAGACTATTTTGAATAAAATAAATTGATTTTGCAGAAAAATCATTTGTTCTGTTTTTTTTTTTTTGTTAAGTCCTGTTTACTTTGGAACGCTCCTTGTATATTTACATAGAAACTATGCAGCTGGTATTATTCCTGCGGAAAACAGTAAGCTAAGCAATATATTCGTCAATAAACGAATATTAATTGTTTTCGCTGATTATGATATACACAAATGCAGCAGCACACGTGAGCATACCTAGATTTGTACGCAGCCATTTGCCTTGCGCATAAATAATGGTTAGAATGTGTAGTCTGCCGTAATAATGAATAATTGTTTACATGCACATGGCTTTACATGCATTTGTGTGTGTGTATTTTCATGGCAGCATTTATAGGAAATTATGGCAATTTTCGCAATTTCACCGAAGGATTAAGTAACTTGTGATTAGTTATGAATAATTATTGTGCTTTTCATATTAGTTTACTATTTACAGAAGCAGATGATTTTTTCAAACTTTGTATCACATTTATCTTAACAATATTTAGTTTATTATATTATATATGTATATATATTATATTATATATTTAGTTTATTATATTTGTTCAAGTGAGCTCTAGGAAGGTATGAAAATACGGATTTCTGCAAACCGGATAGCCAAATTAAGCAGAATGGTTCACTGATTATAATATTCATCAGTGAAATAAGTTTTAAAACTAATTATAATTGTTCATTTTGATATCCTAGTTAGTATAATTTTGTGTGGAGTATGTGTAGAGAAGGATGGAGTCACTTGTAGAATTGTATGCAAGTGAGAAAAGTTCTCTGAGCGCCATTCACTTGGGAGTGGCCAGAAAGGATTATTTTAGATATGGCTCAAGCAGCTCAGGACTTTCGATCTTAGACCCAGTATCCTCTGGGTAGCCAGAGAATATCCTTTTGAAGGCGAGCTAAAGTGAGAAGGCGAACTATCCCACACCAGGGTTGTGTGTTGAGTTTGGGACCCGCCACGTAAAAATCCCTACCTCTCTCTCCATCCAGATCATCCATCCATCCGGCTCGCTTATGATGCCAGTAGTTTGTGACCTCTCAAGAGACCAATAACCGTCCGGCAGTGTTTTCGGGACCGTGTGAGTAAAAAGTATGCAAATTTTCCTTTTTTTGCTTTTGCCTACTGGAACTTGACGCTTCTGCATGCCCATAAGGCATTCGAATTTCTTACCTCCTTGTAAAGTGTAGAGACCGTGTGAGATTTTTTATGGATGGGTCAAAGCTTGGGGAAAGGTTGGTGGTATTGACAGTGCATTCAGGGCTGGTCAAAGAATGTCTAACTTCGCTATCATTAGCAGCGAGTGTATTTGTGATAAGACTGGTGTCGTAAAAGACCTAATGATCTCTTTGCTCACTGCCTCTCACAAGTTTAGGGGCTTTTAACGAGCTATTGTGCTATTGGCGTCCACGCAGTAAGGCTGAGAATCCTACCATACACCATCTAGAGAAACTGTATGGAAGAAGAGAAGATGGAAAAAACTCAACACTTCATTATTGACTGTACCACGTTCGGCAGGTCAAAACTGACCTGACTGAAAAACACTTGGGAAGCTTTCAGTCATCCCACCGAGCTATGGGGAACGGAAGTTAATGTGGCCTGTGCAAATTTGTATTGGCTACTAAACATTTTTTTTTTAATTTATAAGTTCGAACACAGGAGCTCTTCTTTTCTATGGCCTCACAAAGGACTACATATAGTAGTCCACGTGCAATCTTTGATCAACTATCTAACCTAACTATTTCCTAGAAATTCCAATGCCATCAATTTTATAGCAAATATTCAAGGATTAACTTACCTTCAAGAATTTCTATATAACATGCAATAAGTATGTAAGCTTTTCCGCCTTCTCCTGCTAACAAATACAATTTTCCCTCTTTGTTGAGTAAATAACACAATATTGCTATGCGTCTTGTTTAGCTTATTTTCTTACGAACAAAGTAAATTTCAAGTGTCCACTCTTACTAAACCAGTGTTGGCCTTTGTGTCCTTTTGAAACACCTGCAGTATTCCCATTGCGGTTGACTGCCTTTGTTTTGGCTACTTTTATTATTCCTGTCAACTGAAGTGTCAGCAAAACCAAATTTATGTGCAAAATATTAAGCCTCAAAACAAATAATTTGTTGTCTTCGTTTGCGTGCGTGTTTAGGGCAGTAGAACAGTCACTAGCATTTGCTGTAATTCCCAATTACAGTTTCAACACTATGAAACACAAACCAATAGACATACATATAGGTACATATGTATGTACCTACCGATGAACTATACACTAAAAGGCACTTTATTAGAGGTTAGGAAATGAAGTGTACTCTCGTCCACTTGAGCCTGTCTGTTTCAGTCATGGTTTTTTCTAGCTTTGTTGTTACTATTGTTTTTATTATTTACACCCTGACACGTGTTTATTTTACTTATTCGTTATTCTCTTTTGCAAGCAATATCTTGACATGGCCGCAAATTGTATTTGTTTATTCTGTCCTTCAATTAGTTATGGGTGTAGTATTCCCTCTAATCCTATTTATTGTTCTCAAATTTTTTTTAAATAACTATATATTCATTTGTTTGCTATTTTGCCGTTATATATATGTAGATTTATGTGTACATATGTATATAGGGAACTATATAGAATATACATTACATCAAATAAGAAGTTATGGCATTCAAACTCTTTTTTCAGTACAAAAAATATCTCCCTGCAGCATCCAAAAAATATAATCATTGTAATGGTACTCCATCTATGCGAATTTCAAAAGACTAAATTATATTGCGGGGGCCTGGAAGCAGGTCAGGGTTACCTTCATCCTGAAGGCAGGTAAGAGCTCCTACGTTACCACTCGTTTAGGCTCATCAGCCTCTCCCGTTTCTTTCTGAAACTAACTGATATATCAATGGAAGCTGCCCTGTATATCATCATGCCAAGGCTTGAAGAAGAGATAATAGGGCTTAAAGAATCCTCCTCTATAGATCTTGGTTGTCAACCACCTTTTTAAAAAATTTAAGATACTGCTACTGAGTAGCCATTGGCAAAAGTGGAGTCTCTTACCGAAAGTAGTCCTCGGGTTTAAGACACCATAGCCCAACCCATTATGTTCTATGGAGTCTTTGTATGATGGAAGGCCCTAGAAGAGACATCACTTGCAAGGAAGCTGGAGAGAGTCAACATGCGCGGTGCTCCAAATTCCACTACACCATGGCATTTAATACCGTTTTACATATATTACCCATGGATGTCGCCGAAGGTGTAAGGCCACGAAAGTTGCTAACAGACGCAGGAAATCTGGGTTTCTAAATGAAAATCCTCACACGCTTTTCCTTTATGCCAGATCTATTAGAACAGGGAGTGGCCAAACCGAGGGTGATGTGGGAGATTAGAAGCCGTTGGATGAGAAGACAGTGAGCTTCTTTACGGATAAGTCATAACTTGAACTTCAGATTCAGACTTCCTGACTATTTCAGTGTTTTTCAAGCCTATGTTGCTGCTATTAAGATAACAGTAGATTTATTACTCCGGAATGCAATCTCCTTCAAAGAAGTGACTATCAACCCTGACAGCTGATCGGTGATACTAGAGTTGAACTCAGTAACCGTGCATTGAGGATGATTAAAGAATGCCTAACCTCGTTGTCAATAGCATCGAGTCACTTTATGATAAGACCAGACAGGCCACAGCGTAATCACAGGCAACTGTAAAGCTAATGTGCTGGTACTAGCTCCGCTATCAGTAGAATCGGAACGGGTCGGTACTTCCCCCGCCAATGTGTTCTACTACTGGATAGCTGGGCTTCGCATGAACTTCGCCAACGCTGGGCTTATGCGCTATCGCAAGCTCTTATTGGTCCAAGATTGAGGGCAAATGTGATCGATCAAATGAGCTGTTCTTCCTCAGTAAGGCTAGCTTCTTTCTACTTCTTTGAGTTCTAACAGACGTTTATTCTATCGGCGTCCATGCCGTAAGGTTAAGAGTCTTACCGTCTTAGTTTTTTATTGACTATCTTGAAAAGATTGGACCATTTGAAGTACGAAAACGAAGAAAATCAAAGTGTTGCTTCAATAGAACAATTCACTGTGTCGCAAGTCAATGAAAACGTTGGTGAAAATCAATGAAGTGATTCCGGCTACACCGCATTTTTCAGATCTGGCCCCAGAGACTATTTACTGTTCTCAGATCTCTAAAGAATGCACGCTGTGAAGAAATTTTCGTCGAATAAAGAGGTGATTGCCGAGACTGAGACCTATTTTGAAGCAAAAGACACAAACTTTGAAGATCGCTAAAATCAATGTATCACCCTTGAAGAGAACGAATTTTTCCGAAAAATGTGTTTATGGTAAGCCTGGGACGTTTCAACTGACCTGGTATAATGACCTTGAAAAGCTTCTATGCCGGTCACATTCGGCTAAAAATATTCCCACATTTACGCTCAAAACAGTTATCTTAACTCCTAAACTAACTGAAATTAATTTGCTGTATTACTTGGTGTAATACAGTGAAGTACGTAAGTCTGTGTCTTCGTTAGTATGTAGTTAATTTAAATTAGCTCAGGTATTGAGGCAGTTACTTTTAATTGAATTGAATTTAGTACGGCGAAAGTCAGAAGTCGGTTAGTGCCAGGTTTAATTGAAATTAACTTTAATTATTCGCAAAATTTTATGGCTGGAAAATTTTCATCTCATTTTAAACTAGGCAAGGACGCAGTAGCCACTCCGTCAGCGTTGTGAAAATATCCAACGTGTATGCGCCACTTGCGGCGCTTAATTTAATTTTTTCCTTACAACATAATTTGCTCCATTTTGGGAATTACGTCAATTTGGCTGCACTACGAATTGACTTGACACCGAATGTTGTCCTTGATGTTTTACGTATTTTTGCTTTCATCCTGACGCTGGCGCGTTTAATTTTTTATAAGCAAGCAGGTACATACATATATACGTATGTATGTACATAATACTAAAATTATACTTTTGGTTCTTTTTTGGGTTTTCACTTTTTATTCCTGGCACCTGTTGGCAATGGCACAGTACACAAACATACAAATAAGCTTAGCTGTGTATTAGCTGTGTGTGTGTGCTCAATCCGCAGCTGCAGTTGGACACGTGCCTAATTCAAGTCTTATCTGAGTGGGCGTAAGTGTCGGTACGTTAATTGGCAAGCAGGAGCATTTGGCTGACAATGTTTTGGTGTCACTGGGCTAATTGAGTTTTCGTGATTTTTGGCAACGCACTTCATAGTGATAAGTGCTAAGTGCTAATTTATTGACACACTAAGTGCTTTTTCTACATTTTAATTTATTTCAGCTTTAAATTTTTTTTTTTTTTTCAGTTTTTGGGCCACTAAACGAAACACCACCATCAACGTTAATTGATTTCTGGAGTTAGGTTAGGTTTGGTTAGGTAAATAGGCTGATTTCTCTTGAGGTTTTCTTGGAAAGCTGGAGAGGCTTGTCCGCTGTGAAGTTTAGAACTTTTAGGTATGGATCAATACAACTGTCACATATCGAAAAACATGTCACAAATTCATGGAGACGGCTAATATCAATTGCAACCAGCTCGCCTAGTTCGTTAAAAGTATGACAACCGAGATGATTCAGCCTTCGAGAAATGTCCGCACCGCATTTTACTTATGCATTTGAGCTCCTTCCAGCAATGACACAACTGCATACAGAGCAGTATCTACCGACCGGACTTTGCTGTAGTCTGCTGAGCTCCCAAAATCAGGTCTCACGGTATGCTGCCTCTGATCTGCAGCTCAATAAGCGTCTCCAATATCTTCAAGGAAAGGCCTGAAATCTGGGCATTTGCATGAGAGCTTTTATCGATCTTCGGCATGAACGCCACTCTTACTTGCCTCAAACCAAAACCAATTAACTTTTCTCACTGTTCCACTGCTGTGTCCCTAAAACATGAATCCGAACCCAACATTTATTTGGCATAACCAAAATTAACTTAGTTCGAATATTATAATCAAGCTTAAAGAAACTGCAAACGAATTTTATGTCTGTGAAGAAACACTTTTTTTAACCGCCTTTCCCTTTTATACCAAAGAATTAGAGCTTACAAAAGCCCCCAGCTAGACTTAAGTGGTTGGAATAATTAATTAGGTACAAGTTCATTTTCACAAGTCTCTCTTACTAACTGTTCATACTTAAATCTTCTGCTACAAATTTTGATGTAACGGGTGATTTTTTAAGAGCTTGATAACTTTTTAAAAAAAAAAAACGCATAAAATTTGCAAAATCTCATCGGTTCTTTATTTGAAACGTTAGATTGGTTCATGACATTTACTTTTTGAAGATAATTTCATTTAAATGTTGACCGCGGCTGCGTCTTAGGTGGTCCATTCGGAAAGTCCAATTTTGGGCAACTTTTTCGAGCATTTCGGCCGGAATAGCCCGAATTTCTTCGGAAATGTTGTCTTCCAAAGCTGGAATAGTTGCTGGCTTATTTCTGTAGACTTTAGACTTGACGTAGCCCCACAAAAAATAGTCTAAAGGCGTTAAATCGCATGATCTTGGTGGCCAACTTACGGGTCCATTTCTTGAGATGAATTGTTGTCCGAAGTTTTCCCTCAAAATGCCCATAGAATCGCGAGCTGTGTGGCATGTAGCGCCATCTTGTTGAAACCACATGTCAACCAAGTTCAGTTCTTCCATTTTTGGCAACAAAAAGTTTGTTAGCATCGAACGATAGCGATCGCCATTCACCGTAACGTTGCGTCCAACAGCATCTTTGAAAAAATACGGTCCAATGATTCCACCAGCGTACAAACCACACCAAACAGTGCATTTTTCGGGATGCATGGGCAGTTCTTGAACGGCTTCTGGTTGCTCTTCACCCCAAATGCGGCAATTTTGCTTATTTACGTAGCCATTCAACCAGAAATGAGCCTCATCGCTCATCGGACACGGACGCGAAACACATTTCGAACCGAACACTGATTTTGGTAATAAAATTCAATGATTTGCAAGCGTTGCTCGTTAGTAAGTCTATTCATGATGAAATGTCAAAGCATACTGAGCATCTTTCTCTTTGACACCATGTCTGACATCCCACGTGATCTGTCAAATACTACTGCATGAAAATCCTAACCTCAAAAAAATCACCCGTTACAATTATTTGTAATTACATTTCATTAAATTCACACATTCACTTATTTAGCCGTGTCTATTTCAATAACGACTTAGGCTTACAATTCAATAGAATGGCATACTCTAGCGCTTTTATTTCAAAGTATTAGTCAATGGAAAGCATAACGATAGACAAACCATACCCTGCAGACACTTTGGAATTCATTATTATTAGAATGGTAATTGCAATTACGTTTATTACAGTAATTAAGCAGAGATTTACGAGAGGAGGACGACTTTGCATGCCATGGCGTATGAATATGACATTCCCAAAAATTATCACTATTCATATGTGCTTTATTGCTTATGCTATATGAACGAAGACACAGCTCTAAAGACCAATCGCCTCATATAATGTTTATTTAACTATAAACAATTGTCAAGCTGCCACATTGCCATAATGGCGCTGTACAGCCATCAGCTGTTGCACCCACTTGCTGTGGACTTCCTTACCATCCTGTAAGCACTATTTTACACTCATAAGTGTACGCATTGCAAATATCGAAACATGTTTGCGCGTGTGTGATTGTCCACTTATGTTGCAGCATTATGTTCACTTTGATTATAATGCAATTTGGTAGCAATGCACATGTGTGCGTAGCAGCCATAACCACATGTTATCTATTTGTGTGTGTGTGTGTGTGTGTGTGTGTTGCGTGTACTCGCTGAAGTAAAAGTACATATAATTACGGTAAGTAAATACAATTACAGCAACAAATACTGCTCGGGTTATGTACATATGCATAAGTGCTCCAACACTGGTATTGGACTCCTGAATTTATGCTTGCATGTGTAGTTATATAAGCATATTTGTATGTATCGATATGCTAATGTAATCGTGAAATTGCATTTAACTCTCTGTGGGCAATTAGCTTATCAATGGGCAATACATCTGAGCACACGCATTAAGAATATTTGTATACTTATCTACATATGTACATATGTAACGGGTGATTTTTTTGAGGTTAGGATTTTCATGCATTAGTATTTGACAGATTACGTGGGATTTCAGACATGGTGTCAAAGAGAAAGATGCTCAGTATGCTTTGACATTTCATCATGAATAGACTTACTAACGAGCAACGCTTGCAAATCATTGAATTTTATTACCAAAATCAGTGTTCGGTTCGAAATGTGTTTCGCGCTTTACGTCCGATTTATGGTCTACATAATCGACCAAGTGAGCAAACAATTAATGCGATTGTGACCAAGTTTCGCACTCAGTTTACTTTATTGGACATTAAACCAACCACACGAATGCGTACAGTGCGTACAGAAGAGAATATTGCGTCTGTTTCTGAGAGTGTGGCTGAAGACCGTGAAATGTCGATTCGTCGCCGTTCGCAGCAATTGGGTTTGTGTTATTCGACCACATGGAAGATTTTACGCAAAGATCTTGGTGTAAAACCGTATAAAATACAGCTCGTGCAAGAACTGAAGCCGAACGATCTGCCACAACGTCGAATTTTCAGTGAATGGGCCCTAGAAAAGTTGGCAGAAAATCCGCTTTTTTATCGACAAATTTTGTTCAGCGATGAGGCTCATTTCTGGTTGAATGGCTACGTAAATAAGCAAAATTGCCGCATTTGGGGTGAAGAGCAACCAGAAGCCGTTCAAGAACTGCCCATGCATCCCGAAAAATGCACTGTTTGGTGTGGTTTGTACGCTGGTGGAATCATTGGACCGTATTTTTTCAAAGATGCTGTTGGACGCAACGTTACGGTGAATGGCGATCGCTATCGTTCGATGCTAACAAACTTTTTGTTGCCAAAAATGGAAGAACTGAACTTGGTTGACATGTGGTTTCAACAAGATGGCGCTACATGCCACACAGCTCGCGATTCTATTGCCATTTTGAGGGAAAACTTCGGACAACAATTCATCTCAAGAAATGGACCCGTAAGTTGGCCACCAAGATCATGCGATTTAACGCCTTTAGACTATTTTTTGTGGGGCTACGTCAAGTCTAAAGTCTACAGAAATAAGCCAGCAACTATTCCAGCTTTGGAAGACAACATTTCCGAAGAAATTCGGGCTATTCCGGCCGAAATGCTCGAAAAAGTTGCCCAAAATTGGACTTTCCGAATGGACCACCTAAGACGCAGCCGCGGTCAACATTTAAATGAAATTATCTTCAAAAAGTAAATGTCATGAACCAATCTAACGTTTCAAATAAAGAACCGATGAGATTTTGCAAATTTTATGCGTTTTTTTTTTTAAAAAAAGTTATCAAGCTCTTAAAAAATCACCCTTTATGTATATATGTACAATAATTTTTGAGTATCCTCAAATCCATCTTGTCCGTTAAGGATCTCCACATTACCCAAAACGCGAATACAGAAAGCTAACAAAAGCAAACTGTTTTTTATATGTCATCTGATCAAATTTGACCCGGACTGACGAAAAAAGAACCACCGAAAGCTAACAAGAACAAACTGCTTTTATATGTCATCTAATCAAATTTGACCCGGACTGAAGAAATAAGAACCAAAGAAAGCTAACAAAAGCAAACTGCTTTTTACCTTACATCTGATCAAATTTGACCCGGACTGATGAAAAAAAAAACACAGAAAGATAACAAAGCCAAACTGCAAACTGATGACAAAAAAAAACCACAGAAAGCTAACAAAAGCAAACTGCTTTTTATATGGCATCTGATCAAATTTGACCCGGATTGAAAAAAAAAAACCACAAAAAGCTAACAAAAGTAAACTGCTTTTTATATTCCATCTGATCACATTTGAGCCGGACTGACAAAAAAATTTATTTATCGTATTTTAATACAAATATTTCTTTATTATCGCCTTCAAAATAGGATCGATTTTCCATACAATTTTTATAGGACCCATTTGTGATGGCCTACTGTGGCTTCTGCGAATTTTTGGTTTTGGCTCATTTTTGGAACGCCATTCGCTAGATTGTTTGATAGCCTCCAGGTCATATTCATAAAACTAGGTTGCTTTACCATTAATGATGCGTTCAATGCACGTAGAGTCGTCAGCCACGTTTTCATGCATCTAATTTGCGACCTCCACTCGCCATTGTTTTTGAAAAATATTCAAGACTTTTTATGCGAGTTTGAGGGATTACTTACGTTTCCACGGGCAAAAATCAGCCTTTCTCAACATTTTTTTTTTTTTTTCATATAAAAAATTAGACAATTTATTAGAATTTTTTATTGTTACAAACATACACTAATAACAAAGTAATTCTGAAAAATGAATTTTTGAAACAAAAATATTTTAAACTCGACCATTGCGACGCCATTTCCGGTAACCTCTTGGAAAAAATATACGCCCGCGTTGGCAGGATAACTCCTTACAGGATCATCTAAAGTAAAACGTGTTTTAGTTAAAACCTTAACTTATAACTTGGACGAAGAAAAATAAACTGAAAATGGCTTTTCGGCAGACAATTTTACAAAAAACTAAAATTTCAGTGAAAATTTCGGCACTTTTTCCTCCAATTAATTGTAATTGAAAACAAAATCCTGTATAAAATTGTATGAAGATCGGCTTAGTAGTTCTCGAGAAATCTTGTCAACCGACTTCAAAAACACGGTTTCGATAAAAATGCGTTTAAAGACGGCGCACTTAGCCTGACCAGCCTCGAATGCACAACTTCTCAAGCCTGTATCTCTAAAACTATTACTCAGATCAACTTGAAAATTAAGAACGATATTCTAGTGGTGTTGTAGAATTTAATATGAAAATAAAAAAATCTATTTTTTTAAAACCGCAAACCCATGTAACCCCTTAATGTCAAAATGAGTTAAGTCGAACCATCCTCTGCTATCACTCTGATGCCAACACGACGACACGACGATTTTCAAACACTTTTTTCCCTTTTAAATTTTTTTGATGTTATCGTCACTAACTAAGCTGGATGGACTAATCGCAAGTTTCCGAAAACTTCACGACCTTCACTGAATGCTTTGAACCCCTCGAATACCTGTGTTCGTGATATGGTAAACCCTCTAAAACGCTTCTCCTACATTTTCAACGATTCTGTAACCATCATACCATTGGAAACACAATATTTCCAGCAACCTCATTGGAAATCAAACTTTAGACGTTCATAAAAAAGGTCGTATCAATTTAGGAAAGAATTGTTTGTCGATTCAGTTCACGCACGTACTTTATATATGGACTTGTATGGGTAATATCTGAGTGCTTCCGTTTTTATTTCTTCTTCGACCAAAAATATATAAGTTGAAACGAAACACGGGCACTTTGCAAAAGTATAAGACCAGTGCAGAACCCTTTGGAAATAATGAAAAGTGATAGAAAATTAAAGAAGGTTGAAACCCATTGGAAACAAAAGGTAAAATAGCAAAAATGAAAGGAAAAATAATTAACAAACCATCAGAGGACAGGAAGAGAAAAGGGAGGAGGCACAACTGAACTCTTAAGACTTTAAAAAGTGTTAACTCAGTACAGTAACAGTAGGTTTAATTTTTTTAAAATTCGATTTTCGGGTTGGTATAAAATTTGTATATGCATTGCTATGGTAAATTACCTCAAAAAATTCGGAAAAATACTCCCTTGGTCCAATACAATAAATTTGAAAAAAAGTCGTGTAATTTTAAAACGTTTAATAAAAGTTGAAAGACGCGAATTTAGCACGTTTGTTCCCTTAAAACCATATGACAACAGCACATTGGGGGTTTCCTAACCAGCAAAATTGTTTCAATTCCATACACACATACATACAATTCAGGAGCGACACACTATTATCAAGGTCTCCATTAAACCTATCAATGCCAGCGAGCACCATTTCAGATTTCAGTTTTCGTTTTCATGTTTTTTTATCTCTTTTTTAAGGAGTATATAGGAGTGCAAATTCTTTTGGGAAATTAACAGCAGGCAACTCAATGAATTTTCATTTTAATGCGAAAATTGTCCTGGTGCAGTGGAAAAATAAAAACGCCAGTAAAATGGAATAAGGGCAAGGCAAGCAGAAGCGGGTTTGTGGGTAAGTCCATAGAAGCGAAGTGATAGTAATAAAAACGTAGCACAGCCAACAGGCGTATAACAACGACACTGCCTGGCAGCAACTGCCATTACATGTACAAAACTACTATACATGCAACATATGCTCGCACCTGCGCGGCATTTCGTTTGTCCTCCTGCATGGACGCGCTCTTCGACTCCACCTACACGCCCACCCAAGCTGGCATTGGGACATTTGTGCTCCTCTTTGCAAGTGTCAGCTCTGTCAACAGCCGTGCCGGAACGCAACGTATGCCAGTTTTAGCCTTTTTATTGAGCTGCGCCAGTGACAACATCGAAAAGCGTGACTTTCTGCTAACAGACAAACACATACACACAAATGCAGAATGTAAAAGACAGCTCGCTTCAATTCACTAAGGATATTAACTGGTGCGACATACTTGGTATGTACATATATAAATATATGTATATAAGCAATTGTAGATACTACTATATGCACAACTGTAAAAATCGTAAAAACTCACACGTGTATACTTTTTACCAACGTTACTATTAAAATGCTTGGCAGTATGGCATAAAGTATGTAGCTCCAAGAGCTGTTTAAAAATGTAGAAACTTCAAAATAAATATCAAAAGTAACTGTACGCCAAGAAAAGTTAGGTAGTAGTGCGCTTTAAAGAAGTGGGATACTTGAAGTTTTTTTATAAAAAATTTTTAAGTTGTATACTAGGGTGGGTCAAAAAATAATTGACTGCGTTTTCGCTTGGTACTATGAAAAATAGGTTCTTTGATAGCTCTTCGATTTGTATTTGGAAAACTAAAAACATTATGTAATAAATATATGTATTAGGGTGGGTCAGAAAAAAATAATTTCGTTTTCGCTTGGTACTTGAAAAAGAGGTTCTTAAAAACCTCTACATTTGTATTTGAAAAACAAATAATAATTTATAATAAAATATATTAGGCGGGTCAAAAATTAATATCGTTTTCCTTGGTACTTGAAAATAGGTTCTGACACCTCTACGGTTTGTATTTGAAAACAAAAATAATTTATAATAAATATATTAGGGTGGGTCAAAAAAAATTAATATCGTTTTCGCTTGGTACTTGAAAAATAGGTTCTTAAAACCTCTACGTTTGTATTTGAAAAACAAATAATAATTTATAATAAAATATATTAGGGTGGGTCACAAAAAATTAATATCGTTTTCGCTTGGTACTTTGAAAAATAGGTTCTTAGACACCTCTACGATTTGTATTTGAAAAACAAATAATAATTTATAATAAAATATATTAGGGTGGGTCAAAAAATTAATATCTTTTCGACTTGAGTACTATGAAAAATAGGTTCTGACACATCTCTACGGTTCTATTTGAAAAACAAAAACCAATATAGTAATAGAATATATTACATATTAAGGGTGGGTCCAAAAATAATAATTTCGTTTTATCTTGAAAAATATTATCTTCGTTTACTCTGAAAAATAGGTTCTTAGACAGCTCATAGATAAAAACCTTTAGTTTAAAAATTTAAAATTTTCTTTCACAAAACTCACCTATTAAAATATTTAAGAAAATTCAGAGCGCATATGTTGACATCTCTATTGCTTTTAACAGATTTTATAATACAAACAAAATTCACTGTCACACATCTTTAATGTTTGCACTTATGTATGTACAACACTGATATTCGCTATGACGCCAGCTACTCAATGCAAATCGAAAGATTTCGTCAAATGTACCTCTTGGTTTGGTTGTCAATTTGGCTTTTCGCCGCCACAAAGTCATTTTTAGCGCGTCCAAATCACAGCAGCAGTTGACACTTGCACGACACTTGACAATATTGTGCAATAATATAATATCTTCTATATAATATATACACAATACGCAAAATACGAATACAAATGCTTACCATAAAAATATAAGAAGAAATCTAACGTCCCAGCAAGAAAACGCAAAGTGCTCAAAACGCCCAAAATATTAGTACCTACCATATGCTGGACCCAGCAGACTTCCTTTTGTTTTGCCTCGTTTCCTTTCAAATCGTTGCTACTAGCACAAATACACCATTATTCATGTACGTATGAACACTTGTGCGGCAGCCATTGTCATTAGCAGTCAAGAACTTTGCCTAAAAAATAAGGCCTAAAAGCATGCAGCGGCAGCGTATTACTTACTTGTTTGCCATATTAGTAACGAAAACAAACCCACTATTCCTGCTTATGGCTGTACAGTGTGTATTTAATACGCACGAGGGCGTCATATTGTTATTTAATAATATTTATTGTTGTATTTATGTCCTGTCAATGACAGCCGCAAAGCGTAATCTACAAACGATAAATATGTATGTATATACTAGCGCCGCGTACGCACGCATACACGCACAGCCGCACACACATTATGGCATTTCCAAATATCCGCTGACAACAGCTGTCAACGACGCGACATGGCGCAACGTTCGGTCGCGTCGCCATTTGGCGTGACAGTCACTGCATTGTGGCTGCCAACAAGTAAAAGCCCGTTTCGTCGTCATAACGTATTGACAGCTTTTGTTTCGTGTTGTTTACGTGTTACTTACCCTCAACGCGTTGTCTTATTGTGTGCGTATTGTACACTTTTAGGCGTTGCAAGTGTCCATGTCACGCAGCTTTTGTCAGCGCAACATGGAAAATCGGCATGGAAATAAACTTGGGTATACAAATTTTTTATATACTTAATACACTATAGGCGCATACACTGGAGCCGTGCCAATGCCACCGCTCGCGTTGCCTTTCCATTATCATCTTCTCTTGTGTTTTCAATTATTCATTGACATGTCTGTTGCAGATATTCGGGTGTTTAAGCGTGGTTTGCATTAAGTATTTAGCGCGAAGATGTCGTGGCTGTTTATGGTATTGTTTATGGCGCCAACGCACTTACATACAATATATCATATTACCGAACGGCTCTTTGTGTCTTCAGCAGGGAAAAGGTGTCTGCTTATTAACGCATCTTTGTAATCATAAAATCATAATGTTGTGTGAAAATTATTTGACGGAAAATGCTCATTTGATACGCGCAGCAACGAATTTCGACAAAAAAAAACCTTGAGGTCTTTGTTATGTGAAGTATACGAAACAGGGAGGAAATAGCTTTAAGTTTTATTTAATTTTCACAATTTTTACTGCATTTTATTTTTGTTTTCGTCGCTTCAAAGAATTTCGATTTCCAATTGAAAGGCCAAAAAACTTCGTAGGGAGGCGTTGTTCGATGACGACCCGTGTCAAATGCAAGACGAGCTTGTTTCAGCATTGAAAGTCACCCGCCAAGCCATTTCAAAGCGACTATATGCGTTGGAAATGTTTCAGAAATAAGGAGACTTAGATTCCTTATGATCTCAATACCAGTAGAGATACGAAAAAGTGATTATGTTGCATGACAACGCTCGACCTCACCTGTTAAAACTTACCTGAAAACGAATGAAAGGAAAGTTCTACTCCATATGCTATATTCCCCAGATAATGAGCCGTCCAACTATTATCAATTCCGTTCAATGGCACATGCTCTTCCTCAAAAACAGTTCCACTCACAAGACAACATCGAAAAATGGCTTGATGGCATCGCAAGATGAAGGTTTTTACCATAATGGTATTCAAGCTTTACCAGAAAGATGGAAAAAAGTTGTGACTAGAATTTGTAACCATTTCATTTCAATAAAATTGTATTTTTATTAAAAAATTTGCAAGACCTTAGTTGGGCACCTAATAAAGGGTGATCATTCTCACGGTTCCCTACTTTTTTTTTAAGAAAAAAACACAGAAACTTCAAATTTAATGGGGGAATATTTATTATCATTCGAAAAAACATTCTTTGGCATTTATTTTTTGAAGATTTTGAAGAAGATGATCCATCCATGGAATCCAATTTCCGATGACTTAGTTCGAGCATTTTGACTGGTAACTGAAATATGGACCGATGATTCCAACGTCCCACAAACCTTTGGTGTTTTTTTTTTTCTGCATGAAATAGCACCTTTTGAATCTCTTCAGGTTGGTCTAAACGTGCCAATTTTGCTGGTTTACTTACCCAGAGGCTCCAGTCTGAAATGGGTCTCATTGCTGAACAAAATTTGGATTGAAAAAGTCGGTTCTTCTTGGAACTTCTTAAGAGCCTCATGGAGCGAAGCGATGTCGCTTGAGAAGGTTGAACAGCTTCAGTTCTTCCACAAGCTGTATTTTGTGGGCTTTCAAGTTAAGATGTCGACGTAAAATGCCAAGTCTTCATATGTCAGTCCGAGTTGCTGCGAACGACGCCGAATCGACTTTCCACTTTCAAAATTCATTCTCTCCAATATTCAAAACAAATTGGAACGATTTTCGAATGCTTTATGCTTGTATGTACCTATATAGTATATATGAAAAAACCACTTAAAGAGATTTTTTTCACTTTGAGAAAATCTTTCTTCGATGATGCTGGGGTGGAGTATCTTCACTCATACCACCTCCGCAACTGTTAGCATAACTAGGTACATTTAATATGTATTTATACCTGACATTTTCAAAAACTGCACTTGCCATGAAAACTGTGATTTTGCTTTATCCTGTCGTTAGCACCTGCTTTTATACATACATATACCGATGTAAATACCCATAACTGCGTATGAAAGAGTGCAGGTGCCAGCTGAGTTAATTGCTTTTTCGAATTATGCAACGTCGTATAAATCGTGCACACATAGAAACCGAGGCTAAGTTACACTACAGCCAAGTTCCAGCACTGTTAAGTGCCAGGAGGCAGGAGGGAGCCTTAGTAATTGGCTACTGATGTACGGTAAAACGCAAAAGCAAAATATATAAATGTGAATAAGTGCTGTGCATATACGAAAGTTTCCGACTTTTCTGTTATCTTCCGGGATGAGAAGGTGTTGGTAAGAAAAGTTGAGTGTTTCCGTCTGGAATTTGAAAATATGTGCTGCAAATGAGCGCAAGCCTTTGGGAGAAATATAGATCAATATTTCAGCAAATTGTCGGCAGCAAAAACTGACAGCTTAGATGGGAGCGAACAAATGCAAAGTCAGTAATAAGAGGCATCTACAGTTAGTAGAAATACAGCAAACAGGTGCATGCAATTATCAACAGCTCAAATGCAACACCCGATGCACTTTTGGCAAATCGCAAACTCCGCATGGTGCATCCTGGAAAACGCTAAATGATCTGTAAAAACTCCGAACTCACCTGACCTCTCATTGATTCGAACTATGATTTCATTTAGTTGAACCCTGGGCTAGTGACCGAGATATTCCGTCACCTAAGTATGTGAGAGTGGCATCCTGCAGAAATGGCTGACGAGGTTAATGCTGAGACTGCCTCTGTGCCTTTAAAACCTCATGGTAGATGTAGGTTGACTGAAGAGTGATAAGGCTCGAGAGAACCGATTGGCAGGGGCTGATTCTCCTCAACAAGGAGATCATGGGTTCTCACCGACGCAAAGGGTGCCATTAGTTATGGCTTAGAGACCCAACTGGGAATGGATGTGGGTGCAGATCGTCGACTCGTTTCTATTGAAAGCTCTTGAGAGACTCATGGTCCTATATAATACCTATATAGTACATTAGTGGTCGAATTCCAAGGAACGAGCTATTAAGTACTCTGTATGCAAAGCGAGGTCTATCGAAACTGCCTTGCACTCGGTAGTGCCATGACTGGAGGAAGCCTATATACATAAAAACTACGCTGTGGGTATCTCTCTGGATATCGAGCAGTCTTCAACAACGTACAGCCAAAGGTGATTATGGGAGCTCTAAATATGTTTGAAATCGAAGCTAATCTCAATTATGTAATGTTTCTTGGACTATAGAGTACGTGTTGAATACAATTTTCGATGACTCGTTCGAGCATTTCAACTGGTAACTCGCAAATGACAAGCGTGATGTTTTGCTTCAAGCGCTGAATCAAGCACGAAATTGTCCGCTTAAACTTTAGATTTTACATATTCCCACAGGAAATAGTCTAACGGTGTGATATCAAAAGGTCATGGTGGTCAATCTGCCGGACCAAAACGTGTAATTATTTGCTTACCGAAGTGTTCTCTCAATAAGTCCATTGATTGATGCGATGTGTGGAAAGTATCACCGTCTTTTTGATCTCGTCGAGATTACGAGCTTCAATTTCAGGCATCAAATAGTCGGTTATCTTTGAAGAAATATGGATCGTTGATTTTTCTTGATGGAATGGTAGCACATGAATCTCTTCAGGTTGCTCTTCGTCCCAAATATGCCAACTTCGATTGCTTACAAACACATTGAATCAGAAATGGACTTCATCGCTGAACTAAATTTGACTCCAAAACATCGGAACTTTTCAAGAGGTCATGGATCGAAGCGATGTCGCTTGAGAAGGTTTAGCGGCTTCAGTTCTTGCACAAGCTGTATTTGGTATTCTTACAAAAAATGGGCATCATCGCTGAACAAATTTTGGCTCGAAAACCTCGGATCTTGTTGGAACTTTTAAGAAATCCATAGAACGAAGCGATGTCGCTTGAGATGGTTTAGCGGCTTCAGTTCTTGCCCAAAGTTTATTTTGTATGCTTTCAATTTAAGATTCTGACGTAAAATGCGCCAACTCGTTCCATACGTCAGTCCGAGTTGCTGCGAACGGCGCCGTGTCGGCTCTACACGGTCTTTGTGTACACCCTCAGTTATGGCTGCATGCTGAATGTTACGAACGATCTGGCAGCATGACTCACGTAATCCTCGTAAGTCCTACTTGCTTACGCATAAACTGACGTAGCGCATTCTGATTGGTAAAATTGGGAAAACGGGAGCAATTAGACTGTTTAGCAAAGTAGGCCATGGTAAAAACGATCATACCGTCGATAACGTTCAGAGGGCGCAGTTGAGACTAAATTCTTTAATTAACTTTTTGATTTAACATTTTATTTAATAGAATTCGGTATTAAATAATATTTCAGTTAATTGCAAAAAATTTCTCGCATTTTTTATTAACACTAAACGTGGTCAATTCGATCAAATATTATCCAAAAATGAATGCTGAGCTCCAGATGGGATATGATGTTACGAATAGTGCGGTCAGTGGGCAGATTATGTTAACCATTAGTTGAGCAAAGTGCGCGAAACACATTCTTTATAGAACGTGAATTTCCGTAATGAAGTTGAACGATGCGTTCATTCGTAAGACTTTCCATGATGAAATGCCAAACAATACTGAACAGAAATAACATGATAGCTTGACATGACTCAGACGAGATCTATTGAAAAAAGGGTGTTTACGGATCACCCGTTATAAATGGCAACCAGCGTAAAGTGAAACCGTTATTTTTGAACGGATTTTATATACAAAAAATCGGTTTTTATGTGGGTAGTGGCATAACCACTTAAATCCGTGGAAGCTTAACACAGGTGTTCCAGCCTATAAGACCCGTGCATTTTCCCCTCTATCGTTCCCGGAATTCGCACATACCATATGTTTAGTTGATAAATAGACGCTATTTAATTTAAGCACTTGCGTCTTTTACAAATATCCGCTTGTGACATAGAAATTCAATAAAGGAAAATCATCAAACGTAAGGTGCCGGAAGAAAGCAAATAAAAACTCAAATTGAATATTTTACAACCACACACACACACATGCACAAACATAAGTGGAGTGAGGCAGATAAGCGAAAGAAAAAAAACTAAAATGGGAAATTCAAATTTGCTTTCACTTTGAGTATGGCAAATAGAATAGAAAAACTGAATCTGCATAAATCCAGCACCTTGCACTACACTTTATCGCTTTGTTCAGCGTGTGTGGCACTTAATGCTAATGGTGGAATACCAGTTCCGTGCAACTTTAAAATTTTAATAACAGTTGTCAATTTGTCAATAAGAATGCTGCATTTCCAAGGTTCAGTTGGCGCGCCGGCACTCGAACTCAGAGAACCACATATACATATGTATCACTGTACATACACATATACAACTATATACTATATATGAGTGTGTGTGTATCGTGTGTTGCGAAGCATTATGATGGAGTCGAGCTGAATTATAAATGAGCCGCAAAGTGGCAAAACATCAAGCACGAAAATTGCATGCTCTTGCCAATGCGAGCCAAAAACGTCCGGCCCGGCAAAAACAATCAACAGTTAGGAAACAAAGCAAGGAAGGACGAAAGGAAATAAGTCGACAAGTTGGAGTAGTTATTCCGGCAACAACACTAAATGCAAATCAACTGCAGACCGGAAGTGATGTTAGCACTTCAAAACACACTCCCGACCACATCAGACACTGCAACTACTACACCAACTCTAGTACAGCGGAGCGCATAGTGAACTAGTACAGCTTTAGTTTTCACACTCTGTGTGTTGTGTCCTTTGTGTGTGTGTGTGTGTGAGTATTTGTGTATGGTGAGGAGCAACAGTAGCAAAGTTGGCAGCCAAATGTGGCCTAAATGCAACAACACTATCAACACTGCAGCACTTAGCTAAGTAGCAAAGAGGTTCAAACGGTAGAGCGTTGCTATGAGCATGCAGTGTATGGGTATGGCGTACTGGGCAGGCGTCCAAATTGTCTGGCTGCAAAGTCGATGCGCACAACAACAAAAAGCCCGTGGCATGGAAATTATTACGCCAAAAAGACGCGCAGACTTTTGCTACTCCAGAGACTATGGAACTTAAACAAATGCAATTCATAACAAATGCGCCACGCCTCGTCATGCTAGGCATTCATTGCAGCGTCAAGTGCGCTCAGCATAAGGTAGTTTTTAAATCTACACTTCGCTTCGCCCTTTGTTTGGCCGTCTTTCGCTGGCATTGCGTTTGTATGAATGTTAGTGTTAATGTTGCCCGTTTAAGTTTCCGAGTTTATGCACTCGACCGAAAAGCAAGAAAATCGTAAAGAAAAACGTACTGCCGAAGTTTAAGAAGCGCTTAAGAATAAGTTCTTATACATACTTAAAGAATTTAGAAATGGCATACAGAAATATTTTCATGGTGGCGCCTAACGCGCTTGCATTTAAAGCTGAATCCAAGTCGACTTCTTAACCATACAAGTCGGGATAGGTGCCAAGGCAGTTTTTCTGTACGACTCTGTGTCATACTCAAAGACTTAAAGTTCAAAAGCCTTCAAACTTGCATATTTATTAAAATTATTTTCGAGGTAATTGACTATTGTAATAGACTGCCGGAAAATTCTTTAAAAAAAAATTTATAGTGTGAGCTTTTCCATATTCATCTTGATATACACATTTTTTTTACTTATCGATACAAATAGATTCACATCCTCGAAATATCAGCCCTTGACTGGATAAAATCCGGGTCGATTCCAATAAGGTCGCACTGGCTGTACACACTTAATGAGCCTTGCTTAAAGATGGAGACAAATTTGTTGTATGTGTATGCACTATATAAACTGTCCATTCTTTTTTTTTCAGTATCCAAAATGAGCGGATGAAGAAAAACTATTTGGCAAGTCTCCCAAGACAACAAGACAACTGAAATGCGATAAAAAGAAAAGCTATGCTAAAAACACTAAACATCTTAACACACCCAAAGAATGTGTGACTAATGGAAGCTGGAGGAAATGCACCATTACTGCAAGGATTTTTATGTCAAAGCAAAGTGCGAAAATTGCAAAACAGAAATAAGAAATGATGCAATGTAAATAAGTGGATAATGACGGATTCGAAAGCGTGAAGGTAAAAGAAAAAGACAAAATTATCTACAACTTCGTGTTATGAATGCCAACAGTGATATGGTAGCCAAGTTGCGAATGCCATGAATGTTTGTTTGATGACAGGAGATATTGCGCTTTGCCCTCTGGTATCGTACGGCTCGAGGAGTTCCTTCCCAATCCTGACGGAGCTTTTAATATTGCTCAACGTCAGTTTACACAGTCATATTAGTTTTGTGGGTATACCAAACTCAGACATAGCAGCATAAAGGCATCTTCTTATTGTGCTGTCAAAAACAGCTTTGAAATCGACGAAGAGGTTGTTTGTGTCGATGCTCTTTTCACGGATCTTTTCCTAGATATCTGGTCAGTTGTTGATTTACCAGGTCTAAAGCCACACTGATAAGGTCCAATCAATTTATTGACGGTGGACTTTAATCTTTTACACAGTACGCTCGATAGAACCTTATATAGCGATATTGAGGACGCTTATCCCACGGTGCTGGGAAAGATTCTGGGGTTTCTCTTTTTTTGAATTGGACAGAGCATGCTGATACATGCTTCTTCACCGCTACATTTGTCTATTCGAACTTCTTCATGGTCGAGCAATAGAACGTCTGCTTCATCGTCATCGATTGGAATATCGGGTTGCCTTCTCTGGCGTTATGCTTTCACCGCCATTCAACAGGGCTGAAAAAGTGTTCCTGCATAATTTCAGTAACTCTTGGTATCAGTCACCTCGGGGTTTAGAAGAATACGATCCTGCATTGAAACCTTTTGTTAGTCGTCACTTCTTTGCGTTGAATTTTCGAGCATCTTCTTTATTTACCTTAGCGAAGAATTAATTGCGATATAGATATCTTAAAGCAAAATATATTATCACCTTGGTAACTGAAATACATAGATCAAGCTATAAACCAAGAGTTCTAAATAGGACACTTTTTACGAGCTCCAACAGTCCAGCATCCGCCTATGCTTCTTCATTTTTAATAAATGCAATAACACACCAGCCCAATGATGGTCACAGCCACTTGCTTATTCATACATTTGCATTCTTGTACGCGGTCAGTGCAATCACCACAAACAAGCACGGCGCGCAACAGCCGCAAAACACCAATGCGCTGCATGCCACAATGCAACCAACGCACACCCCGTATCACTATACGCCAAAACATGTGCCTGGCCTGCCACTCGATGGTATACTTGCAGTGCGAACAAATTAAGGTCATGGCTGATGGCGGCAGCGAAACGAGCAAACTATTGGAAGAATCTTTTGTCACCCCCTACATAGTCTACCTAAGTGGTGCTTTGCTATTTGCCATTCATTGTTCACTTATCTCTTTGTATTTGTATTATTGCAAAACATTTCCTGATATAAAACTTCAACTAGTGGTTGCATCGTTCTTAAAGCTCTTAAATATTTTAATTTATTATGTCTAGAAGTTTTTATAAATTTGCATTGGTGAAAAACTATTCAAACTTTCAACTTTTTACCGCTATTCAGTGGATGCTTGGAACCTTGCTAGACATAATATAGCGTTAATATGCTTATGTCGAATTCAGACTACAAATTTAATAATATACTGCCATAAAACATATACATGTACGAAGTTGAACAGCCACTGTAGTACTCTTATTACATGTACACAACCATTGTCTCCAAATTGTTCAATGTACAAAAATTAATGGCAAAAATTGTCACAATACCGAAAGATAAAAACAAACTACTTATGTTTAAAAACCTTACGTTATAAATTTAAAAATAAATTGTTAAAAAGCCGATGTATAACAATAAATCAAGTAAAAGATTCAACTTCTACAGCTTGCTGTGCATTCAATTTATGAATTTATTTCAAAGAGCTCATCCTACGTTAGAGTTGAATGTCATGTTGGCAATGCCGTAAGTCGCTGACATACTGCTGAATGTTCTGACGTTCGTGAAACGTCAAGGCAATGTGGGAAATGTCAACCCGTTTCTCTTTCTCTATATCCGGTCAGCCATAAGACCTGTAAGTGGAATTTTGTGCTTAAATTGATTTTTTATCGAAAAAATCATATGAAATATTGAGAAATCGCAACAATTACACAAAAGAAAAAGTTAAATTGAACTTCAAATAATGCTATAGTGTATTTATTGTTGCGTTTTGAATTAATATTAACGCGTAAAAAGTGTATAAAAGAATGTTTTAATTCTACATAGCCAACACCATTGCTCAGTGCAACATATAAAATTTGATTAAACAAATCTGTTATTGCATGACAGAGTTTTGTGAAATTGTGTGATTTCTATATTTCACTTGATCGAATTTGTTAAATTTTAAAATTTTGCTTTGGAGCTGTTTTTTAACAAATTCTTTTCTACAATTTTCATGTTCTCCGGATACGCATCTGCATCTGTAACCAAAATGACAACCATATTATGAAAACTATATGATTTGTTTGCACTCAAAAGCCGACAAGATGAGGAAAATTATGAAACAAGGTAAAATCGTAATCGTCCTTAGTGGACGTTACGCAGGTCGTAAGGCCATTATTGTGAAGACTTCGGATGATGGTACACCCGAAAAACCATTCGGACACGCACTTGTCGCTGGTATCGATCGGTATCCACGCAAGGTGACCAAGAAGATGGGCAAGAACAAGTTAAAGAAGAAGTCCAAGATCAAGCCTTTCCTGAAAGTGTTGAACTACAACCATCTGATGCCCACCCGTTATGCCGTGCACGATATCTCTTTCGAGAAATTGTCGCCAAAGGATCTGAAAGACCCCGTTAAGAAGAAGACACACCGCTTCCAAACACGCGTCAAATTCGAATCCACTTACAAAGAGGGCAAGAACAAGTGGTTCTTCCAGAAGCTGCGTTTCTAAGCTAACACCTTTGGATTACTTGATACGTAGTTAAGCCCCTTAATTTTTATACATTTAAAAACATAATTTTATATGTTTTAATTGTGTGGAGAAGAGCAGAAAAGATGTAAGTGATACCAGGATGGTAGAATGTTGGAAAGCAATCAACAATCTAAAATAAAGTGGTTCTTAAAAATTATTTGTCTAGTTTTTTCTTTGTAATCTTGTGCGGAAAATGTGTGCATCTGTGTACGGTTTTAGATTGAAAATAGAATTACCTCAATTTTGCATTCCGTCGAGTCTGTTTAAGTGAAGCAATTAAAGTGCAGTGGCATTTGTTTATATGATTTGTTGTGGGTTTTCGTCGAATGGTATATTTATTAGGAATAATCTAACCTTGTGTAGACAAAAGGGAAATAGTATCTGTTATGTATTGCATACTTTTAGGCTTGATTTAGTTCGATAAACGAATTTGCATTCCTTGTAGTGAAATTTAAAAATTGCTAATTTTAGTAAAATTATTTAAATCAACATCCTTTTACATAATAATAATGTTAACGATGCGTCAAAATGTTAAGCATAGCGCCGCTTTGAGTTCTACTGTTATCACTAGCTGTAAATCACATATCTAGCAAAGTCTTGTAAAAAACATGATTTTTAGAGTATACGCGATATGGATTTTACAATATTACGATAAATTGTTTGCATTTTATCTTGCACATCTCGATTATGTCCTCTGCATTTCTTGATAATTTATCATCTGTTTATTTCAAGAAGTTTTACTTTTCTATGTTCGGACCACCAAATTAGTAAATATTGAAAAAGATCTTGTTTTTTGTTTACAGTTACTTTATTGAAGCAACCAAAGTATTTTCGCTCAGCAAGTATGATGGTCAATACAAGTAAATAGCTCTACATTTTTCCTCAAATACAATGGATTAAGTTAACAATATTTTTTTCTTAATTTAGTGGTTTTTGCTCATAAATAAATAAATGTAAAAATAAGCGATTTTAAATATATTTTAGATTTTTTCCACCACTTCACAAACGGTTGAATAAAAGCAGACACAATTTGAAAATTCTAGTACAATTTAAAACTATAAGGAGAGATGTCAACAAATTATTTCACACTATTGTATATTGCGTCGATAAATAAATCGCAGAGGCTAAGAAATCAAAAATTAAATCAAGCAAGCTTTAAATCGCAACACAAAAACATGATGAAAACAAGTTCTCGTGCCGATTTGCGCGCCATACCCCAGATTGCGTAATTGGATCTGTAAAAGAAATGAGATTTTAGTAAATATGACTAAAATATTGACTAAAGTTTATTTAATTTTTGGTGCAATTACCTGCTGCTCCAATTCTCTTATACGCCGACACGCAACACAGGGAGTAACAGAGGAGATGGCGACACGTTTTTATTAGTAGCGCACAATCGGATCAAGGTTTGAACATCAAAGCGGGCATTGCAATATATTGCAGCTGAGCGCAGGCCTCGGATTTTGTTTTATAATTTTGATTGCATACCAGATTTTGGATTTTAATGCCAATTGGCTTAGTTGCAGTGAATTGAATGCTGGCGTTTTTTAACTTTTTGTTTGTTTGTGTTAACATAAATATACATAATACAGATCAGCAACAGTCAAATAGCGACAATAACAGACCGGGGTTTTGTAACTTTTAAACGGCTTAAACTAAAGTAATCTAATTTTTGCTTTAATCTTAATCGCGATATTGTCCTTGAGGCCTGTGGTGTATAGCAGTGCAATGTGTGGGATCCCACATAACCAGTTTTTATTTTTGGTTGACAGTTAAACGGATATCGGATACATGGTGCGGGGCGGGCAGCGTGTAAGTAGATTTAATTTTTTGGTGATAGAAATGGGCAAAATTAAAAAATATTCAAATATATGCATAAATAAGTATAATTTTGAAATGAGATCGAAAGTGTATAGAAGATGGCATCGCCAAGACGATGCTGAAAATATGATAAAGGTAGAAGTTACAAGCACAAGCTAAAGAGAAAAGCCAAGTCGAAATAATCTGTAGGGATACAAATGTATAAACAATACTACAAATTTACTTATCACAAGTGTTTGAGTGTGAAAATGTATGTGTGCAAAGAATTGGTTGACCAGGTGCGCAACTTGTTACAATAGGAAGCGCACTAGGGTTGTATGTAGATGTGGTTGCCAGGAAAGAAAATTGTGTATTTTTGGACTCTAAATGCACATCCAGGCTACTAAAAACAAATAAAAGTATTAGAAGAAGAACGATCCACACCAAATATAGCTGTAATGTACACTAATTTACAAAAATAAAAGGGATTTAGAAAAATATTTCATACAAGCGGAGCGTTAGTAGTAAATTAAGGTTAGCGCTGGAACAGTTTGATTATAATTAGTAAAAGCCTAAAAAGCATAGAGTAGATAAATGTTATATCTGTAGTACGTAATAAAAATTTGCAAGTAAACATACAGTGAACGTATGCACAAAATATAAGTAATATATAACAAACACACTAAAAATACAATAACATTAAAAGCTTAACCATTCAATGCATATTTACTATCGTAATTTAGAAAATTCGTATTTTTACTTAAATTTGAGTCTTGCCGAAAGCAGAAAATATATAGTCGCATGCATTGAATAGCTACTAAATAAGTACATTATAAAAGTTGGAAGAAAATAACAACTCCACAGGCGGGCTATACTAATATACGTAGGCACTTGAGAGAGGCTATAACAGATTGTATGATTCTTTGGGTTGTATAATTGCTTTACCAATTCACGCGTTTTCTGGCCAAAATTTTCAGGATATTTTCCACGACATCTGTGCTGGAAGCAGTGCCACCCAAATCTATATACCAAAAAAAAAAACATATTTTTGAACATACTACTACCATATTTAACGCTCAAACCTGGTGTGCGAATGCCATCATTAACCACAGTTTCATATGTCGCCTCATAAATAACACGGGCGTGTTCTTTGTGTCCTAAATGATTCAACATATCAGCGCTAGCGTTTATCATTGCCACTGGATTGGCAATATTTTTTCCAGCAATAGCTGTGCCAGTATTACGGGTGCCGGGTTCAAAGACAGCGAACTACAATATTATATAAGCAACATTTGGTAAAATAATTTTATAATCTAAGTTCCACTTACGTGATCGCCGTAGTTAGCACCAGAGAGCAGACCTGCACCACCAATTAAGCCGCAAATAACATTGGAAACAATGGTGCCATACAAGTTGGTCATGTTCATTACATCGAACTGTATAGAAAACATAAATAAATTTTATTTATCGTAAAATTTGTGGATACAAGTGTCTTACTTGATGTGGATTAGACACCAACTGCATGCATGTGTTATCGATGATCATGTTGTTATGCTCGATTTCAGGATACTCCTTGTGCACATTTTTGGCAACTTCAAGGAAAAGACCATCGGATAACTTCATAATGTTGGCTTTGTGAATGGTTGTGACCTTTTTGCGATTATTCTGACGCGCATATTCGAATGCATAACGCGCTACACGCTCAGCATTTTCAACCGTAACTACCTTCATGCTTTCAACGACACCGCGTACAGATTCATGCTCCAACATAGCGTACTCACCGTCAGTGTTTTGACGAATCAATACAACATCGATATTCTTGTGACGCGACGGTATACCGGGGTATGAGCGACAATGTAAAACATTTACGTACAAGTCGAGTTCATTACGAATGGCTACATTACGTGACACCTCATCTAAGCCTTGCGATTTCGTTTCAATATTACCCTTAATGGCAACACCATTACGTTTAATTGAAGTTATGGCATAATCCAAGTCATCATTGCCCTCAGTAGAAGGATCGATTTCAATTACTTCGAAATCAACGGGTGCGCCAACGAAGCGGAAGATTTCACGAATGTAGTGCATAAGCTCGGGACCGATACCACCACCTGGCAGCATTGTGACTGCGTGACGACCACCATATTGTGCAGATGGTATATCAACACCCTAAACAGTAGGATAAACAGTGATTAACCTCACTTTTGTTTACATTTTAAGGGGACATATTTAGAAAGAAAAAAACAGCAATAATTACCGTCCACTTCTTTTGGAGAGCCGACTTGGTATGTGCTACATCTTCGCCCTTTTCTTTTGTCACCAGCAGAGGATAGCCCTAGCAAAGGAAGAAGTGTTTAGTTGTATAAAAATTAACGTTTTGCTTGAAATATCTTATGTAATTATTGTTCTAGAGTGAAACCCTTTAGAAATATTTTAATAAATCTCTTTAATACATACGCGAGTCAGAAATGGCACTTGAGTTTGCAGTAAGCGTTGAGTATAACGTAAAGCCATTTTATAATTTTTTACACTTTTTTCTTAATTACTACAAGAACTAAATAATTTTGCAAAAATCTACTTTGCCAAATCTGAAGCGGCGACTGCTCTGCTGCTTCAGTGTGAGTGGCTATTCACAATTATCAAAATGTGAATGAAACTTTATTTTCATGTAATATCAAAAATTGACAGACATCAAAGCGACATCCTACGTCATAAAAAAAAACTTTCAAACTTTCGCAATGATTGTAAACAAAGCCTTCGCAACTTTCGTTCATAACTCTATAATATGTAAAATTGCAATTATATTTGTTTACTTTTAATTATTTATAAACATTTTTGGAAATAGCTTGCCAACCCTTACAAGCTGCGGTTAACATTGAAAGCCGAATTTTTTTGAAGGAAGTCGTTACTTCATTACTACAATGCGTTCACGAGGAAGTGTTTTCCGGAAGTAAATTGCTTTTGATTTGAATTCAAAATGGCTGACTTTGAGCGGGCAATGGTATCTACTATTTTCAATTTATAAATTATTGAAAACTTTTAAAAAGTATTTTGGACAACTTTAGTCGTTCTCAATAATATTTCAGAAAGAAAACAAGTATTATTCTCAAGTAAAAGATTAGTAAAACATAATGTTTGTGCCTCTTTTTCACAAAGGTAGTGACAAAAATATTCACCACTCCAAAATGTTGAGTTCAAATAGCAACCATGCAAGAAGTTAAACAATTCTAGGGAACGCTCTCAAGTATAACTAGTACAGTGGTACTAACGAGTGAAAATAGCAAGAAGTACATTGCGGAAAAGGTGGCAATAACTGAGATATTTAATTGTATAAAATAATGCTAGATGTTTTTAAAAAATATGATATACAAAAATAAGTTGTGTAAAAGATGTAATTACAGACGCATCTGCATGTGTACTTACATAGTCACGTTCATGCAAAGAAATTATTATAAATTTTATGGTTGTCAATTTTTATCTATACATACATACATTTGGTCGAATGTGATTTTTAATCGCCGGTACTGATAATGTTATCTATGATAAATCGGGCCGATAAGTATGATTACTTCGTGGTATGATACCCAGCAAGTCATGGCTATCAAAAAAGGCAATATTTTGAAACAATTAGTGCGGAAACTAACCCATACACACACCATGCAACTCATAAGTTCATAGCGTTAGAAAGGGATGAAGTGTTTCGGTTAAAATTGACAATTGGGCCCCAATAAACTCTTAGAAACTTTAACGGAAATCTTTGGTAGCGCAGTTGGGTAATTAACCGTTGATCTAACCACTAGGTCACTTGTTGGGTATTTGGTGTTTGTATTTATTTTCATTATTACCAAATGAGACTGATTTAATGGAAATTTATTTATATACCAAGAAACCTATTTGCTGGTACACTCAACTAATTAATCCAATCATAATATTAGAACTTTGTATAATTCAATTTTCTTTCAAGTCCAAAAAAGAACTGTGAAATGAGTGATAACGAAAACGGAGAACCCACCTGGTTGGACACAACGTACTTGACGAAAATTCTAAAGAAATACACACAAAACCAACTAGGTAAAATTATATCATTTACAAAAATACCTGCGACTAAAAAAGGTGAAAACTATGCAAGTTGTATGTATCTTATAACTGCTTTGTACACAACGGAACCGGAATTGGCAGTCATAAAGGAAGTACAATTTATTGTAAAATCACGTTTAGAAAGCGAATTGTTCGCACAAATAGAAGAAGACTTTAACGTTTTCGTACGTGAAGCTCAAGTATATAATGTAATAATGGATTTAGCAGAAGAGCTGCTTCGAAGCGTCAAAGACGAAACATGTTTTGGACCCAGGTTAGTATCTTAAAAACAAACTGATTTAGTCGCCAATGTTACGCATTACCATTATAGAGCAATTTATTTGGATGAACGCATTATAGTTCTGGAAAACCTTAAACTACAAGGCTTTTCTATAGAAAATGTTAAAACTGGATTGGATTTTGAATGTTGTCGTCTGATACTGGAGAAATTGGCCAAATTCCACGCAGTCACTATGGTTCTCTATAAAAAGGTTTTATTATTTATATAAAATACATATTAATTCACATTTATGTATGTACATCAAATGTTCTTACTTACTAAATGTATATGTACGTATGTTTGTAGAATCCAGATATATTCCGGCATCATTTGCCCAGCAATATATCCGAACATCCTTCGCCGCTGCATGACGTCTATACAAATACCATTCAAAACTGTATCGAATACTGCCAAACCAATCCGAAACTTCAACGCTACGTACCAAAATTGCAAGCTTTCGGTGAAAAAATCATTCCAAAGATGATAAATGTTTTCAGTCGCTGTCAAACGGATCGTTATCATGTGTTGAACCATGGCGATGTTTGGGTGAATAATATGATGTTCCGTAAGGACCTTAGCGGAAATGTTGTAGACGTATTATTCGTAAGTATTCATTAGAAATATGAAAGTGTTTAATATAAGTAACACGACGAAACACAGGTGGACTATCAAGAAGGATTTTATGGTTCTCCAGGCATCGATTGGAATTTTTTCATTTTTACATCGTGGCAAAAGGAAGTATTCCAAAATCACTTTGAGGAGCTAATGACCATCTATCATACGGTGTTGTCTGGCTTATTGCACAAATTAGAACATGACGAGCGTATACCCACAATCGAAGATGTAAGAAAGGCAATTATCAGTAAAGGTTTCCATGGTGAGTTTAAAAAACTTGCAAATAACTAATATGGATAGTGGAAGTGTTTGTTTTTGAACGATTTTTTTTTTTTTTTTTCAAATGTAAAAGGTCTTACGTCGGCAACGTGCTTGTTACCAATACTGATTAATGAACATGCAGAGTTGTCAGACCCTATAAATTTCATTTTGAATACTGATGAGGCGTTAGCTAATCGACGAAAAATCTTCGACAATCCAAAATATGGCGAAAGATTGGAAGTTTTCTTGGAATTCTTCGAAACCAATGGCATTCTGTAAAAAATAGTATTATGAAAGTGTTACGCGATCTATATGTATACAGATTCATATATAATAATGTATGTATGTAAAAAATTTAAACATTTTGATAAACTAAAACAGAGTATAAGAAGGTCTTTATCTAGATTTTCATCAATCAGTTAGTTTGAACAATATATTCGGAGGTTATAGAGATGTATTTGACAAAAATTCTTTTCAAATGAAGTTAACTAGACAAATAAAAATTTTTTTCATACCAGAGTTATTTATTTATATTAATTTTTATTACGACCTTAATGTTAATTCACAATTGTCGTACTCTGTTGAGGACAAAACGTGAACGGATGTTTAAATCGATTTAGACGTTCGGATGTTGGTGAATGCAGGTATTCACATTGGTTTGTAGCTTGTCATTTGGCCAGCTGTTATTGACGGTTCATGTCATACTTTTCAATGCAACACTTAAATTGCTCTCTCCCGTAGTGATTCTCTCATATAATTTCAATGAGATGTGTGTGTGATTACCCTATGTTATACCAGAGAATGTAAAGACATTATGTTCTCTGGTTATACTACAAAAATTTTCACCATTTATTAGCCACGACAAAATAATTCTCATTTCTTAGCAGACGTATATGAAAGGCAGGTGTAACTAGAGTGTAACACGTAGTGAAAAATCGAATTCAATTTATTCTTCATTTAGTTGGTTAAAATTGTGGAAAATATTTGTTATATTGTTATTTTTACTATTGTGTTTCGTATTAAATATAAGAAAATATATATTAAGTGATGAAAGTTACTAAAGTCGATAGATGTGTGTATATGTATGTGTTCAAAGAAAATTTATTCAAAGTGTAAGTGTGCACAACTAAGCTAATGTAGATACATATAGACAACGAAATAACAACGCCTACCTTTTAAAAGTAAAATTTGACAAAATATATTAAATAGTAAGGAAATTTTATGAAAAAAGCTATCCAAAAAATGGTTTTACAACGATAAAAAAGAAGAAGAATCATATATAAGTGATATACGTATGTACATACGAATTATATACGTATAATGCATATTACGGAATATACACATTTGTACAAGAAATAAGCGAAACCAGTAAAGTCTACCTATAAGAATCGGAACACAAAGTGTATCGTATTAGTGCTAGCTACTTCAACGCATGTGCGGATGTATTCGTATTCAAATACATATTTACATAAATATACATACAACTAATCTATAGTAAATATGAAGGTACCCAGTTCTAAACAGAAGTTTTCGGTATTACACTTCATAAATATTTCTATAATAAATTAAATAAATAATATACATATATATATTTCTATGTATAGTATGTATACACGTACGCGTCTACGCTTTGTAAATTTAATATTTTTTTTATTTTTATTTGTGTGAGAGAGGTTTAGTAAAAAGCGAAATTTTACTTGTCATTTCGTAACTCTTGGGTACTCATTTTTCTCTCACACAAAAATTGTTTATTGTTGATTCACTACCACATAGCTAAATTGACATATGTACATGTCTACATTTTTCACTCACTTTTCCTTTCTTCTCCTGCGAGCTAATTAAATATGGTGCTCTTAAGATTCCGTATTGGTGATACTGAAGCAAATTTACTCGTGACCGAATCCACCATCAAAGCAACAATAAAATAAAAATTAAAAGCAGTGAAAAATAAGCAAAATAAATGTTAATTTTCTAATTGAAAATTATGAAAACATCTAAACGTGACCGTTAATTTTACACTTACGTTCTGAGTCTACATATCCCTACTCATAAATAAAAAGGAAAACTTAGCAGCCCTGCAAATTCACAATAGATAACATTCCGTCACAATGATAATTGCTTTGCTTCGAAACACTGTAATTTTGTCAACCGTTGTGAGTAGACGTTTGTTATTGCCCTCGTCGTGGTCTGGTTGCTCAGTTATTTTGTGTAAAAGTAAAACAAATAGATTAATATAAAATTTATAATACAGCAATCACATTTGTATGTGATATAAAATTTACAAAAAGTAATCGCATTTATATGTGATGATTTCATTTGCTTGGTTTTGAAATCGTGGTGAATGTGAGAGTCGTTAATGGCGAATGTGTATTAAGATTAAACAAAATAAAAAAGAAATAGTTATATGTGATTTTGTAATGAATGTGTTTAATGAAACATAAAAAGAAAAGGCTTGCACGAGAAAACATAAAGCAAGAAAAAATATTGTTTGAAAATCAGCTTGAATGTTGAACTGAGAGAAAGCCTGTGGGAAAAAAAAAAACAAATAAACCGGAAGCGGATGCTTGATTTCAGAGCACTCAATATTTGTACATACTATATAATGGAAAAATAATAAGTTGTAATTTCAAATATGGCGCAGAATCGAATATAAAGTAATTTTGTTTTTAATTTTTATTTCATAACAGAGAATTTAAAACATCATAGACTTATTGACTATTAAAGCGATGATCTAGTACACATCATAACTCATTGTTGAAAGAGTAAAGTTTCCTATCGGGAAGAAATTTTGAGAGTTTGTTGTACACGAAAACACCAAAGCTTTCAAGATAACAACATGATTTTCTCCTCGTAAAACCAAAAGGTATGTAAGTGTAATTATTTTACAGAATATAAACTTATATGAAGTATATTAAGATTAAGAATGATATTGAATGACTATAGAGTTGATTAATAGTTATATTCAGTGGCCCTGAACGATGCAACGATATTATGAATATTTCGTGTTACTTTTGAATTGATATTCGAACTATCGTTTGCACAAATTTGGGCAGAAGTGTGATAGACTTGGTTATATAAAAACCATGTGTATGTATGTATGTATGTATGTATGTAAGTTTAAGTCATCATTTAATTGCCAAAGTCATATGTAGTTGTGTAATTGTGAGCAACAAGTTGCATCCGTGTTTTAAACGCTTCCTGTTGCGTATGCATCAACCGTGTAAATTTCAAACCTAACACCAAATAAAATAATTAATAATAAAGCCAGGGAAAAACGTTAACTTCGGCTGCACCAAAACTATAATACCCTTCACAAATAAAAAAGATTTTCATACCAGACTCTACATTGATCATTCAGTTTGTATAGAAGTAATATGCTATAGTGATCCGCTCCAAAAAAATTAATAGGAGATTGTAGTCCATAAGGGCTCCGACAAATGAGCAGCTTCTTGCAGTGAAAATGACGTGATCACAATTTTAGCTCCATATCTCAAAAACTGTGACTAGTTCGCTTATATACAGACGGACCTGGCTGAAACGACTCAGCATGTCATTTTGCGAATTTATATGCACATAGTACATATACAAATATTTTATAGAGTCTCCAACGTTTTCTTCTGTGTGCTCTAAACTGTATGGCATAAAACCTGTTCGGGGTATAAAAAATTTCAACTTCACGTTGTTATTGACATTGTATGAGAGGGAAGGCACACTAAGGACTGACACTATCGCTACAGTAAAACAGCTGTGCAATTAGTTGAGAGTGGAACAAGCGAGAACATACAATAGCCTTAAAATAATACCGCAAAATTATCGAGTTAGTAGAGTTCGTACATATGTATACACATATGTCTGATGCCAATGAAAGGTATAATTTTCCCTTTGTTTCCACACCGTCCTCTTTTCTGACATCACCATCACCTCGCTCATATGGAATCAATTGTCCACTCCGCCCGCTTTAACTGCTGCGCTATATGTAGATATAATATGGAATATGTATCTATGTACATACTATGTATATACAAAACCACATACGCATCAGTAAGCTCTCTCAAACGGCAATCGCAGTGATCGTTGACATTTTGGTTATTTTCAACTTAAACCAGTTATCGCACACCATTTTTTTATAGGTTGATACATATAATACTCAGTTTTATCAGCTTGATATCATTTGCTTTATTGAAAAATTATTTAGATATACATATGTATATATTGTATATATCCAATAATATGAGTGTATATACATATATACAAGTACTAATCTTCATTAAATGTTATATTATTTGTTTATGCTATGCAAATATGACAATAATTTCACACTTTTCATGTATTTATTTATACTATATACCTACATATGTAAATACATCTACATATATACACATACTTATGTATCTAGATACCTACCTCCTATTAGCTTGATTTCTGTTAGACTCGACTTGTTGACTTAGTATGCTATCGCCTAAGCAAATAAATGCTTATGATTGTAAATATATGTATGTGTATATGGTATATGTATATGTTTAAATATATACATACATACATATGCATATGCAATGTGGTATAACAATAAGTTGGTTCACTGCTGCATGAAAATGGAACATTTTATAAGCACCCCGGCTTGATACAAATTGACCACATGATTCCATAAGTTCGTTTTTTAGGAGTTTTCATACATGTTTGTATTTTTGTAAGTAACACATATGGCACCACAACGGTTTAACGAAATTACCTCTTCGTTAGTAGGATTTTTCGGTTTTTATTCCAAAATGAGATCCAATAATATGAGTGTGTAAATACATACATATGCACATATACATATATCGCTCAAACCTTTATATCATATTTACATATGTACATACTCTCACTTATTTACAATTTATTTAACAACTGTGTATTGACAACACCCATACAATTTTTATTATGTTAGCGAAGCTAAACTAACACCCTACTTTATTGCTATTTATCGCTCTTGTTACATACTTAAATACTTGCAGTTGTATACATAAGTCATAATCGAGTAGATATATATACATATGTACGTGTTTTATGAAGGTAAACTATTTACGTACATACATATGTATGTATATTAATAAGAGGCGTTCTTGAACGAGATAAAATTATTAGTTACCGTATTTGTTTTTTTTTTTTTAATTTTTTTTAATGAAACGAGAAAAACGTTATAATTAGTGTAAAA
Organism: Bactrocera correcta; assembly: GCA_027475135.1. Lineage (NCBI taxonomy): Eukaryota > Metazoa > Arthropoda > Insecta > Diptera > Tephritidae > Bactrocera > Bactrocera correcta. The sequence continues at coordinate 28,337,204 of CM050325.1, forward strand.
AACAGGATTTTGAAAGCTCAGTTTGTATGGTAGCTATACGCTATAGTGACAATAATCTATGAATTTCTTTAATATTTTGTCAAATAAGATAGTTTTTCACAGAAAGATTTGATTTTTATCCTTCAGTTAAAAAAATAATGTAGCTTATTATATTTCCTATAATTAAATTATTATTGACGAATTTTACATAATTTTAAGTTTCAATTTTGAAACAAAATATGTACTGTAAACTTTTGAAAATTTGAACTTCAAGTTGGAAATAAGATCGAATGCATTTCTGCCTTGCCACACCACGTCGACGCGCATATATACATGTATGTATGTAAGTAAATGACGAAACCCAGTTGAAATATTGAATTATACACCCAACAGATCCACAATCAACGCCGTCCCATATTGTAAAAGAGATAATAAATACTCTTTTCATGGATGAATGCATTATTATATGTATACCATATACATACATATGTGTACATATGTATATCATCTTTGTGTTTCTTTGTTGCGCAGTAAATAGAGCAGGCATTTTAGTGTGCTGCAAGTGATAAGACAGGCCTACAGCCATGCAGACCAGGCAAAAATATCTCATACATAAGCTGAGTATAAAATGAATACCATGCATGTTGATTGAAGCAAAGTATAGATGAATGGATGTACATATGTATGTACATATTCGATACATACAATTTTCTTTTGTTATGTGTTTTTGCTGTGTATGTCGCCGGTAGAGCGATTCGGACTTTATTCTCATAATGTTGCAAGCAAATCTGCGCTGTAGTTATACATTAAACTATATTTATACATACGTTGTGACAAAAAAGCATCCGGAAATTGTAATTGAATACCATGCCAAATATGAGCGCGATCTGTCAACCAGTTTGTTTACAGCAGCTGCTTAAGCCGGTTCGCCTCGGCAGTGCGTTGCGATTTTTACAATGGAAAAAAATATCGAATAAAGAATTTGTCTCAAATATTGTATTACTAACTAAATTTTGAGTGCGAAATCGTTGCGAATGTTGGAAAAGGCTTATAGCAGGATCAGCGAATTCCGCCCCTTCCCTTTCCCAGTTGCCGTCCGTAGCGAGCAAAATGTGTCCAAAAGTTAAGCCCGTAGAAATCAGCAATTTTTTGTTTTCAGTTGTACAATGTTGCCATTACTCAATACGCATATGTAGTTTTGTACAAATCTAAGTTTTCAATTACTATTTTTCATAATATAAAATATCAAAACTGAAAACAATCTATTAAAAATAGTTTATATGTTTATAAATAATAGTATTCGACTCTGATTTTGAGTTAGTTTAAGAAAATTTCAAACATATTGAAGACAATTTTTATAATTACTACAGTATATAGGGACTGGCAACCCTGCGTTGTGAGAGAGCAATCAGCTGACATGTTTCCAAGGGAAAAATCCAAATACCGTGGAAATCTACGGTATTCTACGGTAAAGCGGGCGGTAGAAGCGGTGTAGGCTGATCATTTACATTGCGCTCTCATTAGATAGGTCGTATCAGCTGATTCGGGCTGCGGTTTTGCGGAATTCACTGATTGCGCTCTTATGGTGATTCAGCTTTATCAAAAACACAAGCCTACGAGTGGTACAATTTTACAAAGACGGTCGAGATTTTGTTGAAGACATGCCTCGTTCTGGACGACCTTCGACCTATTCAAGTGATTAAAATATTTAAATAATTTTAAAAATATTGTTTGAAATTAGGCAAGGGTTAGAGCGATGGCAAGAAAGCTCGACATCTCTCGTTCGAAAGCTTTTGGTGGATATTTTGGGCATGAACCCGTTCTTTCTAGATTCGTCCCGATAAAGTTTAATTTTTTTTTTTCAAAAAGAGTACCGTAAACAGGTCTCTTTGGACATGCTTGATCATGCAAGTTCCGATCCCACATTTTAGAGAGCATTATAACTGCCGGTGAGACATTGGTTTATGAGTTTCACATCCAAACAACAACATCAACAATCATTGGTGTGGAAAAAAACAAGCCGAAACCAAGACACCACGCCAAAGACGCTCAAAAATCAAGATGATGTTCATTGATTTTTTCAATATTCGTGGTTTGGTGCTTAATAAATTTATTACGAAGGGATAGACGATCAATAAAGAGTTCTATTTGAGGCGTTTGTGTGAGAATATGCTTTTGACAACGTCCGGAATTGTGAAGGAACAATTCATAGGTTTTACACGACGATAATGCACCATCGCATTGGGCCACGATTGCTACCGAATTTAGTAGTAATTCAAAAACACAATAACTGCCATCGATCAACCACCGTATTCACCAGATTTGCCTCCGTGAGATTTTTTCTTGTTCCTCAAACTGAAATTGCCGCTCCATGGAATGGAGTCGATCGAAGAGATAAAACCAAATTCGCTGAAGGAGCTGAAGGCCATCCCAAAAAGTGCTTATGAAAAGTCTTTCGAGGACTAGAAAACTCGTTGGCATAAGTGTATTACATCTGGTGGTAATAATTTTGAGGGCGACAAAATAAATTTTGATTTATAATTAAATATTTCACGACGCTATTTTTCGAAAAAAATTGGTGATTTTAGAACCAAACGTGCTTTCACTTTTTCTGGGCTCAAATTGTCTTTCAAAATTGTTTTCACTGGTACTTCTGTTATACCGACGATGCTAGTAAGATCTCTGACTGTTAATCGTCGATTCCTAAGCACCAATTCCTTTATTTTATTGGCGTGCTGATCATCAGTTCATGTTGATGGCCGTCCTAGACGTGGTTGCTCGTGATAAGCAATTGTTTCTGAAGGACTTTTCCAAAATTTGAATGTATCGGCACCATATATTCGATCCTGCTTACAAAATTTAATAGAACTTATTTTTTGAATAATTTCTGTCGTAAAAATCGCCGTATGCACTTTGAGTACTTCAGAAAGACAAGAATGTACTAAAGACTAGCGGTCATTATACCCTGAACAGGGTATATTAACTTTGTCACGACGTTTGTAACACCCAGAAGGAAGCTTCGGAGACCCTATAAAGTATATATATAAATGATCAGGATGTTGAGCTGAGTCGATTTAGCCATGTCCGTCTGTCTGTCCGTCTGTCCGTCTGTCCGTCTGTCTGTATATATACGAACTAGTCCCTCAGTTTTTAAGATATCCTTTTGAAATTTTGCAAACGTCATTTTCTCTTCAAGAAGCTGCTCATTTGTCGGAACGGCCGATATCGGACCACTATAGCATATAGCTGCCATATAAACTGAACAATCGGAATCAAGTTCTCATATGGAAAACTTTCGCATTTGACAATGTATCATCACCAAATTTGGTATGGATTATTTTCTAGGGAAAAAATGTAATATCCGAGAAAATTGTTCAGATCGGTTAACTATAACATATAGCTGCCATACAAACTGAACGATCGGAATCCAGTTCTTGTATGGAAAACTTTCACATTTGACAAGATATATTCACGAAATTTGGTATATAATATTTTCTAAGGCAAAAATGTAGTCTCCGAAGAAATTGTTCAGATCGGTTAACTATAGCATATAGCTGCCATACAAACTGAACGATCGGAATCAAGTTCTTGTATGGAAAACTTTCACATTTGACAAGATATATTCACGAAAGTTGGTATAGATTATTTTTTAAGGTAACAATGTAATCTCCGAAGAAATTGTTCAGAACGAGTTACTATAGCATATAGCTTCTATACAAACTGGACACATAGTTACTAACAGAAATGCACCTGTGAAGGGTATTTAGCTTCGGTGCAACCGAAGTTAACGTTTTTTCTTGTTTTGATATGACATTTGACACAGTAACGGGTTCCTACCAGCCCAGAAAAATATTTCGACAAATATGATTTTGCGTGAAATTTAAATTAAAAAGTCTTACAATTTTTTGCCCACGAAATCGAAATATTCTTTAGAAGAAAAGAGTGTCTATACAAAGGGATTTTACAATTTTTTTTGCAGATTATATTAGGATATACCTACATATATATATACTTTATAGCTTAAATTTGATTTGTTTCCATATTTTATACTAAATGTATTTTCAGCACGTACTTGTACCTATATATGTACATATATAAATCACTTCCACGTGTTTGTTGAGTTGCCATAGCGATTCTTAATAATTTAATTTACTCAGAAAATGTCTATGTAATAATAACTACGTGTCTTCAATAGCGACTGACCGTTAATTTATTTCAGGTAAAATCAGCGTAAATTATGCCACGTGAGAGGAGCTGAAATCGATTCATTCTTGGAACGGAGTACCGGTATGTATACGAGTCGTGGTCGTTTAATATGATAGTTTAGCTTTATTTAATTTATGAATTAAATTTTTTTTGCGAATTGTATGATTGCTTCCTTTATTTGGTTTCTGCTATTAACTTCACAAAAGTATTATACATTCAAATTATGATTAACGTACTATATACCACATAAGTATGTATATTTATTAGCATGCCTACATAGTAGAAGAGAAACTTAAATATTATTGGTTATGCAGATTTGCTCTGACGAAAAACCTCCGATTTTGAGTACAGCTCTCAAATCGCTTAGTCATAAGATCACGCGACCATTAACTTATCGAGATTACGGCTTTGATCAAGCTGTAAAAATAGTTTTCTGATCATCACTGCATCAATTATTTTAAAAAACTATCTTTTGATTGTTACCAAAGCAGCTCCCATTTTATCCATATTTAAAAATTTTTTTTTTCCTTTTTTTTTTGTTTTTTTTTTTTTTGTTTTTTTTTTGTTTTTTAATATTCAAGCCTATATATTATGTAAGTAAGTTTAGGAAAATGTTTACAAAGCATCATTGTATATAGCGAGGTGCTGGTAGCAGCATAAAAACTAAATTTACAGGAACGAGGAATTCATAAAATTTCCGAAATAAAACCAAAAATTCTTAACTAATAAAAGCGGTTAGCATTTGAACTACATAAAATAATTTAATATAGAAAGTTGTGCTTTTTAAATTCATGATTCCATTCAAAATATGCTCTGGCGCTTCCGTCTATCACAACATGATCGATCTGGTTGGTGCATTTTCGATCCGGAGACAGGCATGTAGCTCGATGAATTTTCCTATGCTGGAATCTAGTACTAGAGATAACCATATTTCAGGAACCGGGGAAGTCGATCAGCCTCAACCCATTTGGGGATGTTTCCTCTTGGAGGCTGAATTTACAGACCGTTTTGACAAAGATACCTTCTTTGCCCAACATGGCGTTTAATTCGCATTTAGGCGGAGCAGCTCCTGCAGGTGCTCTCCAAGCGCTCATGGATGGCAACTTTGGTCGCATCGTCCTTCGCTTTCGACGGGGCGTGGGAGCAAATCAGCGATATGTTGAAGAACTTCGCTTTTATGTGGATTGTGGCCAGACTTTTATCCACCGGGGTGAATGCCAGGAGTTGGCGACGAAGTCTCTCTCCCACTATAAATACCATACCGAATTTGCGCTTCATTATTTGACCACTGTAGTAAATGCCACAAAGACCTACTTGCCTTAGTCCTTGTTTCGTTCATCGCATTTCTTGGACGGCGGTGATATCAGCCTTCACTCTAACGAGGACATCAACCAGCTGAGCAGCAGCGCCTTCCCAATTAAGAGACGGGACATTCCAGGCGCATGTTCTTAAATCATAGTCCTTTCGTTTCTCTTCCAAAGCTGTTGTGTATTTTTCATTTGGGGCTTTTTTTACGTGGCGAGTCCCAAACCTAGCGCACAGCCCTGAGGAAGGATGGTTCGCCTTCTCATTTTAGCTCGCCTTCAAACGAATGTTCTTTGACTACCCAGAGAATACTTGGTCTAAGACCCGAAGCCGTGAGCTGCTTGAGCCATATGTAAAAGAATTGTTTCTGTCCACTCCCAAGTGAATGACAATCACTGGCGTGAACTTCTACACATGACTCGGTCCTCCTGACAAACTCCTAGGAACTGAATATGTGGGCCAATGATTATAGTTGACTTTTTACCGAAAATATCGGTCAATGTGTGATATATGTAATTGAAGTTCAGAGATAATTCTTTTCTGATAATAATATGTCTTTGTGCCAAAATACTTACCTTAGCCCCCATATACCTAACATAAAGATTATCGAACTTCCGGGTGACTTATAATAATATAAAATTTGAGAGTTCGTGTTTTTTCTTATAACGGTGCATAATTCTGCTCAGAATGAATGAAATTGAAAACTCGCCCTACACCCCATATAACTAACAAACCTTATGTACCTGGAAGTATTTCCTTGGCTTTAATCCTTGCAATTGCGTTCGGATATACCCGAACATAGCACTTTCTTACTTGTTTATTTTGTCTTTTTAATAATTTTCATATTTTCCAACATAAGTAAAAAAACCTTTCTAGATTTTTTTAAGGAGTTTGTTTTTTTTTTTTTAGATTTTTTTTTTCATTCCTTTTGGACCAGTTTATTTTAAATTTTTTACACTTATGTGCGTACATATTTACAAATTTCGTTAGATAAATTAGAAAACTGGTTAAGTAGCTATGAATAGCAGCGGTACCGTTAAAACAACATTGAAAATAATTTCAATGCAAACCAGATGATTAATACGAATAAACAATGACATTTGCTTAAGTAAAAAGTATAAAGGAAATAAATTATATATTTATCAAGCAGGAAAAAATTTAATGGCATCATTAAAACGCTGACATTCTACACATATTCACACACATACATAAGATCAAAATAATATACATATGTATGTATATACAAGGACAAGAAAACCTCACGACTGCAGCCATATACTAAAAACAAAAAAGTCTGTTACATTCCACCAAATCATAAAAGCATTCTGATGAAAATATTTTCAAATCTCAGAGCAATAATGAACATAACATTGCAAATGCACATACATACATACATATGTACGTGGTTAACTGCCACAATACTAAAAATGTTCGAATCGCTTCACACAAATACAAATGTATGTGCGTAAGCAATAAAAATAACACAAACCAGAAACTAATAGGAAAAAAAACACAATGCAAGTAAACATCAGAGCACATGGAAATGAAAAAATGTTGAAGATTAAGCTTAGTTTCAGCCGGTCGCAAGTTGGTATAGTCAATCTCTTTGCTTTTACATTTTTTTTTACATTTTTTGTATGTACATATGTCTCTTCGTCGTTCTTTGAAACTGAAATAAAATGTGATAAAAGAAGTGTCTGCATTCATGGCTGTTCAAAAGCTAACCAAGAGTAGGCAAATAAATATTAAGTCTTCAAGCTATGAACAAGATTTTCTTCCTAGCTTTTGCTGCTTTGCTAGAACATGAAATGAATAATAATGGAAATTTCACTTTTTTTACGAATAAATATTCACTTTCCGTTTAACTCTTAACTCTTTGCGGGCTTTCGTCATCTGTGCACCCAACCTTCCAATGCAGGTATCCATATGAATTTATGTATACTTTGATGAGCATGTGATTTTCACTCTTTTTTAGTATCGCAACACGTTAAGAAAATAATAAAATTATGTTAACTTAAGGTGCCACCATCATATTAAATACATTGTGACAAAAAAGTACCCGGAAATTGTACGGTGTTACGGTGGTTGAACCAGGGTATTCATTGCGTTTATATTTTTGAGGGATGTGTAGGGTAATCTGGCCTGTGTTTTTGACATTTTTTTTTTCATAGAAATTTTTATTCTACAATAGAGCTTTTTCACATACTCGTATTATGAAGTACATATATCGTGGAGTGTACTATATAAACAAATTTTTTCGGAATTTTTTGATGACATCTGTCGGAAAAATGGCTGGGTGAATGAGATACGTTTTTTCACTGGCTGACACGATTTCTCATGTTTGGATCAGCTGAAACACAAAAACTCAATTTATTTTTAAAAAGTACGTGAATGGTCATCGTCCATGAAAAAATGTTGATTAATAAATAAGTAATTTACGTTTTTTTTTTTTTTTTTACTTTTCCCTATGTTTTTTTGTCATAACATTGTCAATAAATTATATAAAGTATAGGGACGATAGCCAGGCATTTTGTGAACATTAAAAACAAAAACTAAGCAAATCGGTTGAGTAGTTCGACCGTAATCATGTCCGCCAGTTTAAAATTGTTCGTTTTGAGACAAAGGCGTTTAAAGTTTGAGGTACTGCACTCTGAGCGCTCCGAACATCAATCAGTATTATTATTTTTGAGACATTTTCAAACCTTCCAATGGTTAAGTGGTTTTTTGAAAAAATATTACTCTACTGACCCCTTAAATTCGGTCACAATCGTAGCTCGATGCCATGGTGCTTTATCATCGTGTAAAATCAATAAATTGTTCTTCCACAATCCCTGTCGTTTTCGACGAACGCCACCATACGGCCAAATAGAACTCCTTATTAACGGTCTGTTCCTCTGAAACAAATTCATGATGCGCCAAACCACGAGTACCGAAAAAACAATGAGCAGAAACTTGATCTTTGAGCGACTTTGACGTGTTTTTTTCGGTTTCGGCTCGTTTTTTTCCCTTCCATTCCGATGATTTTAACTTGTTTGCATGCCAAATTCATAAACCTTTGTCTTACCGGATGTTATAACGCTCTCTAAGAATGTGGAACGGGACGAATCGAGCAAGAACGTATTTCATACCTAAAATATCCACCAAAATCATTCGAACGGACCCGCGAGAGCTCCTTGCAACCTCTCTAATACTTCTCTGATGATTTTCTAGCACCATAGCTTTCACTTTTCTATGAATTGAGTCTTCGGTTTTAAAACTTTTAATTTTTTTTTCATTTGTCTTTTGAAGAATAGGAAAACTGTTTAAAAATATGCAATACAAAGGTTATTGGCATTGAAGTTACCACTTTTACCACTCGATAATCTTGTTGTTGCTTTTATAAAGAGAGTTCTGCTCTCTTTTCTGGCGAGTAGATAAATGGCGAATCGAAGGCAGCTAATAGTAACTTTTTTCATTCGAGTTTTATTTCCCCAGAGCACATAGCTAGCTGGTTTTAAGTTATATATAGGTTTTTTTCTGTAACTCTACAAATAGTTCATGGTTAATTGACAAACAATCACTCTAATGTATTTTCTTGACAGTTGTATTCGCTTCGGCATAAGTAGTTTTTCAATTAATAGCTCGTCTTTTAATCTGACAATCGAGTTTACTAATTTTTTTTTTGTGGTTTTACGATAGCATCATATCGTTCTTCGCAGCATGCTTCGTACTTAAAATGTCTTATAACTATAACTCGTATCTTCACCTACTCTGCAGTTAAACCAACGAGTTATACACTACTACCAGTATAAATCCCAGCGGAACTAGTTGGTATTAGATTTTATAAAAAGCAAACAAGCAACAGGTTTTATTCACGCTTTTTCGTTAGAATTGTAATTAGTTCACGATAGAGAAAAGAGTTATATTTATATTTTGATACGAATACAACAACTCATTATAAAGTCGTTACTTGGCAATTCGTTTGATGTGTTTATGCTATACGGTTTTAAGACAGTAATATCTAATTCCAGACCGGTATTTCTCTTGACTAGTTTGGTGTGTCATGCAGCCTATCTATTTTGCGTTATGTACTTCCAAAATAAATATGTTTAATTGGAATGAGTAAACGTCCATAATTCTTAAACACAATCACTTCACTGTGTCCATGAACTTGCTTTGTTTGCCATTGGACTGACTATGAGACGCAGTGGAAAAAAAATTACGTATGATTGGATATAAAGGGGTTTCAAATAAGAGTGATATGATTTAAAAAAAAAAAACACTAATTGTTAAGGAAATTCTAAAGTTTTTTATTGTTTTATGGTGTGAAGTACAATAGATACAATTAAGTTCTGAATATAACGTCATTCAAATGACTTCCATGACTTTTTTTCCACTAAATCAAGTCGTATGTACATGTATGTCATGAATAGCACGTTCAATATTAACTTCTAAAGCTTGAAGAAAGTCTGGTTTATTGCCAAAGAACTTCAAATAGCCCCACATGAAGTAGTCTAATGGTATTAAATCGCAACTTCTTGGAGGCATTAAAATTCCACAATTTCTGGAAATAATCGAATCTTCAAACATTTCTCATAATAATTCGATTATTAGATGTGCTGTGTGGCACGTAGCCCCGTCTTATTGGAACCAGATGTTATTAAAATCAAATTCTTCCAATTACCACCATAAAAAGTTCGTTATCAGCCATCTGTGCGGCTCTCCATTGACAGCAGTATTTCGAAAAAAGTACGAACCCATGATTCCCTCAGAATAAAAATCACATCAAACTGCCAATTTAGGTTAATTTATGGGTTGTTCATGAATAATTTGTGGATTTTCTTTGCACCAGAATCGACAATTTTATTTCTTCACCGCACCACTCGGATGACAGTGAGATCCATCGGAGAAGGTGATTTACTTAAAAAAATTATTATCGCTTTCAAGTTGTTCCAAAGCAAAATCAGCAAACCCACGACGTTTACGCTGGGTCAACGGCTTCAGTTGAGTGATAATAATTTTATGTTTCTCAAAATCTGGCAGGTTGTGGGTTGAAATCATATCATCCATGTTGGAAAACCCGCTATTTATATACAATATTTATACAGATACGTGACGTATAATCGCCAAACAATGTGCTTTGATTTCCTGGCTAGTTATTGTGTGCTACAGCGTCTTAAAGCAACGGACTTAAACTAGCCATTATTAGCGGCGAGTAATAGGCCAGTGGCGACTTGTAACTGAGTTTTAACTTTCTTTATGTAACAGAGGACAGAATCAACAATTACAAAAAAGAGCAAAAAAATTAGTGCAGGAAGCAAAATCAATAGATACTCATTATAATTTCATTGAACCATGCTTCCGGTTCCCAGGTGTATGCATAAATATATTGTTCTCGAAATGCTTTGTTATTGTATATATTATATTTACTAATCGTTTTTATTTTATTCCAACTCTGAATTAGTCTAGCTATTTGTTGTGTGTGGATTGCATTGGTCAGCCTAATATTTTTGTTTTCACCTAAATTTGTCTTCTTGCTGCTGCCTTTAGATCAGCTGTTTTTTTAATAATCACTTTTTATGTTTGTGACCAGTGGGACCAATTTGCTTTAACATGGCAATAAGTAGTTATGTCATGTGAACTCCATATACCTATGTATATACAAAGTAACACAGTTCCCTAGAAGATATTGTCTGAACAATGACCTCGAAAAATTCAAAAATTTGACAAATTGTTTTGCGATTTATAAAAACTAGGTAAATTTTACCCAAAATTTTGGTCATTTGGTAACATAAAATTTTTAATGAGACATATGTATATTCTAGTGACGTTATAGAATTAAATAAGTCCATAAATTTTTTTGATACCGTGAATCCCCGTAAGTCCTTTTAAATATAATATATGAATATTGTATACAATTGGCATGAAAAAATATTTTAAAAAATTTACAGCATTGACTCATGATTTGTTGCTTCATTTGTATGAAAACTAAAAAATAAAATTCATTTGTTAGACAATACTTGCTTCCAGGTATTGCTTAGAGGGCATTTCGAAACTCCTATCTTATTTTTTAAAACTATTTGAAGGATTTATATCTTTTGAAATTATTGTTTTTTTTATTTCTTAATACACTTTCAAAGAGCAAACTCAATTTTTTTCGATTTCGAAATTCGTATTTTTTTAGAACTACTTGAATTCAAATTTTTGATTTTTAGAACACTTTCAAAGAGAAAACTCGATTTTTTTTCGATTTCGAAATTCCAAGTTTTAATTTTTTAAGAAACTCTTGAAGGATAATTACTGTATTTTTATTTCGAAAATCCAAGTTTTAATTTTTTAAGAAACTTTTGAAGGAGAAAACTCAATTTTTTCGATTTCGAAATTTCAATTATTTTGTTAAGAAACCTTTGAAGGAAAAATTTCGAATTTTTTTCGAAATTGAAATTTTTAATTTTTTAGAACACTTTAAGGAGAAAACTCGATTTTTATTTCAAAATTCAAATTTTTAATTTTTTAAGAAAGCTTTAAAGAAAAAAAATCGATTCCAATTTTTTTACAGTTTTAAGGAAAAATTAGATTTTTATTTCGAAATTCTGATTTTAATTTTTTTAAGAAATCTTCAAAGGAAAAATTTAGATTTTTTTTTAATTTCAATTTTTAATTGTTTAGTGCATTTGAAATTACTTGTTTTTTTCGATTTCGATTTCGCAATTCCAATTTTTATTTTTAAACATTTGAAGTAAAAAACTAGATTTACTCTTGTAAATTATATACAGAAATAATGTTAAAAATTTCAAAACGATCAGTGCAGCGGTTTTGAAGTTATCAAGGGCGCCAACGTGAGTTTTAGGGAAACGTTTTAAGTTTTGAATATTGATGTTAAACATGCATACAATAGGTATAAAAATACTCGCAACTCCGTTTGATCACTTGAAATTTTGACAAAGTATTCTTCAAACATAATACATTCAACTAAAAAAATAAAAAGCACAAAATAAAAATAAAAAAAATTCTTATGATGATCACCACGCGTTGGGCGAACTTACTATAAGGCATATACATATACATATATATTATGTGTATCTGTACATACATATGAATGCACCATCCATCCATCCATCTTTATACATGTGTACGTTTACGCACATCCATGCTAATATTTATAATGTAATGTCTTGTAATGAATGTGTAGTCAAATGAGTAGTCCAAGAATTATGTGTTTAAAAAGTACTTTAATCTATTAACTATTATTAATATTATTTATATATATATAGAGAGTATAGATATATATAGTATAGTATGCCACATTTGTTCCTCTTCTCTTTCTTAATACTTTTATTCTTCTTTTGTTTTTTTCTCTTTCTAATTTTAGATTGTTTTATTGCATATTTTGGTTGGTTGGTGGTTTGTTTTTGGTTGATAAAACATTTGTTACAAGAATAACGCCAATGCAAGAATATAATCTGTAACTAGTTCATGTCTACAACCTTTTTGTTTGGGAATTTACACAGAGTTGCAACTACAATACTACTAAACCCACAGGCTCATGTGAGTGAGTGCTGTTTGCTATGCATTTTTGGCGCTGGGAATCATGCGAGCGAACGCAAATCAGTTGGCGTAACAAAATTTTTTTTACCGAAATATCTAATAATATTTACATAATACGTTAGAAAATAAAAAATTAAAATTAAATAACTATTCACTACTACCATTTACTTAATACAACAATATACATAAATTATCTTTACTTGGTATCGAATATTACCACATAAAAACACAATTATTCGCCACACCTATACATATTTGCATTCTTACTATTAACTACCACAATTGTGTATCGTTTTATATGCTATTAATACTTGTATTTTGTACATTCATAACAATTAATTAGTAACTCATTTGTACAACAACAACTGCAATATTGTCTTTTCTCTCGGTAGTCAATTCGTTCAACAAATTTTAGATATTACAATAGTATGACATATATTTATGTGTATGTATGTATATGTATTTCGAAATGAGTATTCACGTGTTAAATTGACTTTTGATTAAATGTCTTTATGCACATAATTATATATGTATATACATTAGGATGTGCCAAGTAAATTTTTTTGCAGATGTCACCTAAAGTTTTAGTTTTATACTTAAAAAATTAAGCCAACTTAAAAAAGCTTTTTATATTCAATATTTGCCATGCCTAAATTATTTTACTTTTAACTAAAATACAATATACAGATTCTAAATATATTGAAAATTACAAAACAAAAAAACAAAAAACTTTTGATTATGAGAAAAAGTAGATTATCTTTTTCTACAATCTACAAAAAATATCGGATAAATATTTTCTAGCATTCGTTTAAAGTTATGCGCAAAGTCAATTTACTGTGAATTCATACTTGAACTAGTGCGTTAAAAATTCTGTCTTGCTCATACGCCATGGTGTACTGTATGAATACACCACAATTGATGCATAATTCTAACTACGTAACATATAACTTTTCAAGACACAATAGTGCTTCTGGGTATTGCTGAGCGGTTATTTCGAAAACTCAATTTTTATTTTTTAAAGAAATTTTTGAAGGGAAAAACTCGTTTTTTATTTCGTAATTCAAATTTTAATTTTTTTTGGAACACTTTCAAAGAGAAAACCCAATTTTTTTCGATTTCGAAATTCTCATTTTTAATTTTTTAAAAAAACTTTTGAAGGGAAAAATTTCGATTTATGAAACTCGGTTTTTATAGAAAAAAAAAAATCTAAAAACTCCTTCTTTTTTTACTTTAAAACATTTTTATAAGGGTATAAACTGAAACTTCAGGAAGCGTATGCTAAAAAAAAAATTAACTTGGTAAATAATGTACATCCCAATGTACATACATATGTGTGACAGGCAAGGCGTGAAAACTAAGAGATAAGTAAAGTCAAAACATGTCGCTTTGGCTAAATTTTGATGGCAAAACATTGTATGTATGTATGTATATATTTTAATGTAAAAACACACACAAATTTGAAAGCTTAAAGAGCGCTTGAAGTATGCTTGAATACTATTTATATTTGGACACACATTTTATATAAATTTTAACTTATGCCCACCATTTAACAATATTAGAATTTTTTTTATTAAATTTATTATGTATATACATATGTAATCACTTGTCTATATGAATGTACGTGCACATAACCATACTGCTTTCTATATATGTATGTACATTAGAGCGGGTTGATTTAAAGCGAACCAAAAAAGAAAAAGAAACCCGCACATGCGGAAATGTGCTACGGATCGTTCTGAATAATTTTGCCTAAGAGACTATGCGACTAAAACCGGTTTCGCACCAGAAGTTTTTAAGGAGAAGTTTTGAATTGATTTTAAAAATTTGTGCGCTAGTTTTTGCGATATCCTTTTAAAATTCTATTGATCATTTGTTGGCATCGGTCAGATCGTACAACTATAAAATATGTGCGTAATTTTTTAGAAAAAAAAAAATCAACCCGCTCTAATTTATGTACATGTATGCATATGTATAAGGAAAATTTTTTCAGTTACACTTACGTTGACCGCTTAAATTGTGTCTACTATTTAATTTCATTTACTAGCATGCACTGAAAAGAAGAAGTTAAAAATTGTCTAACTTCATAAATCTCATAACACATCGATCACCGCTATATATATGTACCTACATACAATCTATGTATACATATTTTCCCTCAATTTTTAGCACGTATTATATACAGTTGTACTTTGTTCTTCTTTAAATTGCCAAAAGAAAAATGAATGCAGTGAAATTCGTCATAACCCACTGTCACAATGTCCGGCTAAGGGAGCGGTCCATCTATGGATACTTTGCTAAAAAGAGTATTTCAAATCTTTTCTTATAGTCAAATGTTGCAAATCAGAACTATATTTCTATTAAAGTACGAAATGCGAGCCAACGTTAGGCAGGTGTGAATAAATGCCAATTAACCCATTTGTTTCCGTTGAGCCACCGCGAATCATACCAGCGCGAGACGTTCTTTAAAAAAACTATAGCAAAAAATTAATAAAAATTTAAAAAAGCGTTAACTATAAATTGCAAATATTTTTTTGTTTTTCGACAAATTTTATGCGATCTTATTCGTTTATCCAAACTAATTTGAACGATTTGTTACCAAAATAGTATTCATCTCCGGTCATTGAAGCTTTCTCATGTCCGCTTATAGGAATTACTTTTGTATGCAATTTACGGGTTTTCCAGTGGTACGCAAACGACGCCATATATTTTCCCGCTCTTTTGACATTTCCCTTCAGTAAGGTTTGCCATTTCATCATGGAAAGGTATACGATCCTACAACGGGTAGAAATTATTAAAATTTTCTAAGCTAAAGTTGAAACTTTAAGAGTTAATAATGAGAACATTGTGTTCATGTAAGTTGTCCAGTTCTGGCAGATGTCCGGCTATGTGGCCTATGCGTAAAGGGGAATTTCACTGTATACATATATACATACATACATAACCTTATAAACACGTAGTGTTCTTATCAATGTTTTGCTTTCCATTTTTTTGGTGACACAATCTAACGAGTACGCGACACCTTAACTAGTCATTTATACATTAAGCTTCACTTATCAGCAGGCCTATCGTATAGTGCTACTTATAAAGTTAAAAATATATTAATAGACATATATATACATACATACAAGTAAAAGCAAACATTTTCATAAATTCTAAAATTGTGGTAAATATCAAAACTGAAAGCATGTTGAGATAACAAAGAAAAAAAAAGACAAATAAAATAAATAAACGAGGAAAATGTAGACAAAATAATATATATACACAGTTTATACGATTATTTGCGGCTACTATATATAACACAATGCTTAATAAATGATATTTATATGTATGTAGATTTGTATGATTGTAGATGTTCTTTTTTAAAATAGCATTTAATTCGAAATAGCAAATAAAAAAAAAATTATTTAATTCTGTCAACTGCATAACTGTGATGTATTGTAATTACATATTTATTTTAGCTAAGCATTTAATGACTAATTAAGAATGTGAAAGAACTGAAATTGTGCAACAAAAACAAATTTTAATTACATAAATACAAGTGTATTAATTTTGCATTCATTTACTGTATATTATTCTCTTATATTTGTACCTGCGTTATAATATAAATACTTTGTAATTACACACATATATATATATATATATGTATATATATATATTGTTTTCTATGCAAACCAAATCGCAAACGAAATGGGTGCTAATAAATGAGAAGCGCACAATAAATGCATTTAACCACTTAAAAAGCATAAACGTGAAATACTGTATTTGTTATTCATTACCGCCATGGCTTTTAGTTAATTTTTGTACTCATATGTATACTATGTATTTGATGCATTTGTGGGTTTTACATACAATATTTATCTGTTTTGTTCATTTTATCGCACTCTTATTTACACAACCCACTTTCTCCTCCTCTCATCCCCCCCATGTACACACTTTAGCCGCCTTTGATGGCTTTGACCTTTTCGCTAAAATCGCACCCACTTAATACATTTTTTGTTAAATAAATATGTACGTATGTATGTAAAATGCTTTTTCAAATAGCCTTAACGCGTTTCCTCTTCCAACTGCCTTTTGTTGTATAGTTTTGGAATATCGGTAAGACATTTAACTCATTGATTGTAATTATATTTACTTACTCGCATTATATTTTCTTACATATGTATATATGTATGTATGTATATTAATAAAGTCCATTGTACCTAAAGGCCTGCAAAGGCTTTACGACTAATCTGGTGATAGAATATAGAATGCACTAGTAAAAAAAAATACCCAAAATTTGCATGTCTTTGCTTTGATAATTTTACGAAAACGGCGCTTTTGCAATAAATATGGTGTGCCACATTTTTTATTTTGTACATATATACTTATATGTATGTATGTACGTATATATATGTATGGTAATTTTTATCGTAAAAGTTGACATGAGGCGTGAAATTTTCATTAAACCCTTAACGGAGTATATAAATTTTGCCACGAAGTATGCAACACCCAGAAGTAAACATATATCGGTTCCTAAAATGCAAAGTAACGTAACATCACTTTTCATAAGTTTACAGGCGAAAAAAAACACGATATAATAAGCCACTCATATGGAAACAAAATTTAAGTATTGGTTATAAAATGGTTATCTATTGGTTATAAAATGGTTATCTATTGGTTATAAAATGTTTATATATTGGTTATAAAATGGTTATAGTATGTACGTAATATTATCTAGTGAATCGTTAGCAGTAAAATACTCAATTTCGATTTTTGTGTTGATACGTTGTTTTGCATTTAAGGTGACGATATCTACAAGAATGTACATATATATAAATTATCAGCAAGCGCTGAGTTGATTTAGCCATGTTCGCCTGTCTGTCTGTATATACATGTATATAAGAACTAGCACCTACCTGCCGATTTGAATTTTTACAACTGTACTTTTCTCAACAAGAAGTTGCTTATTTGTCGGAATGGCCGTTATTGAACCACAATAGCATATAGCTGCCATATAAACTGAACAATTGATACCAAGCGCTTGTGTGGAAAACTCTTTCATTAGAGGAGATATCTTCACGAAATTTCGTATGAGTTATTTTCTAAGGCAATATTGCAATTTCCAAAAAAATTGTTCAGATCGTGTTACTATAACATATAGTGTACATAGCTACATACAAACCGTTTGATCAAAAGCAAGTTTTTGTGTGGAAAACTTGAACCGAACAGAAGTTAAGGTTCTTCCCTCTTCTTTGCTGAACTAGATCTCGATTAAGGGCACTAAAAAATTATTTTGGCAAACTCTAACACCAAATTTGGAATAAAATGTTTTTTTTTTTCACTAGAGCGCAATTTCTTAAATATTTAATATTTCGCTGCACTATGTGGCAATCATTAGCGTAGCTTGGGGCTGGGTGCGTTTGCTTCTCCATCAGATCTATTAAAAAGGAAACTAGAAAACGTTTTGTGCCGTGGCATCGGAAAATTTATTAACTTTAAACGATATTTTAAATATACGATTCTGTTTTATTTTGATAAATTGCTATATACATACCTATATATGTATGTACATATGTATGTACTAAATTTCAAAACATTTATTTCGTTAGGTTGGCATCTATTAAGAACGGCGTATTTTATTCTTTCTACTCTTTGCAGTTAGTGAATATTGTGGCTATCTTCAAACCGATAAACAGTTATATATATCCCTCTATATACATATATATAAATAAAAACAAGTCGCAGGCCAACGCCTTAATATTATAACAATAAAATAAAGATATTTGTCAACGCGAAAAGCGATTTTCATAGAGTAGCGATTTGTTGCAGTCATGCTGAATCCCAATCACACGGGCGCAACGCGACGACCATTCTCGCGGAATGCGCCATCACGCAATCATCGCTGCCGGTTGCTCTTCTCTCCGCACAATCAAACATCGCATCACTTATTGCAACAGCAGCAACAATTGCAAACACATGCACACACACATGCGCACGGACAAGCTCGCAGCGGCGGAAATGGCAACGGCAACGCCACCAGCAGCAGCAGTACTAGTTCCTCGACCGGACATGGTGGACCGTGGTATAATAATAACAAGGATGGCAATATTGACAACTGGAATACGCTCGGGTAAGTTGGTCTTGTTTACGTTATCAACAAATACACACAATACATATATATATAAGTATTTTTACGAATTAAGCAATAAAATTTATTTATATAAATTACAATAAATAAAAATAACCTTATGTCCAAAAAATCCTTCAGTCCATTACAATTCCAACTCAAATGCTTTAACCTTACCGCGCATCAATGCCAACCACCAAACCCAACTTTCCCGAAGTAGCACCTTCTTCACTGCCACATACACCTCTTGTAATTCCACCACTATGTCCAACTTCACCTCCTCCTCCACCTTCTAACCCCTTCCCTTATGATATGTAACCAAAATTACCAGATTTTTGTACATGTGAATACGAATCAAATAATCCTGTATACATATGTACCGCCGCCATACAAATTGCTTTGGGTTAAAGGGTGAATTTTGTAATTAATAAAATCATTTATAATAAAAAAAAATGCGATAAATATTTCTGTGCGTTGTAATGATTATTTTAATTATCAATCACCTCTGTTTTATAATCTCCTTGAGTTCAGCCTCTTTTCATACTTTATTTACTTTAAATTGGCACTTCTACAATCATTACTCACTCATACAAACATTAAAAAATATACATTGGAGTATACCATGTATCTTCGGGTATAGGTCGTGTTCATCTAGTATTATTTCAGGAAGACAAAGCAAAACATTATACGCGTCTACATACATATCTACTCATATATATTAATAAATACATCGACAAAAAGCTCCTCTATTAACATAAGCACATTTTGTAAACGAATAACTCAAAAAACCGTACTGAAGTATACCCTTCAAATGCCGAAATACGAAAAGTCAAAGCGAATATATGAAAACTGTACAAACTGTGGAAGTTTTGCAATTTATGTTGTCAAAATTCCTGATAGCACAAATAGTTCTCTACAATTTTTAAATTATCCGTTATTTCATATTCAAAATTGAAATTGGTAAAAAATAATACAAAGCGTACTATGCACATATACATTAGGGTGGATCAAAAAGCGTTTACAAACAAAACTTAAGAGACCATTTGTAAAACATTCAATTTCCTACAAAATCCACAAAACGAAATATTTTTTCAAGAAATAAGAAGCGAGATACAAATTTTTCCAACTGATAATAAGAAAAAATAGAAAACCGGAGTAAAAAACAGTCTTTTTTCAACAATTTTTTTTTTTGTATCAAAAATTAAGAATTTTTTATTGTTACAAACATACACTATTAACAAAGAAATTTTGAAATTTTTCGAAAAAAAAAAATTATTTTAAACTCGGCTATCGCAACGCCATTTCCGGTGATCCCTCATAAAAAAGATTCACCCGCGTGGGCAGGATAACTCCTTACGCGATCATCTAAAGTGAAAAAATACGTGTTTTGGTTAAAACCTTAACTTAGAACTTGAACGAAAGAAAAACACTGAAAATTGGATTTTTCTGAAACATTTTTACAAAACGAAAAATTTCGGTGAAAATTTCGCGAAATGTAGGAAAAACTGAAAATTATATTTTTGGCAGACATTTTTACAAAAAATTGAAAATTTCGCGAAATTTTTTTCTAATAATTGCAGTCAAAAAAAATACTTCACCCAAGTTTTTAAGAATTCTACCTCAAAGACATATGTAAAATTTCATGAACATCAGGTTGAGTAGTACTCAAGAAAACTTGACAACTTTCAAAAACATAGTTTCGAGAAAAAAACGCGTTTAAAGACGACGCACTTAGCCTAGCTAGCCTAGAGCGCACAAGTTCTCAAAGCTGTATCTCCGAAACTTTTACTCGGATCAACTTGAAAATTTAGGACCAAATTTTGGAGGTGTTGCAGAATTTAATAAGACAATAAAAAAGTCGATTTTTTTTAACTCGTTAAACCCATGTAAACCCTTAAGAACTCATACATGCAGAGCCTTTCTTGGAGTTGTCTATCAACAGTTTTTTCAGAGTACCAAGCGAAAAAAATATTCGTTTTTTTAATCCACCCTAATATACAAATTATAAATTTTGTAATTTTTTAATACAAATTTTTCGCATAAATAATACTAAACACATAACTTTATCAATACATATGAAAAGTGTGTATTAGGTCATATATACAAATATATATATATAAAGCTAATAATGAGCTGTCGCTTTAAAGCGTTCTCATTTCCTCTATGACAATACCAATTCACCTGTTCTTCCCAAACGGATACAACCCGAACTCCCAACAACAACTTCACCGCACAACAGAAACTACTGACTGTAGGTTGTCTGTGAAACCACCGCTTTTAACTCGTACGTTATCACCACATACCAATCCACCAAAAAAAAAAAAAGAAA
Organism: Bactrocera correcta; assembly: GCA_027475135.1. Taxonomy (NCBI): domain Eukaryota; kingdom Metazoa; phylum Arthropoda; class Insecta; order Diptera; family Tephritidae; genus Bactrocera; species Bactrocera correcta. The sequence continues at coordinate 28,358,656 of CM050325.1, forward strand.
ATATGTTTATCGCACCACCCTCAAATATTCGTATACTCATACAAACATACATATGAATTCTGTGAGAAAATGCATGAAAAGCACATAATCGTGGTAATTATGTATTCGTGAGTTTGTTTTTCCTTCAACTCGTATACGTTCGTAGAGCAAATGAAAGCAAATTATTCAAATTTCATATGTATGTAGCTTGTACACAGTAATAAGAAACAGCAACAAATTAAATATTACAACTAAAATGAGATTTAACAATTTGTTACGTAATAATATCACTGCTTGTTGGCTCCAAATCAACATAAACTGTACGAAAATTAATTACAACACCATAATCTATGTAGTTTGTATATTCGATTGAACTGCTTTTTACCAAAAGTCAGCTAAATGTTTAATAAAAAAAAAATATGTTATAATTCACATAACTCATACATATTATAGACAAAGTGAAAAAAATTATACTCAACATTTGTTTTATCTTCAGTATTTAAATGCTTACATATGGTATATTAATTTGTGGGTTCTTGTCTCGTAATTTCTCGTAATTAGTTCGCTTTTTCCCAGTCGCAAACGTTTTTATTTCAAATTTATTTGTTAACTATTGCTGAAATATATTGTACATTCTTATAAAATTTATCTATACATGTGGTATAAAAACCGTAAATACATAGTGCCAACTTTTACAGCATGATTCTTAGGTACCAGATGCCCGCTTTGTCGGGTGTTTTGTAGTAGATTAGTTCTTAACTCAGCTCCTAATTTATCACTAACTAACTAAGCGACGAATTGTATGATACAATAAATTAGTATACTCGTACTCGTACAAATATTATTTCGATTCATTATCGTTTTGTATGCTTTTAGCTTTAAAAGTCGTTCTGTTTGACATTTGCTCTGTGAGTTATTAATATATATCAGTATTCGGCAGTTTGTGGCGTTAAAGACACGCAGACATCCCTGCAGCAAACAAATTTAGCAGAACATAAGCAATTAAGATCCAATATAAACCATAACCAGGGTAACCATTTTTAAAGTAAAATATTGCAAAGAAAGATTTAAAATATTTTTTCAAAGATTTAAAATAATATTTCAACCCATAGCGTTTGACTAAATGGGAATTGGACAACTTCTATTGAGTCTATAACTATATTCGTTTCATAATATATTTTCCATTGTTCCAATAATCCGAACATGCGTTGCAAAGAACTACTGTCCTTCCAGTGTATGTCATTCATTCGAGGCGTCATCAACCATAATTTTTCTTACTCAAATATGTCGAACTTTGTGGCTTCTACATTACTTTAGTATGGAGGAAACCTCAGTTGAAAGTCATTGTATTAAAAAAAGTTTATGATGAACATGCTCTAGCTGAGCGAATGTGTCAAAAGTGGTTTGCAAGATTGAAAATTGTTGACTTTGGCTTAGCAGATGAAGAACGTCTAAGGTGGACAAAAAAATTTTAAGATAATGAACTGGAAGCATTACTTGAGGAAGCTTGTTGCCAAGCAGAATAATAGCTCATGAAATCTTTCTGAGCCACTCAAGCAACTATAAAATGATTAAAGGCAGACGGATGTATCAAAAGCAAACAAATTTTGTGCCTTATAAACTGGAACAAGACAAAAACTTTTACCTGTAAGAAATACGGCTTTAATGCTCCATTATTACCACAATAATGATCATATGCGAAACTTGCCCACCCAGCCAAATCAAAGGCCAAACTGAATAGCCTTGATGCCAAGGTAACTTTCTGCATTTGGTGGAATCAGACGGCCGTGAGGTATTAGAGCATCTAAAGTCGGATGAAAGCAATATTGGGAAAAACTACCGGCATTATTCATTAAATTACTTATTGCTGAAAAACCGTAACTTTCGACTGGCACGAGGCGATAATTCATTAGAACAAGGTATCAAAAATTTGATCTAGTCTTGGCCGCCAAGTCGCTGCAGTTCTTTTGGGATGAGATCCTCAAATTGCCAAAAAATGGAAAAATGTTAAAGCTTCAGTTGAGAAATGCTTTGAATAATACTCTTTTACATATTTTCCTCGAATAACGAATATGTTTATAGACCCAATAATATGCAAATATGTTAACAGCTAAGGGTGATCCATTACGAGATTCTTTACCTTTTTAACGAAAAAATACAGAAACTGCAATTTATTGGGAAATGTTTATTATCATTCAAAATAACAAAGAACATTCATTGGCATTAAGTTTTTGAAGATAATCTCTTTCAAATGTTGGTCGCGGCAACGTCTGAGATGGTTCATCCGTTGAGTCCAATTTTCGATGACTCATTCAAGCATTTCGACTAGTAACTGGCGAATGACGCGCGTAATGTTTTGTTTCAAGGTCTGAATCGAAGCGGGATTGTCTGCATAGACTTTAGACTTTACATATCCTCACAGGTAAAAAAAAGGTAGCTAATCGACCGGCCCAAAACGTGAAATGATCTGCTTACGCAAGTGTTCTCTCAATAAATTCATTGATTAATGCGATGTGTGGGAAGTGGCGCCCTCTTGTTGAAACTTAATGTTGCCGAGATCACGAACTTAAATTTCAGGCATCAAATAGTTGAAGAAACATGAACATTTGATTCCACCAGCCCACACACGACACCAAACTGTTGTTTTTTCAAGATGAAATGGCAGCTCTTGATTCTCTTCAGGTTGCTCTTCGTCACAAACGCGACAATTTTGCTTGCGTGCCGGCAGAGTAAACGCTCAAAGCCGAGCCAAATAGAAATGCGCGTGTTGTTTAAATGGGAAAATGTTTGTACACATTTAATGTTTAACAGTTAAATTAGCATTTATGAAATAAGCTCTGCTCTACTAGCATATTCTCAACGTGCTTATACCCATATATATGTATGTATAAGTGCGTATGTATAACTATAGAGAAAACGAACTTTTAATTTATTTTCATCACAGGAACTGAAATCACCCATTCACCAAATAGAAGGAATGCTCTGTTATTTATGCTCATAATATTGATTTCACACACGCATACTTAGAATTTTTTGACCATTTTTGTTATTATATGCCATTGAACTCTTTTGTTTTATGTATTGTGCGCACCCACTGCTATATACAAACATACCATTATATATACATGTATGTAAAGTACATATGTACATATATGTTATATATATGTATGGTATGGATGGATGTAGAAACCTTGTCGAATTTAATTTCATAAAATTTCTTGTATTTATAAATGAATGAATAAGAAAAAAGCATTGTGAACCACAAAAAAAAAAAAAACCAACAAAAATAAAACTTTTTTAATCAAAACAAAATGTTTACAAAATTTTCTCTTTTTCCAAATAGTTTGTAATAATATCAATAATTACTAATCTACGAATTTTGTATTGTCGTATGTAGGTATTATACATAGAGAATTATATATATATATAGTACTATATATTTATTATGGCATTTCCGACTGAGCTCATTGATTGTTAATGCAATTTGCAAATTTTCCTGTCTGAGAGATGTGTTTTATCATTCAATGTTTGTTGCTTTTACAGAGATGGCTAATTATGTATGTATGATTGATTGTTCATTTCCGTTTTATAGACACGCTATTTTCGTAGATTAACGGTGCGTTCATGCCGACTATATAAATATTTATACATATATATATATATACATATATATCAATAACTGCGTATGTGCCTCTTGTTAAGTACAGTATTTAAATATATATGTTAAAAAAAAAAATGCAACGAATCGATTAGCTCAGGCTTACAAGTTTATTTGCATTTTGCACACTGCGGCTTTAAACTACTCGTATTCCAAAGGAACTGCGTATTTTCCAAATATGTACGTATATGTATGCAAACTTTTTGTCAACTTCAGCAGTATATTCCATTTAGAATTCAATAGCAATTGCAAATAACAGTGCTCGGAAACATTCACTTTACGCACCGACAAGAGTGCTTACTAAACTAATATCTGCTAATATGCCACTGCACTTACGTGAACTTCACTTACGTGAACATCACTTACGTGCATTTCACATACGTTGCTGAGCCACGAGTGCACACTGTGTATGTGCTTGCTCTTAGTTTAAACTCAAATATTGGGTAGTCGAAAAAGTTTTTTCATAAATGAATATTTCCGAACGCTGCTAAATGCTCGTGTGTACTTGTATATCGTATGCGAAATATTCCTCTAAACACCTACTCGTAATTAACTGTGTTTGTACGAAGTTACGTTTTATTGTTCGCCAAACCAAAACTTAAACACTTATAATATATTTATACATATATGTATGTGTATATAATGAATCTTTATAGTTGTACATATGATTATATGCTTAACTATACTTTTTTTACGAAAAGCACGCTTTTGTGAAGCAAAATATTAACTATTACCACTGAAAGGGGTTAAACTTATGCATAGAAATCTCTTATGCAAAACATTATTTTAGTTATCTTTAAGTTTTGCAAAAAAATATAACAAATAAACTTATAAAAATTTAATAACACTTTTTATGAATGACATTGTGTTTTTAAATTATATTTAGTAAACTTTTTAAGTCAAATTTTATGTGCAAAATATCCGTTAAAGCTGAGAAATGCAATAAAAATACATATGAACATACTTACAAATAAAATAAATACAAATGTATGTATATTAGGGTGTCTTTTTTTTACCAAATCAATTTTTTTTTCACCTGAAATTTCAGTTTTTGATCTAAAATCAAGGCACGAAACTAAGTAATATATTTATTTTCAATTTAAACTGTGCCTAAATTACACATCATGTGATTTTTATTCATTTGCATAAAAAATAAAGCTACAACCTTAAGAAGAGCATATTCTAATACAAAATTTTGCGCTCTACAAAAATGGTCTACGATTTTTTTTCACAGAAGCATTCGTTTAAAAGTTATTTGCATTCAAAGTTATATGTACATCAATTAAATACACATTCGAATAATCCTTTATAAAATCTGAAATGTTGCTCATACGACATGGTGTACTGTCTGAATACACTTCATTTGATGCATAACTTTAACTAAAGTCTGGGTATTTTTTTCACAGAAGCATTCGTTTAAAAGTGATTTTCATTCAAAGTTATATATTAATTGAGTGAGTATTCGCATAAGTGCTTTATAAAGTCTGAAATGTTGCTCATACGGCATGGTGTACTGTATGAATACACTTCATTTGATGCATAACTTTAACTACGTAAAACTTTTAATAAAAAAATTAATAAGACTTCTTTTGTAGAGCAAAAAAATCTACATTTCAATATCCACCTTTCAAAGTTGTAGATTTATTTGCATTGCAGATGAATACCATATTGTAAAGCCAAAGTTGAAAAAATCTCATTTATTCAACAAATAAAAAATTGAAAATTATGTAAGAAAAGTTTGAATTGAAAATGAAGTGTTGCGTTGTTTAATTTTTTAGGGCTAAAACTAAAACTTCAGTGGGTGTTTGCAAAAATGAAATCAACTTTTGAAAAAAAATATACACCCTAATGTACGCTTGAAAAATGTTTAACAAGCACATATTTTCAAATACATGCGTTCATTAAATTAAATTATGTCCCTGTAAAATATACTAATGTTTAGTCCTCGAATTATAGTACACACATATGGGTAACTATTTTTTAATATGTATGTATGTATAGTTAATAGTATATAAGTTTTATTTTTGTAGCTTTGGATTCTTGCATAAACGTATTTAAAATACGTAACACATTATATATTTATATATGTATGTTTATGTAATATTTAATAAGTGTCCACTATTTAAGTTCCTTTCAAAATAACGTTTCACGGGCAAGCAGGTAATAGTCAAACTCATTATCACTAACTATTTTTGGCATGACAATATTCACCATTTGAGTTCAACTTTTGTACTATTTCTTGGTAGTTGGATAATAAGTATGAAGCAATAATGTTATTTCCTTGAATAATTTTAGCATTTTCAACGTTCCAACACCGCTTATCCCAGACTTTTATATATTTGTAGTTCAATTGTATTCTTAGAACCATATAAAGAGGCAACACATAACGCCGACGAAAGCTTCTAAACGCAATTATTTACATACAATTCAAAACCTATTTTGCTAACTTTGAAAATCTTCAAAATGTACTAATACAAAAATGTATTAATACAAATGAAGTATAGTTTGATGAATAGATAGTGAGGCCGCAGAGTGTGTTAAAATTCGCGTTAAGCGCAGGCTTTATAAAAGATGACTACTCCTCTTGAACCTAGCAAATAAAATCCACCTGTTATCGCAAAGGACCAAACTGGTCTATGCGTTGCTTACTGGCCTACCAGAATAACGTAATCTAACCTTAGTTATCAATGAGGGAGACAACTAGTACTGCCCCCTATTAGGTTTTAACCAATCCGAAGAGATCAGATCAGACTCATTTTCCTTCTGTCTTGGCTTCTGTCAAGCCTGTCGAAGATATAATACACTTCACAAAAACGAAAGCTTTCTTAAAAGCACTTAATTCTGATCGTTTAGTTTGTTTGACAGCTGTATGCTATAGTAGTCCGTTATCGGTGATTCCAACAAATGAACAGCTCAGCTTCTTGAAAAGAAAACGTCGTGAGCAAAATTTCAGATCAATATCTCAAACACTTAAGGACTTGTTCGCGTATGTACAGATAGACAGACGAACAGTCGAAAGCACAGATAGATGGCTAAATCGGCTCAGCTTGGCACGCCTATCAATTATATACGTATATATACATATATAAGGGTCTCCAAAATTTCCTTATGAGTTTTACAAACTTCGCAGCAAACTAAATACACCCTGTTGAGGTTATAATTATTCATTCACATGAAACGGTAGGAAAATTTCGCGGTACTTTGAATATTATGATGTCCTTAATTTTTAATCTCACCACATAATATTATAATCATTTCTGAATAGGTGTTTGACTTTATAAGTGGCAATCAGTTCTATAATTAATCTTATTGAACCTGTAACTATATTCGTGCCGCACGATAGGATTATTCCAAGTATTGCCCATCTAAAACTATAACATTTTCCCGTCTTCTGGAAATTTGTGGATTGTATTCCAAACTAATAATAGCGTGGGCTTGACAGCAAATAACTAATCAAGCCAATTTGCGCCACTGTTCTGTTGGGCACCGTATATATCACAGAAGGCGTACTGCATCGATCGGAACAAATGGTCGTCAAGGCTAAGGTCTGCGCTATAACCAGGTTGAGGCAAAATTTCCCAGCCGCTGTTTTCATAATAGTTTTTAACCGATTTTACAGCCTGAAGATTGCCTTGTGCCAGTTGGAAAGTACAGGGGTTTTTCGGCTTCAGTTTGATGACTGATTGTCGGTAGCGTTCTTCATTAATCGTTGCACCCGGTTTTAGAAGCATATGATACAACACGATCTACTAATTCCATCAAATATAGAGCATTACCTTGGTGTCATAGATAACTGGCTTTGGTTTTGGTAGTTGAAAAGTTTTGTTTTACAGACGTTAATGCGACACTTTTTTGGTTAAAATTGTATAATTTTGGAACCAATCGTGTTTTAAATTTTTTAATGCCCAAATGGTTCTCACTGATCTTTCCGATATTCCAACTATGGCAAAAGATCTCCTTCCTTTCTTCCTTTATTTTATTGCCATTATTAATCATCAGTTGATGTTGATGTCCATCCTGGACGTGGTTTCTCGCCAACGCACTCACGACCCTCTTTGTAGAATTTGTACCAATCAAAACTAGTACTGCGCCCAATTGCTCGCGACAAACAATTATTACCGAAGGCATTTTTCAACTTTCTGAACGTTTTGGCACCAGAAATTTGATTTCGCACAATGGAATGGAACGGAACTTTTTTATTGAATAATTTCCTTCACTTCATTAAAACTTCAGAAAGACAAGTATGTCTCCTTTACTGGCGTAGACACCATTTTCGCGGTTATAGCCGAAAATATACTCCGAGGCTGATGTTTATTTTGCATTGGGGGTATTTTTTTGGCGGGTCCCAAACCCAGCGCAGAACCCTGGGCCTTCGCCTTCTCACTTTAGCTCGCCTTCAAATGGATGTTCTTTGGCTACACAGAGGATACTTGGTCTAAGACCGGAAGTCGTGAGCTGCTTGAGCCATATATAAAAGAATCGTTTCTGGCCACTGCCAAGTGAATGGCAATCAGTGAACTTTCCTCACTTGTGTGAACTTCTACACAAGACTTCATCCTCCACGACAAGCGTACACTAAACACTTATAATTGATTTGATGTGACATTTGGCGCATATGTCTCGGACAGTCATACCAACCTAGAAACAAAAGTATTTTGACGAATGCGCTTTCGCGTGAAATTTAAATTAAAAAGTCTTACTATTTTTTGCCCACAGTAGCATATATACATAAATATAAATAAATACATTTAATTTATTTTATAAATAATTCCATATGGTTTAGTAATATGCGATTCAATGATTAATGAGCGTGAATTTTTATTAATGTTGTATTTATTTTATCAAGTATTTGAGTTAATCCTTTTAGCAATGTATTGAAACTGCTTTGAGAAGTCATTGGAAAAAAATGCGAATGGAAGAATTCATTATTTCAAAACTTTTATCGATAGAGCTTGTAAACGCAACTGCAATTAGATACGAAGCCGTTAATGATAGTTTAAGCGTAGTGTGCATCAAATACAAGTAAATTTGTGTGACAATTTGCCTACATTTACTACATATTATAACATTATGTTATTGTTTCTTTGTGTGTAAATATTAATATTAATCAAACAAAATTTTCTATATATAAATATTGCATTTTGCCATTTAAAATATTATTTTTTCTTTTTTCGTTTTTCTTTCTTCTTCATAAAATTAAAAAAAAAAAAAATTATATATATATCGAATTGAATACATATTTATATATGTGGCTGCAACATATATATATATATATACATATAACTGTACATGTAAATGCATTAAATAACTATTATGGGTTGTGTTTTACTACTACCACCACTACCACCACTCTTACTACTACTACTACTACTACTACTACTACTACTACTACTATGTACCACTTCTATTACTACTACTGCATTGAATAACCAATTTTGAAAACCGAAATCTTATTAAAAACAAACACAAATGTTGACCTAACGCAAACAAACCACTCCAACAATCGACAAATCTACCAAACAATAAACAAATTAATAAAAAAATAAAAACAAAAACAAAAAAAAAAATATTTAAATAAATCCAGCGATGCTCAAACAAGTAATAATAAGAGTGGAAGTTGTCCTAATAATTGCCAAGGAAATTACTGTAGCCACCACCACCACCACTGTCACCAACACAAAAACCACCATCTTCACCTCAGTCACAAACTTCACAACCATAATAACCATAATATTAACAACGAGCATATCTCACACCCATCTTGTCATAATCAGCTTAGTCATAGCCATATTAGTAGCAATTCGAAAAGTTGTTCTAGTCATCATCACTATAAACACAATAGTACAAATGAAATCCACCAACATTATCGTACAACACACAATCACTGTCAATATCAAGCGCAAATTCCTAAAGCCCAACAGTCCAGCTACAATGTCATTTCCTCTAGCTCTATAACAGTTACCGCACCGAACTCTAGTTCTGCAACTGCTAGCAACTCGGACCCGGCATTTGTCACCTCAACACCAGCATTATGTTCGCCAGTTGCCGCCAACTCCACCACCAACAATTTGCTACACTACCCCAATCATAATCCCAAGCCACCCCCCTATACCCGTTTTAGCGAACTTTTGAATAATATTGCGATGTCGTCAGGGTCTTCCGCAACAATTTTTGAAGCTACACCGTTGACTTGTAATATAAATGATTACGCAAAGATTTCAAATGTGCCAGTACACAGCCCCCTAACACCGCTCCAGATCACCCAACCACATAGCGCCACCACGGCTACTACAACCAACTCCTTAACCAATTCCCCAGCTTCAAAAAATAATTGCCAAGAACGCATTCCAATTCTCAAAATATGAAAATTTCAAATACAAAACTTAACACACACATACAACCGCAACAACGCCAGAGTCGTAGACATTTACATCGAAATCGTACACTGTCTCTGAATCATGTTGATCATGGCCATAATCATTACCCAAATACAGTTGCATTACATACATTAAATAGTAATTGTGAGAATGTTAGTAGCAATCATCAACATCATCGTGAACATAATCAAAGTAAAAATCATCATCACAACTCGTGCAAAATCCCGACACACCAACATCACCACCACAACCAAAATATACCGACTAACCACCAATCCCAAGTCCCGCTAACAAATACAAATCTAATTGCCACACACACTACAAAGTCTACAACAACAACTGAAAATAGTAATTGTACTGATGATGTGAATGTAACTTCTTGTACTGACATAATTTCTCAACCTGAACCAACAACAACGTATCCACCAATAACTGCAACGCGCCAACAAATGATGCCACAACATGTGAATAATAAACAACACCAAAAACAATGGCGACGACCACAACGCCAACACCCACACCAACAACATGTGCCTTTGAAAACGGCAACATTGTCAACGATGGCTACAACAACGGCACCAACAACAACAACCACATCTGTCTCATTTTCACAACAACAAACTCTACCGTGTCCACCATCACGGCCACAATGCGCGGCGAGTACATCTTTAATGTCTACCCGATGTTTGCCGACAACCACAACAACAACGACACCCACAACAATTCCATCTAAACGTTTAATATTTAATGAAAAAAATAAAAATCGCAATAATAAAAAAATAATCGTATTAAAAACGAACGTACCTGCTGGCACAATGACGACAACAACAACAACACCAAATGCCACAATGATCTCACCAACGACAACAATATCAACAATAACTGTAACTGCAACACATTCCACGTTAACTTCGACACCGTCGTCACTCATTCAAAAACCACGCAACTCCGATTTCATACGAAACCCGCCCATTTCCGATTTCATTTCCACGCTTTCTAATTGTACTCCTTCCACCTGCAAATCGGCGCGAACTTCCTCTTTTGTGCCCATTTTCTCCAACGAACCCTCTTCTACCACAACAACGGCGATGTCTGCGATCTCGTTGGAAACGTCGTACACTGTGGACTTTGGAACTTCCTCCGCCATGACGTCGGCGTCCGTTAACAAAATAATTGCGTATAACGACAACAATAACAAAAACAACAATACTATTTATAAACATAATGAAAACGAACCAAACGTGAATAATGAAATCTATTCGAAATGCTCAAACGATTACAATGTGTCTTGTGTTGATCATATTGGTGGCAACAGTAGCAGCAACAACAGCAACAACAACAACAATAACGGCAGCAATAACAGCTATCACCAGCAATTCAGCAATATGAGTATGGGTCAGCAAACGCATTTGCGGCATATGCGCTTTAGCAATAATGGGCGTGGCATGGATAGTGGTAGTAATCATGGTGAATTTACGATGAATGGCAACAACAGTTATCGGCGTGGCGGTGGAAACCTAAGTAACAGTAATAGTGGGAATATTAACGCGATGAGCCATCGTCATAATAATGAGTATTATGGCAGCAATCATCACAATTATCAACACCATCAGTATAATGAGCATGGTCGGCGGCACAATAACATTAACAACAACAGCAACAACAACAATAACAATAGCAATAGCAGTAATGCATCTAACTCAGGATTATTTGATAGAAATCATAATAATAGCAATAATAATAATAACAATGTCAGTGTAAATCTGCATGGGAATAGCGGCAGTGGCAACAACAGTGTGGTGAGTAGCAAGTGGGGCGCGTGGTTAATATGCCATAATTTCACCTTCAAAACACTCTTTGATATGCTTATTGATTATTATATTATTTTGTAGCCTTTTGATGGCCCTAATGGTAACAATCATTCCCGGAGTGCTGACTTTCACGCTGACAACCGCACAGATCGCGGTAGCTTAGCCGACGTTAGTAGTAATGGTACTGGCGGTCAGTTTGTCTACAACACGGGCAGAAGTAGTAATAATTATGGACGGAATGGCCACCAAAATATCGGTTCGGGTAATTACAGTTACCACCACTATCATCACTACGGCAATAATGGGCCATCAACATCAGCATTAGCAGGCGTTGGCGGCAGTGTTTCCAACCTTTTAGATGGACCAAGTGGCTCTACTGGTATTATGGGTTCCACTTCTTCATTAAACAGTGGCGCCCATGCGCTGAAATCGGACAGTCCATCGCGCAAGCGACGGCGCATATCCGGGCGCATGCCTAGCCAGTCACCGCCAGCTATATGGGAGCAACGACGTTCGCCTCGAAATCAAGTAGACTATCATTTAATTAAATACTTTTTGTTGTATTAAATTGAAATAATAAAATTTCTTTTAGGTGCAACAGGGTAGTCCACCGATACGCCGTCCCCGTCTGCATGACACTGGCTCATCTCATCATAATCGCAGCCATCATGGCAGTAACAATAGTATTTCTAGCAATAGTATCAATAATACTAATGCCAACAACATTAGTGGAAACCATTTGCAAAACTATCACCAGCCACAACATTCAATACAACCCACGCCATATTACCTCCGACAGCACATGCCACCACCACCCGCTCTACAACAACAACAACAGCAACAGCAGCAGCAACCAGCAGCAGTACCCCCAACGCTACACCAAACACAATCTTTAACACAAGCACAGCCACAAATTCAACAACGTTCACCATGGGAGCACTCACTATCTGCAGCTGCAGTCCTACCTAGCGCGAATGCAGCACCTGCGGCCGTGAACGCTTACATGCAGCAAACCCCACCTCCACCACAGTCGCCTGGCCATCATCATCAAACATCGTTGGTGGGCGCACCACCGCCACCACCACCTTTGATGCTGGACATCAATCAGGTGCCTGTCAGTCTTCCCTTGCGACATGCCGAGCCTATTTGGGCCTCAATCTGCACTTATCCAGCACCACCGCCTCAAGCTAGAATAGCACCATGTCATCTGCATGGTATTTACACACAACCGTTCACAGCTCAAGCATGCAACACACATCCCAGTGCTCAATTTACACAAGGCCCACCTGGGTTTGCTGCAACCACCGGCGCTCCAATACAAATGCCACAGCCGCAACAGGTGCAAGTTAGTGCAGCTACTGCTGCACAGCAACAACACACGCAACAAGCTGCCGCCCTTATGGCAGCCGCTTCAGTCGCCGCAGCTAACTATCAACATGCTCAATTTACCCAACAACAACGTACTGAGGCAGCAGCAGTGGCAGCCGCTGCAGTAGCGGGTCTTTCACTCGAACAAGCCGGCGTCCATCATTTGGAAGCACATCAAGGACATCAAACCGCTATATCCACGCCTCCGGCACATCACAATCAATTGCAAGCCACACCAATTCATATAACCTCTATGTCAGCAGTTGCGGCTGCAGCAGCACATCACCTGCGTACTACTGCGTCGGCAGCGGTACAAATGTCTGCGGCACCACAGCCGATTTTGCTCTCTACAGAGGTTAGCAATTTCTTTAACTATATTCCTTACACCGGACTTGCTAGTACGAAATCAAAATTGCATAAATTTTCTTTCTTTTTTGGTTCGCAGAGACGTGTTTTTCCACCACATCGTCGTATTACCCGTTTCTGGCCCTCAAATCATCCGCATGGACCACACCGGCATATGCTCTCGCCACAGACTTTGGGCCCACACCAAGCGACTCCCGTACAAATTCAGACAACAACTGGCATCATAAATCCGGGCTTCTTACTTAATTTCCTGTAAACACGCATTCTGATGTTTTCTTCAAGTTTTTACATATTTATTCTCTTTTTTTCGTGCAGTGCCATGTTCCCGCTTTCACCTTATAATCAACATGAGCTAAACTCACCAGATTCAAACGAGACGGAAAACTACGAAGCTTTGTTAAGTTTGGCCGAGCGTTTGGGTGAGGCTAAGCCACGTGGCTTGGCGCGAAATGAAATCGATCAATTGCCGAGCTATAAGTATAATCCAGATACACACAGTGGTAAGCAGCATAAAATACATATAAAGTCTTCCTATGTAAAATTTCACATATCCGTCTGTATATACGCGAAGTGATCTCTGTTTTCGAAATATCAATCCGAAATTTTGCACGCGTTCTTTTCTCCTCAAGAAGCTGCTCGCATATGGGACCACTATAGCATATAGCTGCCGTATAAACTGAACGTTTAAAATGAAGTTCTTGTATGGAAAACTTTTTACTTTTATTTGACTAGATATCTTCACGAAATTTGATGTAGATTACAGCAAAACTATTTAAATTGTTCTGCTCGAATCAAAATGAAGTTCTCGTATAAAAACATTTTTATTTCTGTAGGGTTTTATAGCACCACAGTTAGTGCAATAATTTTTGTTTTTTTCGACCGGAAATATTGGATATTCTTCTTCTTAATTGGCATAGACATCGCTTACGCGGTTATAATCGAGTTTACAACAACGCACCATCGCTTCTTCTTTTCGCAATTTGCGCCAATTCGAAATACCAAGTGGAACCAAGTACTTCTCCAGCTGATCTCTCCAACGGAGTGGAGGTCTTCCTCTTCCTCTACTTCTCCGTCGTTATCTAATGTTAGGCTGGAGTTTTTTGTCCATTCGGTTGACATGCCCTAGCCAACGCAGCCGCTGTCTTTTAATTCGCTGCACTATGTCAATGTCGTCGTATATCTCGTACAGCTCATCGTTCCATCGAATGCGGTATTCGCCGTGGCCAATGCGCAAACCTTTCTCTTCCGCAGAACCTTTCTCTCGAAAACTCGTAATGTCGACGCATCAGATGTTGTCATCGTCCGTGCCTCTGCACCATATAGCAAGACGGAAATAATTAGTGGTTTATAGATTTTGGTTTTTGTTCGTCGGGAGAGGACTTTACTTGCAAGTGTTATTCTGCGTTGGATTTCGAGACTGTCGTTGTTGTTGCTGTTAATACTGATTCCAAGTAGACTAATGTCAGATATACTGTAATAATTTTAACGATAACGATATTTAAAAACATTTTTGTTTGGATTTTGATCTTAAAGTTCCTACATATATTTAATTAAAAATAATTTGCTTTTAATATTTCTACAATCAGAACCGAGTATCGATTTAAGATTACACATTAACGACTTTTAATGAATTATTCGCAGGTGATCAAACGTCTTGCGTTGTTTGCATGTGTGACTTTGAGTTGAGACAAGTGCTCCGTGTGCTACCTTGTTCACACGAATTCCATGCAAAATGTGTGGACAAATGGCTAAGGGTGAGTAAACTACATAAAAAAAGATGCAAACATTTAATAGCAACCTTTATATCTTCTATCTTCATCTTTATCAACTGAAACTTGTTGTTTACATTTTGTTTAATATATTTTCCGATCTATTGTCTAGTCAAATCGAACCTGCCCGATTTGTCGGGGTAATGCTTCCGACTACTTCGAGAATTCAGAACAACAGCAACAGCAGCAGCAGCCGCAAACTCAACAAACACAGTCTCAAATCCAAACACAATCTTCAACGCAACAACAAACTCAACCACCAGCAACTACAACGCAAACTGCGTCCGGGCAACAGCAGACACAAGCAACACAGGCACATTAAATGTAACGAAATAATGTGTATGGGGAGGAAAATAATAGAGTATGCAAAATAAAAATACATATGTACCAAATATTGTAATGTAACGGTAAATGATTTTATTATAAACCTAAAATCATACAAGTCAGGCACTCTTCTAACGTCCACGTCCAATAGATGTATTTGTACTTCTTTGTGTTTCCAATGAAACCACCTTTAAGCTAGAAATTTATTACAATCTAAGTGAAAAATATAAGATAACTAAAAGTAGCGACATATGTACACACGCCATTAAAATTGATAACTCCTAAAGGCACATACATACACATATGTTATAATAAATTGTTATTAAGATTAACAAGTGTAAGAAAATCACACACAAAAGAGCAAGTTTTGAACTAAATGCAATAAGAATAGTTGATTAATATGTATATATTCTATATAATGGAATGCAACTAGACATTTACATACATACGTACATAGCTATATAACATATTTCTTCGGACATTGGCTGTATTGCTATTTTTTTTTTTTATAAATAACATTTCTCTAGTAGTTGAGTTGTGTAGTTGTACACGCCTGTTGGTGTAATAACTTTCGTAAACGATTTGTAAACATCTACTTGTGGCTAATTATACGGCAAAGAAAATAAATAAAACAAAATTCAATTTCTATGGCGAATTGTTGCTTTATTTGCGCAGAAGTTATGCTGAAATGGTAGTCTAATAAGCAATAAACTTAACCTTGTCGAGAAAATTTACTTAATAAACTTTTTTTTATAAACAACTAGCTTTCCAAAAACAATAGCAAAACATTTGATGCATTTGATGTGACAAAATCAAATTTGGAGCAGCAATTTTTTTTTATGTTTACTCACAACTCATAATTTCACAGAAATGCATGTACAATTCGTGCTTGCAATGCTAGTATGGCCTTGTCTGTGTATGTATACTACACTATTTGATAATAAAAACCAATTGTGGTTTTATATGTGTGTGTCTAAGTAATGCTATACTGCTAGATGTAAGTTAAGCAGAAGCTCAGTGTAATAATTTTTCGTAAACCGACTCACCAACCAGCTCCAGGTCCTTTAGTCGTAAATAACAAATATACATACATACATATATATCCCATTTGTAGACAGCACTATTTTTTATACGTCTATCTATGTTTAAAAAATTAAAGAAAAAGTGTTAATTGCCTTCAAACTACAACGAATATGTAACGTTTTCACGTAGCTATTTAATTATAAAATGTTGAGCAAAAACAAAGTCAAGCGCTGCAGCTGCTGTAACAAAATACATTGTGGTTATGCACATACATGCATTCTAAATGTATAAAAAGCACAAAACGCGCGACATAAAACACCAATAACTAGCCGAGCGCATAGTCACATCTCTTGGAGTTTGCCAACTAAAATATTTTCAGCGCCCGCTAAACTTCTTCAAGTAACCGAAGCAAACCTCTCAAATTTACTTTATTAGCAATTATTCAGAACTAAACATAAATGGTGTAATATTTGAAAAATGTAGGCATTTTTAGCATATAAATTGTCTTCCCTTATCTTGGAAAAGTAATTAAATTAATTCAAACCCTATAAACATACATTTGTTTACATATCTTTGTGTGCTTGTGTGTGTGTGTGAATGTCAATTTGGACAAGTTAAATGCAATGACGTTATGCGCGTAATATTTGTGCAAGCTTTAATTATTGAAATTGCATGAAGAACCTAAAAATGAACACATTCACCCTCGCAGCGTTTATAACAGAGAATAATGCATTTTTTTGTAGTTTTTTTTGTTTTCTTTTTCAAAAGAATGTTTATAGTAAAAACCGATATATGATACATAAATACATATCGTCACTTAAATGCAAAACTACGTATCATTAAAAGAATTGAAATTGAGCTATTTATTGCTTATGATTCGCTTTTAAGCTTCCGCTGTCAGATATAATCAATATACAACCATTTTCTAACCGAAACACACTTTTTGTTGCAATATGAGTGGTTGCTATGATATTGTTTTTCCTTCATTTGTAAACTTATGAAAATGTATGTTACGTTATTTTGCATTTTAGCTGACGATATACTATAACAAGAAATTACAACCTGCTTTTTATCAAATTCTGTAAATCGTATATCAAATGTGATCGACTGCTATTCCATAGCAAAGACTTTTAAACAAATATTGCTTTGATTTCATTATGAATATGTTTTTTACAATTTTAGTTTAGCAGCTTAACATTAGCATGTTTAGCTTAACATAAATTAGCGCTTACCATGCATATTTATATACATATGTACATATGTACATATATACACAAAAACCAATAGACTTTTGTGTATATCATTAAGGCACGCTTTAAAAATCCGTTGTGTTCTTTAAATAAATGTGAGCAATTAATATATAATACATATAGGTTTACGATATAAACATATATATAGATGTAAACATGCATGACATATGTAAATTATATGCTGTGTAGATTTATCTTGAAGTAGACTATAAATATTATATATATTATAAGCAAGAAGTAATGTCAAAATTATAACAATGTAATTCAAACAATGTTCATGTGATTTGTAATTTTAAAAACGCATATATATGTACATACATACATAAATATATTCTAATTGCTGTGAGCGCGTATGTAGTCGTAAAAATTAAAATTAAAATTAACCGATATGTTTTGAAATTAATCAATAAACTGCAAGAACACATTTTAATTGTCATATATATTAATATTTTTATCTCAGCCGAAGCATTATAACCATATGTATGTATGTAAAAACAGATAATGAGTTAAAAAATAAATATCAAATATGTATATACAAATACATGCACACCTATACTCGTATAAAATATAATGTTGCATTAGTGTGCGTTAAGAATATGAAATCGATTCCTGCCCTCCATTTGCATATTTAACGCAAAACAATATTTATATACATATGTAATTGAAATAAAAACAAATTGCTATTAAATTAGTAATATACGAATGCAATTCGGTTATTAAAAAAAAATAAAAACTAAAAAAAAAAAAAATAAACCACTGCTAATTATGCACAATAATCCGTTTCCATTAATCCACAATACATTTCTATAGCTATAAGCAATATAATTAATTCGAAAAGGAGCAGCGCATATGCCCTTTTAGATAATTATCTATGTATGTGTTATACAGTCGAACTAATATTGGGTAGTCGAAAAAGTCTTTTCGTATTTTGCCAATATAACAATTCATTCATAAATATTTAACACCAAAGCTCAAGCCCAATAGACTTTTAAAATAATTTGTTCAATACCACCGCAGCCAATTGTTTTGTTCCTGTCTACGTGTAAGCGAGTGATGGAATAAAATGACGAACCTCTGCACGTGTGTAATTAATGGAACCTTGCTTTAATAGTAATCAACCCTCAGTGAAATAAGTTAAAGCTCGGTATGTTTTCAACACGTGAAAACGCTAGGCTGAAAAATCCATTAGTACTCTAAACGCTCACATTAAACACAGGCGGAAAATATCGGCTAATCACCTAGTAGAGTTGTAAGTGCCAAAATATTATCATTAATTTTATGTATTTCTACTATGAAAAACGCATTTCTCAATTTCGATATTAGTTTTTAGTTAGTTAGTTGGTTTACTTATATCGTCGAAGTTCAATAACGCATAAACCATTAATAAATCTGTTTTTTTTTTAAGCCTAAACAGGGTTATCAAGTTTGTCACGAAGTTGATAATACACAGAAAGAAGTGTCGGAAGACCTATAAAGTATATATATATAAAAGATCAGCGTGACGAGTCAGTTTTTCTTCTCCAAAAGTAGTCACTCATTTATCCGAACTGTCATACCAGCTGACCGAATAAAAGTCAGGAGATATTTTAATGGAATCAGACGTGCCCAAGACAATGCCACAATTTTCGAATTCATTTTTCAGAGCACACTACTGTAACGTTTATGTGGGTGCCATACAAACCGACCGAACACTGCATCGAACAAAATGCAGTCCGTTCCCACGACAGTTGGGTCTACGTAACCAGAACGAACCCAAGGACTGTCAAGTCGGACGCTACAACAACAAAACACAGTCCTTGTATAGAATTTTTTTTTTGTTAAGGTTAGTTTAGCTTCGGTGCAAGTGCAGTTGATCTTTCTTTTGCTCTATCTTACAACATTACACACTAGTTTCGCTTAAACTTTAAGGTTATTGGTTTTATTGGACTTCTTTTTGTAAAATGGACAGCATTATAAGCAAACGTTTAAAAAAATATATTTCAAAATGATGTATTCAAGTTGTGTAGGCACACACACATATATACATTTTGGAAAATGCACGTATTTATCTTCTTAAATAGCACTTTTTTAAAAAGACCACCATATTGTGCAATTTCATGAATTTTCAAATCACCAATATACTCGTATATTTCCCAAATACTAATAAGTACTATAATGTATATGTACGAAATCAAGCATAATTACAACAATACAAGCAAACCAAAAAAAAAAAAACGAATATATTATTAAATATTATTTGCTTTTGTTGATTATGAGTCGTAAATATATATGTATATGTACTAGCTGGTATTGAATTTATTGAAAAAATATATCACATGAGTATATATGTATGTATATATATATATAGAAATGTACGTGGTTATCTTTTATACTTGCACAAATATATGGTACTAATTATACGTAAAACCTTTATTCATATGTAAGTGTAAGAAAAGTATTGTGAAATGAATAGTGCTTATTTGTGCTGCTTAATATTAGTTTAAAAAAAGACATTAAAGTTAAATTAAGTTTTACATATAACAATTTGTAATAAATGGACATAATTAGCTTGCTGACATACATATTAACGTATATGCGTATATTGTTATAATTTTCTTTCACATTTATCATTAACATCAGTTGATTAACTTTTAAATTGTTCAAAAAAATAATAATAATACTAAAATATTTTTTTTTTTGTTTCATTATTAAAATGTAAACATTTTAAGTTGAAATAATCGAGAACGAAGAGTTGTATTGTAATGTAAAATTCCGCTGTGATGTATGTTATATGAAAGCAAAGAAAAGTAATAAATTAGTCCCTGGCGACACTTTGAAATACATGCATATATATCATAGATTCCTTAATAAGCTAAAATTGTAAACAAAAATAATATAATGATGCAACTACACAAAATTAAATTCAAAGAAAGATCAATAACTCCATTTCCATGTGGACCAGATACTTATTACGAAAAATTACAAGATGTAAAGTAAATTTGCTTAAATATGAATAACTTTTAAGCTTACATATATTAGCAACTTTGCGAATATAAAATAAACTATTCTATGTATCCTTTCTATTTACGATTCGATAGAATTTCAACACTTAACATACTGTACTGAAATTATTCCTACAATGCAAGAATTTTTAGTTTTTGTTACAATTCCATAATTAAAGTAAATATTAATGTGTTTATGACAATGATAAAAAATACAAATTAATAAATCAAATTTTGTGCTAGCATTACAAGAAAATTAATTTTTGTTCACTTTTTTCACTTTATTGAGGGTGGAGTGGGTTGATTCGCGTAAAACAGACTCTGCAGCGTTATCTCGTAAATTATGTGTAGAAAAGATATTCAAAATTATAAAACGTTCTGTGCGGTAGTTTTGAAGTTTGGAGAAAACGCCGTAAAGTTTTGAAATCTGGTGTAAAACGTTCAACAGACAGGCATAAAAATACCCTAAACTTCGACAATTTGGTTCCAATTGATTTTGACAAAATCTGCTTGAGATATCAGTGTCAGTATGAAATCTACAAATTATATGTGTAAGTATATATATATATATTTTATTTTTAATTAAAAGTCAAAGTTTAACCATTTCATGTGTTCTCCTTAACATATGTTGCATACAATACGATTCTGCTAGTTTTTTTACAACTGTGAGTTACATATGTCCATATGTATAAGTAGATATAAATAAAACAATATGTAGTATTGAGATATCTAAAAAGTTATATATTGATATCCTTATCCTTTCGATACATTTACAATTTAATGAATAATTGCATTGAATAAAAAATTATTTGCCAGCACGGACTGCCTGCCTGCCTTGAGTCTCACTAACTCTAATTATTAGTTATTTATTTGTATTTACTGTATCATGGCAAAATTCCTTCATTCATCTAATTCATATTTGAAAACCAAATATATAAGTATAAAACACAATTTTTTATTTATTTCGATATTTTATGTGGTTGCATTATGCAAATAATGATTTTCATTTTCATTTTGTTGTGCTAACTCCTCTCGCATTATCAACTTTGCAACCGCAAATTTGATAATAGATTGTCTGCGAGGTGAGAGTTTCTTGATGCTACTGGCATATCCCAGAAAGGTCAAATCTATGCCATCAAAAGTTCTTCCCCCCAAAGGGTCCATGTATTTGTCATGGTCCACTGATGTTATGCTTTTTGAAGTTGAATTATAGAGAATTTCTTCATTATCAGGTTCATCCATTAGTTCATCCCAACCACCTGATGTGTTTTCATAATCTGATACTGCGTTGGCAATAGCTTGATAAGCTTCCTCATCGACTTCATCTATTTCGCCTTTAATTTCGTTACTTGGACTCTGCGTCTTGTTGAAGTGTGAACTTTTAACATACACTTCCTTACTAATATCTAGTTTTGTACGACTTTTTAAATTATTTTTAACAAAATGTGTTTGGTAGTCATTCAATCTTCTGTCGTAATTTCTTTTTTTCGCTTTGTTTCGAATTGTGTCTTGATCATCATCGTATCTATCATTGTGTAACATAAATGGTTTAAAAAACTCCATCTGCTCCGACCATCGCCAAGATTGATATCGGGCTTCAAATCTATTACTCGTTCTAAAACTGCGAAGATATTTCGAATAACAATCTTTTAGTGTTTTCCATCTTTTCTTGGTATCGTCAACTGAAAAACAAATTTTTTTGAATAACGAATGTTTTTATGCATAATATTACAATTACATTTTATATATCAAATAAAAGGAGCACCTTTAATTCCTAAATTTGTGGGTAGCCGATCTGTTAGTGATATCCATGCTTCCTCCTTATCGATCTTGTCCTTTGCTCGCATTAATTTTCTGTCATATAAAACAGGGAAATGTTTAATCTCTTCGATCAACTTTTCAGTAAATATTATCATTTCAGAGCCATCCAACATCTTGCTATATTTTAAATTATTTTGGAAACTTCATATAATTTGTTTCGCATTTACGATTTTAGTTTTATTATTTATAAACAGAGAAAAGCACTTGTCAAACAAAAGAGAATTCTTTTAATGTTGCCACCGATTTAAATTACAGGTTTACAGCTTACATATCATAAAGAGGTTGTTTCATGCGCCTTTTTTAAGTATTTTAACTATTTTGTTGTTATATTGAGAATTTAGTTCAATAAGATAAAACACCGTATGAATGAAACTAGTCTCTTATTTATCACAGTTATCATAAAATGTTTTCAGATTCATAGCAATATAAATTTGTAGAACAAGATATATAACAGAATCACATTTTCGAAATAATTACTGTGTACACTGGCTATTACATTAATTAATTAATTATTGTTGAAGTAGATTTAAAAACAAAAAATTTGAAATATTTTTCAACAAAATTGGACCATGTTTTCAATAAAGTCGCTCTGCTGAACATTTACCAATTACAGTGTCTTGTTAGTCTTAAGTTTTATAAAAAATTATAATTCTATACATACTCGTGCAACTCTGTTGATTTGGAACAGGTTTAGACAAAATAGCTGTGCTCTTTACCCGTTTTTAAAAACGAAACGAAATTCCTTTCATTTAATATGTTGAAAAGAGATAAATGCTTGCTTTTAATAGTTCTGTTGAACGAAAATTTCCTCTACCATGTGAAAATCCCCATATTTTTTGTATATAGTGGTGAATTCATAAATAAATACCTTTTCCATAAAATGTGTTTAAAAGAGGTGGTGTGCCATTCGAAATTTAAGTTATCATAGAGTTGTGTTGACGTTAAGTTGAGAGAAGGCGTGGAAAACACGGAAACCACACAAGCGAAAGGCATTTGAAGTTCCAAAACTAAAAATCGTTTGCGACGCGCAGTAACCAATTGGTTGAAAAAGAAGTTGATTGTAAACTAATTGGCGAAAGTGATATATTTAATAATTCAAAAGTGCAACGATTGTTACTATTTCAATACTGAAATAATTCGAGTTAAATAGATCATCGCTATTGTCTTAAAATTGCCGTTTTTGGTGTAACGTGTCGACAGAAGTTGGAATGTGAAACGAAAACGAGACGGCATTTAATATACAAAAGTGATGACAAACGCATTGTAAAGGCCATTAAACTATAGTGTTATATTGAATTTACCTTATATAAAACGAATTGCAATAGAAAATAAATTTTTTGTTGCAAATAAATCATCCGTACAAATCGTTAAAACATAAGTGAAAATTTATTAACAAGATATCAATACTCGGAAATCAGTTTCTTCGGCAATTGTCCGAGTAACGGTAGACCTTGTGTGGTTAAGGAGTTGAAAATATCGGTGAGTTGTATGTGAAAAGAATGTACATTACTCTTGATTCTACTAGATTAAGCTAAAAATAAAAACAAAAGTTCAAATAACGGATCGTTTTTCTTGTTTATCTCAGTTAAAAATTGGTGAATTATAAAGCCAGATTTTAAGTGAAAATCAAAACAATAAGTGGTAATTGCGTCGGGGCTCCTTTACAAAGGCAAAAATAAAGTGGAAACGATTTTCGGTAATTGTGCAAATTAAACATATCTTAACGGAAATACCAATTCCATTATTGCGTACGAAGGAGAAAAGTGTCTGGAATAAGAAAATTTGGCTTGATAATCCTATTTTAGGGAAATAAAGAAAATCGTTAATTGTCTGCCATTTTGCATTCGTATACGAAAGAAATACTTATACTCATGTATAAGAAAAATACGACTTTATCGAAGACGCTGCACGAATATCGTACATGACAGAGTGAGAGCAATAGTGAATCAAATTAATTGTCAGTTCATGAGAAACTAGAGCTTCGTTAAGTGGCAAGATTGCAGTGCTTTAGCCAATAAGAAGAGTGCTGTGAAAAGGTTTACTAAGCGAAAAGTGAGTAAATTTGCACTACTAATTTATGTAGAATACAATTTTTTAAATATTTTGGCTTGAAAGTATTACTTTTTCTCCAAGTCAGTCAGCAAAATCTATGTTACAAAAGGCAATCCAAGAAAAGTGACAACGTTGCGTGTTGTTAAACAATCCCATATATATTTATATATATGTGTATGTATT
Organism: Bactrocera correcta; assembly: GCA_027475135.1. NCBI lineage: Eukaryota > Metazoa > Arthropoda > Insecta > Diptera > Tephritidae > Bactrocera > Bactrocera correcta. Next base: position 28,383,618 of record CM050325.1, read on the forward strand.
GAAATATTCAGTTTTCTCATCTGTCATGTTAGCCTTCTCCCCAAAAATTACTTCTTTTTCGTGGTGCCCTCTCCTTTCAAAAGTCGATCTCGATTAAAAAAAGCAATACAAATAATGAAAGGTTTAAGAAATTTCAAGACGTATTATTTATTTACTCTCTATAAAGCCATTTTTTGTAGTTATTTAACCAATATTAATTAGTTAATCGCTACTTTCCCTGGTTTCTTTGCTGCTGTTTGGAAACAAGATGATTGTTAGTCGAATCGATTATCAAAGCATAAAGTTGAAGAATTCGATCATTTAAAGTACATACTATTTAACCAGATTATACTTCCATGACATGAAAAAAGACACACGTTTGGTTTGTTGCGTAGAATTTCTTATTGCATTGGCTGCAATTGTCCGCTTTTCCAAAAAAAAGCCTGGTTGGTGTTTATCAAGAGAAAGAAAATTCACACGTTTGTGAATTTTGTATTGATAATTGAATCTTTCTTTTTTATTTATTTTTATTCGTTTGCCAAGTGTGTAAATATTGTAATACTTATTTTTTGTTTTGCATGCAAGCATTCAGATTTTGTATGAATAAAGTGAAAGAGATAAATATTGAATTAAAGTTGTTTTAGCACTATTTGAACAAATGTGTAGAAACAAATTAGTGAAATGTTGATTAAAAATATCAGTGTGGAATTTATTATTTCATTGGAAAAAACTCGTAATTTAATAAGTTGAATTAAAAAAAAAAAACCGAAATTAGCGGCAACTATAATATATGTATTTAATCTGGGCGGATAGAGGATGTACTCAGGATTAAAAAATGTAAACACATGCATATATCCACCTCAGGCTTCTAGTTTTTGAGATATTTGCATTTAAAGTTCAATAATTTCATAAAGAAATTAACATTCACAATTTGTGTGTTTACATTCATGACAAATACCTATATTGCCACATATGTATTGTGTTGTGAAAAACTTTCCAAACATTTTCCCGTTAACTATATAAACGGAAAGTGGTTCAAGAGGATTTTTATATTCGTATAGATTATATATCATATTAATAAATATGGATAGAGATAATGATATTTAATTTTTTTGCATTAGCGGCCTTCGCCCGCGCTTAAAAAAAATCTTGGTCCGTCCAACACCGGGGTGTTGAAAGTACTTTTATGTCGAACTTCTTTCTGCATTAAATTATAAGTAATAAGGAGCAAATTTTTGCTTAACTTAATAGGATTTAATAGTTATGTGCAGAACACATGGAGAGCGACAGACTTCAAGCATTCAAATTTTAATTTTATATTTACTACTTATTACTTTTTGTTGTTTTGTAGTGACTGTTAGTTCAATTCCAATCTGATGTGAAAGCATATGTCTCAATTTGTGACTACTATCCACTATACAGTAAAGAATTCTTCTTTCCCATTTTGAATATACTGACACATCACTTATAGAGATAATCGTAGATATTAATCGATTAACGGTTTTTAAATTTTGTAAGCAATTCAAATACGTAAAAATAAAAAAAAAGAAATCAAATTCACTGAAAATAAAATTCGTAACAACTTGTGATTCTATGTCAACATTTTATTTTTTTTATTTTATAGGTAATTATGTTTTTAATTCGTCATTTTAATATGTTATCTATCGATATGCTTATTTTCATTGAGGTTTTATATACATCTCTAAGTAAAGAAATTTAACAGATGTATAGAGTTAGAGTTTTATGTGACTATCATGTACTGAATTGTAAAATAGTCTCAAGTCGAAACATTTTATCTAATTTAATAGTTAAATTTAGTGACTTGTGACTGGTTAAAGTCCCTTAAAATTTCTATATTAGAAAGAAAAGAATTGGCTTTGGGATTTTGAATAGCATCCCAGGCTTTCGGGGATGAAATGGGTATCGTTGGAAAGGTGACGTTCTCCAGATCACGAAAATATATATATATAGTTGCCGCTGACTTATAGTTTTAGAGATATTTGCATTTAAAGTTAAAAAATTGACAATGTTTACAGTGATAATTTGTACATTGTGAATAACTTTTTCACTTATATTATGTATTATGCACTTTTCACTTACTAACACTTCACTATAACGTTTCTGTATATTCATTTTTTTAATATTTGTTGTAAATAAAGCTTTAGTGTTAGTAAGTGAAAAGTGCATAATATAAGTGAAAAAGTTATTCCCAATATACAAATTATCAATAAAAAAGGTGTCAATTTTTCAACTTTAAATGCAAATATCTTTAAAACTATAAGTCAGCGGCAACTATATGTATATATTTTCGTGATCTGGAGAACGTCACCTTTCCAGCGATACGCATTTCATCCCCGAAAGCCTGGGATGCTATTCTAAATTTTACCTGAAAGCTTCAACGTATTAAATATGGCATTGGCACTACATTCTCTAAAAAACTATTTAATGAATTGAAGATTAAAAAAAAAACTTGACGACAATTTTATAGTATATATATATTAATTTAGGTTTCATTTGGTATTAATTTTGTTTCAGGACCCTAACTAGATGTACCGCCGGAGCCATCCACGAACAGAAGGATCATTCAGAAGGACTAAGATACGAAGAAGACGAAGAAGCGTAAGCTTATGAATAAAGTAGCTAAAAAAGCTTAAAACAAACCGGAAAAATCAACAGACTGATTATCAATACAAAACAAAATTATATATAAATATTATGTATATGTTTATACATAGCAATATATATAATAACTATATGTATGTAAATGTAAATAAGGAAGAAAACATAGAAAGAGAATAACATAAAAATTAAGAATAAACACAGGAAGAAGCAGACGGAAGGACGGTGAGTTTGATGCTGATAAAAGGGAAAAAAGATTTGGGAATGCAGGCAAATATTCAATCAAACAACAGTGCCGCATGTAAATAGATTTTCTACTTAAATTGACAACAAAAGAGCAAAGAACTGCAAACTTTGTAAACGGATAAACTCAAATTAACGTTGATTTTATTGTGTGTGATATTTAAAAAATAAGCATTACTTTAAACACAAAAAATTGAAGAGGCAAAAACAGTGCGTAAAATTAATACAAAAATTAGATAAGAATAAAATAAAAAAGAGCTGCTTTAAGGAAGGAACGGAACGCTGAATATCTTAAAATGACATACTCGCACAATAGCGTTAGTAATAATTTTAAAATGACAACAACCGCAGCCGCAGATGCGACGACAATTCGCTTGAAAAAAATATCAAATGGAGGTGGAGTTGGTAATGTGAGCCGCAACACACCGACAACTACTTTAAATGTAACTGCACATTCCAACAGTATTGCTAGCAGTACCAATTACCAATCCTATTACCAACAACAAGTTTTAAGTTCTTCACCACCCGGTTGTGAAATGTCATCGGGTGCTTCCACCTCATCTACGAGTAGTGATTCCTCGCTGGGTTCTAGTGGGTTTGGCAGTGGAAACAATTCGTCGCGTCAACGTAAGCAACAGCAGCGTAAACAGCAGCAAAATCAACAACATCAGCAACGCGATTCGCCACCACTTTCAAGTGGCACAGAAAGCGCAGTTTTCTTTAGTAATAATAATAATCATTACCAATCGCAGCATGGTGGCAGACGTGGAGGTAGCGCTCATAAGCTTAGTGATGGTCATAAATCACCTCACTTCCAGCAGCAACAAGCCCGTCAATCGCCAGCTGTTATATTAGGTGGCGGTGAAAATCCCATTGCAATTAATAGCAACAGCAGCAGTGCTGGTCGCAAGACTCGCGCAAAATTCGCAATGATTAGTAGCCCATTATTTGGGAAGATATCGCCAACACAACTGGCATTGCCTACTGCGTTGACGCATTTCGCTGGCAGCAAATGCTTTGATGCTCCGTCGCCTACAGCATTGCCAAAACCACCGCAGCATTGGACCCTGGGCAAGGCAGAACATAAAGCAACCAGCAGTGCTGGACCCGGTCTACACAGTGTAACGACAGCGCGCAACCCAGCACTGGCAGCTGATGCACATACCTGTGGTGGCCACGTTGTTAAGCATTCGAAGCGTAATTTGCTCGACGATTTCGACACGCACAACTTGAAGTTGTTGTTAAATGTGCAATCATAACCGCTACGCACTCCGAATAGTATCCGTACAGCAGTATAAATTAATTCACCATTTATCTAGCGATCATCAAATAAATACATATATTAAAAAACAAAGCATAAAATTGATAAGAAAACTGAGTTACACATATGTTAAACGCACGAATGCAAAATGTGATATTCGCAATGAACTATGTATGAGTGCGCTGCAAACAAATATTAAATCAAAATTAACATCGCAAACATTTCAAATAATTCATATAATAATATTTACAATTTACTGACCTGGAAATTAGTAGATAACAAATTTGCAATCTAGTAAATGGTGTGATACAAATTTAAACAAAAATCTAATCTAATATAAATGTACGTGGAAGATACAATATTTGCGTATCAACGCAAATTACGACACAAATAACAACTGCTTGTGATCTCAAGTAATAAAATGAAATATTTAATTTTAATATATAAACTGATTGAACAAACGAAAACAAATAAAACACAATTTGATAACGGAAATGTAAACTTTCAAAATTCAAAAATGTAGTAAATTCACAATTCTTGTAAAAGAAACTGTACAAATATTTTTTTTTGCTTTAAGTTGTAACTATTAAAGGTTTAAGAAAATTTTAAAATATAAATCGAAAGCCGCGCGCTTTCAATTCAGTTTAAATTACACATTTGTACGACACTGAAAACAGAATCAAAACCAACAAACAACACAGTGGAAAATTAGATAATATAATCCGCCACAAATAATGTATAATAATTACAATTACAAAACTCTGTCTTTCCTGTTGTTTGCAACTGGCAGTGACACTAAAAATATCAATTTTTAAATAATGAATTCCATCAACCCACCAAAGTAAACAAACAAATAGTTGCGCGTTATTATAATACAAACAAAAACAAATGTAAACAAAATGCAATAAAAGCAATAAAAATTAACAACGAGGAAAAAACCATTTAAGCTGTGACCTAACGCGTGCGCCTAAATAATGCGAAATGACCTTGAGTCACACCTTCAGATAACCAGGACAACAGCAGTTGCAGCTGCAGACATGTGAACCAATAAAGATATTAACATAAAATCACAATCAGCAGCGACATTAGATATAAAGCATGAAAGCATTCATCGAGTGGGGGATATGTTCAGCAATGGCGGCAGTCAATATAAAATCATTTTTTGTAACATATACCAAAATTTATTTTACTTACCATAAAACAACAAGATTCTCATTATTTGTATTAAATTTTAACAATTTATAACTTTAAATTTGTGAAACAAATTAATTGTACAAATTTGTAATTTTACAGCTAGTACCCTTGTACAATTAAGCGTTGCACTTGCGCCAACACATCAAGTTCCGATATCTTTAGCTTTTCTATATTTTTGATTCAGGGGATTTGTTCTATGCTAGAATTTGATTGCGTTTATTTTAAATAAATAATAAAAAATTGAAAACGAAAGTAAATAAAAGTAGCTCTTTGTAACCAACAGGATTTTGATTTGAAATGCATTCTCATATGTACTTGTACATAAAAAAATGTGACTATTTAAATCAAATTACTTTAAAAAAAACCTAAAATTTGAAAGTTTTGGCGCGGATGTTACGTTTTTGTACATTTAAATATAATTGTAATTTAAATAATATAGTTATATTTATTTATAGTTTTCTAACTTTTAATTCAGCATCTTTCATAGAAACTATAATTTCATTACTTAATGTGTATTTACATAAGTCGTCTGGACTGTACTGTAGGTAATAATTTGTATTATATTAAAACAAAAAAATTGAGAATGTTTCTCAATGTAATTATAAGAACGTTAACATTTTGAAAATTTGTATTAGCGAAATAACATGCTGAAAAGTATTTGCAGAAATGACAAACTAAACCCCAAAGATAAATGTTAACAAATTTTAAAATAGTAATTGTAAATTCTTAAATGTTTGATGATACTTTTCCATCATCAAGCAATGTACAAATCATAAATACAACAATAGATAAAAGACAAAAACCAAACGACCACAAGGTCCAATACAAAAATGCACTTTAATTTATTATTACAAAACACAATTTTTGTAAAAGACGCCTGCCAAGTAATGCAATTTTGAAGAACTGTTCCTCAAATAAATGTACATTTACAGTTGTTCAAAGATCCCAGAACCTAGCAAACATCATTTCATTCAATTCTGTACGCTCTGGCGTACACATCTATGTATTTACATTACGAAGTGCAAGAGAAGAGTAACATGCATACATATGTAATAAAATGTCAGTCATCAAATTAACAGCTTACTGAAGCTAAAAAAACGCAATTTTCAATGAAAGCTAGTCGTTAATGCAAGCAAAAATTGTTAATAACCGGTGTTTATATGTATATTTTCATATAACAAGTTTGGCCATTAAAAATATGAAAAATTGTAATTAAAAATCTAAATATTGATTGGAAATGATTTAAAAAAGAGCGTAAATGTTTTTTACGATGAAAATTTTAAGTGTAAATTGATTACAACTGCCTTAAAACAGTATCCTGATGAGTGATTGTTTGCAGCTAGAGAGGAGCACTTAAGCCCAGTACCTTGTTTTTTTAGTTCATAATTATTATTTTTTTTTTGGGGGGGATACCAGATAGTTTTAACTATCTGATAACTGATTTATATCAAATAAAATTGTGATGGATTATTAAGCATTTGCCGGCAATACGGTACAACAAAGTCCGATTTACCATTAAGAAAATTATAATAATAAATATGTGTGTATAAAAAAATATGCTTAAAAATGGTTCTTGTTTGAACGGCTTCGGAGCATTCTTCTTATCACACGTGCGCATGATTGTAAAGCAAAACATCTAGATCTGCAGATATGTAGAAATAAGAGGTTTCATTGGACAATGTCATATGCCCGCATTGGCAAATAAAAAGAATGCTTTGAGAGTCGTTGTAAACAAAACTTACTAAATCTGAACTGCTGTTGCCAATTTTTGTGAATATGATGCAAATGTTAGTTGCAATCTTAAATGGTAATTTGAATTTTGTGATGCTATATACGTATGTTAGTATGTATTGAATATATTGTATTTTGCTTACTTTTTGTTAGAAATATTAAATTGTATATGACACCTGTGTGAACATACAATATAATTGTTGAACTCCACAAGTAATCTGTAATGATAGTAATATAAAAATGGAACGTTTTTCTCCGACTTCTTCTAGGAAGAAGCCAGAAAGAATCAACAAATATTAAGTTATTGAAAGCGCACAATGCAAAATAAAAATGGATCTTAGTTGAACAAAGAAAATTATTAACAATAGTCACGTGACCAGTTGATGGGTGTGCGATAAATAAACTACACAAATTTGTTAATTTTTAACATACAATTGTAGATATGTATGTATATATATTGTATGTTTTGAATACATAAAAAAATAAATTATTTTTGGTTGGCAGAAAATTATATCCGCACATAAACCCAAATAATCCTTAGGTACATATGTGTATGTAAAACAGTTTGAATTTGCATTTTAAGATTTTCTTTACCAAATGTACATTTTTATTTTGTGTAAATTATTAGTACACATTGCACATACATATATAGACCTTTTCAGAGCGAAAGCAAAGGCCACAGGCAATTGATATATTAATATAATATTGTGTGATTGCGTGCTAAACTTATCTTTAACTGTGAAAACGGCTATGTAAACTAAACAAAAACAAAAAAAAAAGCAAAAGTTATACATACATATTTTAAACTTTAGCCTGTTCATATACGGATGACATATATTTCGTATATACGCATTTAAATTAATGTTTATGCCAAGCTTCTTACGATTTTGCCTCAATCTATTGAAAGTACAGCCGTGATATTTGAACGCAATCAATATTTTTATTTAATCCTAGTTTATTTTTTTAGTCTACGTAAACGCTTACGATCCGTGTCTACAGCTTAACTACAGCAATCTAATAGCAAATGCTTACAAATAATTGTGTGATAAAAATGTATTTTATGAACAACACAAAATTTACACACACACACACGCGCGTAGACATTGGTGAAGTTGAGCGAATTGCATTTTTAAATGTAAGTAAAATAACAACAAGCGTATTTTCTTGCTACTTGGACTCAACCTGCATACATAGTAGACAACCCGAATTCCGCAGAGGGGGGAGTAGGGTTAATTTGTGTAAAACAAAGTCTATTTTAATGATTTTTTTTTATAAAACAGTTCATAAAATCTATTTTGAAAATCAGTGGTAAATTATAAAATGATTTTTTAATTAATATGCCCTTAAATTTAACAAATATTAAGCAATTAAATAAACTCTTCAGCGTTATCTCGTAAATTATGTGGAACACGAACTCTGCAGATATTTTGAAGACTTTGTTTTTTTTTTTTTGAATGCTTTAAAGTTTTGAAATCTGTTGTAAAACATTTATAAGACAGACTTGAAGTAGTAATAACTTCGTCAATTGTCTCCAATCGTTTTTGACACAGTCTTCTTCAGGTTTTATGCATTCATTTAGGTAAACAAAAATTCAAACAATTATTTAAAAACCCTACTCCCCCCTTTAATAACATCATAAAATACTTACAATGCTTCACATACACTTAAACCGTTAATTAAAGTTTTATGCTAGTGATTTTCATTCAACATTAAACATTAAAATTCGACATTTGTACTGTGTGCCCAATATTGTTGGATAACGAGAAAAAGAAAATTATAGAAATTTTTATTTTAATATTTTTTTTTTTTTAAATAAGGTAAACACCGTCTAGTACAAAATCTTGCTATTGAAGGAGCACATCACGAATGTCTTATTGTAGTATTTACGATAGAATTTTAATTTTCATAATGTGTGTATGTGTATTGCTTTGCAGTAACAGTGCTTAAATATATATTTTATGAAAGTATTAAATATGCAAATTCAGAGTCAAAATCGTTTTGAATATTCCTTTGTCAGTTTTTAGAGAGTTTTAAGAAATGCATGTTTTATAGTACCAACAAAATCAAGTTCATTGCACTTAACTGTTCTACTTATCATATTTCACTTTAATTTTATGCCATTTAAAATTTCTCGTACAAGAAATTTCGTAAAGAAATTATAATGTGCATAGCTACATATGTATGTATGTATGTATGTAGGCGAAGTTTTACCCAGTTATTAAATATATGTTGTGATTAAGGAGTTGAAAATCGAGTAGTGAGCAGGCATAATTAATTTATTGTTTAGTAGCGTATGGTTTGAAGTTACGCAAAAGCTTTAATGAAGACTTGATAAGTGAAAATTACTGCAAAAATTTAAAAATAATACAAGAAAATTAATTAAAAACTAAATGAAACATACACACCAATACAAACACTAATTATAATAAATAAATAAATAAAAAACAACAAAAAGTAAAACACCTTTTATACAAACCTTCAAGTACACCTCCGCACATATGTCATACCTAACATCCTGTTTTTTTATGCATTTTCAATGCTTGTATGTGTTTGTAGAAGTGTTTGATAACGAAGCCTGAAAATATAAACGATAAAAATGAAATTAGCGCAACAAAATAAGTGCTTCGTGGAAAAAGTGAGGTGTAGGCGGAGTGTATTGCCAAAATATGCTCGAATATTATTTCTTATTATTTTAATTTAATTTTTTTTTTTTTTTTTTTGATTTCAATATGCATTATTTTTTTTGCGCTGGAGCAGCAACACAACGTGCGGATTTTTCTGAACGGTTTGACATGTGAAATGCTCAACTTCATCGATTATGCACATTTTATGTGCTAAAAATTTTATATAAAAAATAACAAAAAAAAAGTAAAATTTCAAAAAGTTTTCATCCAAAAAAAAAAAGAAAATATTCTTCCAAAAGAGCAAACCAACCAAGAGAACATAACCGGAGAGGAAAAGTTTGAACTTCGTGTTTATAATAACGAAAGTTGAGTAGCGGCGAGCGATAAACATTGTAACACTTTTGAAAGCGTTAATGCCAGCATAATTCCATTTAAGTTCAAAATGTATAGAAGTCATTTAACATTTTATTCTTTCAAACTTAAATAAAATTACGATTTTTTCGCATATTCGTTTCAAATATTTTATTATGTATATCCTTCGCTTTGTCTCAACTTCGTTTAAATGCAAAATGTTCTCTTACACGAACCCTTTACGTTTTGAGGAATAAAACGTTAAATATAAATATGCAATTTTGTGTGATAAAATTATTTAGAACTTAGATCGCTTCAATCATGAAATCACAGTTGGGTCGATTGGACCGTTTAATCTTTGTTCCATATTATATAAAAATGAAAGATATTTAATTTTCTAATTTCGGTTGTAATATAAGACATTTTAACATACAGTTAACTATTGATTGCAAACTTTCCTATATTTAGCTTCACATGTAAATTTTCCTTTATATTGTTTTTATTTGTGTTTTTTTTTTTTGGTTTGAAAATTTACGGAAAATACAAATGTTATGATAATTCAGCAGATCCATAATACAAGCCTAAAAATTCAAGTTTTCTTTTTAATAGATATGTACAAGAAAATTTAAATCTGATTGTCAGTGAACATTATATGTAACAAACAAACAAATCATCTATGTAAAAATGGCAAAACAAAACAACAAAATTGTAACAACTGAAATTATTTAATGAAAATGAAAAAGTAAAAAAAAAAATTAAAAAATTTTATTGCGCATTTTTATGCAGTAAAAAACCAAAAAAAATGTAAAATTATTCAAAAAAATATGTAAATTGTAACTTTTTTTTTTATTTAATCTATGCGATTAATTCAAAACCAATTTTTTAAGCCTACAAACGAATAGTAATTGCCAAAAATCAAAACCTGTTATTTTTTCTTTTTAAACACCGATTCATCCAAAAACAACAACAATAAAAATAAAAAACGATTATATAAAAATAAAAAGTTGTACAATATGTAAAAAATTTTCCAATTTTACAATTGTACAATGAACCAAAAATTTTTGTGTTTTAATTTTTAAATTTTTTAATGAGGCAGCACATTTATAGCGTTTCGTATATTACCAGCGTCAACGATGAAGAGTTATTGAACAATTATCCTAATCGAATATCGAGTGCCAAGATTTCTTACATTGTCACAAAAAGCACCGAGTTTGCGTTCGAATATCACAACAATCAGGTGAAAAAAACACACGCTTTTGTATTTGGCGAAGCGCCAGAAAAATTTGCGTTGACATTTATAAAATCTGAAACTTGCGTCGAAATTTGTTTTATTAATGGTAAAATGCATATTTTTACAAATTGTCAAATTTTTAAATCTACTGCTAAGGACAATGCGGAAACTAAAAATGAGATGAGAAAATAAAAAAAAATGGCTATAACCAAATAATATAAAATTTAAAAATATCCATAATACTGTGGCCACTGATTCACACCATATGATCACTTAGAATAACAATTTCCATCTTTAATCAAACTGAAACGAATACTTTACAAATAATTACTGTGTCATACCGTACTTGAAATGTTATTTTGGTGCATTGTTGGAAACGGCAAAAGCAAGTTTGAATATATAGAAGAGCAGCACATAATTTAGTTTACATAAAAGATTTTAAATTAACGTTATATAATGTCAGATACTCCATGCTACAAAATAAATGAAATGAAACGGAAAGAGATAGAGTTGTCATGAAACAGGCCTATGCAATGTATTTTTAACTGGAAACTGTTGCTTTGCAATTTCACTGACAAGCACACATTAAACGTTTGTAGCAGCAGCTGAAAACATATCGAAACTTGTTTTGAAATAATTGTGAGAACGAATAAAATGGTTTTGGAGTCAAAGTAATTACAAAAAATATAACTTTATGAAATAAAACTATCACCGTATGCTAATACTTAAATGTATGTATGTTTGAACATGTACAAGTGTACGTATATGCTTATACATATGGATGTGTTAGATGTGTAAGCATATATGTATGTACTTAAATATGCATTTTTATGTTTTTCAGATCACTAATTTGAATGTAGCATTTCGTATGAAATGATATGCACTCTTCATAAAATTGTGTGTTTTTAAACTAGAAAAAATAAATTATAAATTTCAACTAACAGCGGCAACACATCCTACTATGGTATACTTGAAAAAAAAAAAACCAAAAAAAAAACAAAACAAATGCTAAATTTTAGGGAAACCTGAAAACAATACAAAGACAAAATCACTACAACTCAAACACCAATAATTGTATTGCATTTGTACTTAAGTAAAAAGGTTAGTATAAACATGCTTACATATGCACACTCATATGTATGTATGTCAAATTGCTAAACAAAGGTTTTATAAATTACATGTTCCGCAAAGGTCATTTAAAAATTAAGAACACATTAACAAATCCATTTATAGTTGAGCGTATTACGTACGTATGTGCAAATATTGTATGAATACATCACAAAAACGGAAAGTTTAATAATGCCATCCATTAAACGTTACGCGTAACGTAAGTTTATGCGCGTCATAACCAATTCCGTAGTGCTGGACAAATGAATCAGCGAATTACCAACAACTACAAACACTAAAAAACAAAATAAAAATTGAAAAAAAAAACGAAAGAAAACACCATTAACGCAAAATAAAATAAAAAGATACCTAATGACATATAAATAAAAAAATAATAAAAATAAGTGATAAGAAAATAACAGTTAATGCATTAGAGTTATAATTCTCTGTGATTTTTGTATTTGAATTCATAATATACATAAGCAAAATGTGTCCTGCTATACTGTATGAAAAACTAGTCGATATCTTGATATGTGGCACTATAAATGTTTGTGTACTTTCGAAAAAAATAATTAATTGAGTTTGCTAGATTTGCATTTAAGTCTATTTAATTTCATAGTTCAGAAAATAATGCAATATTTAATTGGAGTTTTATAAAAGATGAATACTTAAAGACAAATTTATCTAATTATTTAGTTAAACATTTGAACGAGATCAATTTCCCGCACAGCTTGGTAGCAAAAAGATGCTAAGTCGCGAAAAACGCTTTTGAAACAAATGCAAATTGAGCAATTTTACAATTTTAAATGATCAATAAATGAAGGTTTCGGCAAAAAGTCGATGCGTAGCGAATGTGGAAAGCATAGCTGTCTTCTTTTTTTTTGGTTTCCTTTATTTAATTATGAGCGCTGCAGAAAAAGCGAAGAGGGGATTAGCTGCAACAAACAAAAATATAGATACATACATACATATTTTCAACTTATTCTTAGTGAAATGATAAATGATGATAAATATGATAGAGTTAAAGATACATGCGTACATATGTATGCAATTATGTATATTTATTTAAGCAAAATGAAAAAAAAAAGAAATATGAATTCCAGCAGATATTGCATTAGTGTAACAAGTGTTGGCTTCAATTGCGAACCAAATGACGAATGGGATTCTTACCCAGTTTTACTCAGAACAATCTACACACAATATACTTGTAACATTTGTACATACATACAAATGTACTTATGTAGAAAAGGGCGTATACAATTCGTCTATATAATTCACTGAAACAGCAACTCCGATTTACTAGAAAGCACAAGTGTTCCTACTGAAAAAGGCATATTAAGTGATTTACAATTCGACAGCAAGCGGCTAGAAGAATTTAAAAGAAAACTTCTCAAAAAAAACGTAACTACAAAAAGCTTTTGTGAAAGTGGTATAAATGTGATTTTTAAGTTTTTCAAATACGTACATATGTGTATATATTGTATACATATGTACATATGTGCATATGTGTTATAATTTATAGGGCCTTATAGCGTGTAAGTTGATTTGATTGTTAAGAAAAGTCGTTTAAATACCTATAAAATATTAATAGGAATGTTACAGTCGGCAATGCTAGCTTATCTATTTAAACTTAAAAAAAAGTTTGAACCTTTTGTGCAAACAACCTTGATGCCAGCATTAGCTACTTTTATACAAAAATTCGCACACACAAGATGTGCCCCAAAAATCACTAAAACTTTATACATACACATATATTTAAATCATAAAACATGCAGCGTTATCTGTTGAAAAGTTGCAGCATTAAAAAAATGCATTCATTCTCTTTCAAACGCAACTAACTTCATGTGAATCGAATGACAGATGTTTAAGTTACAGCTATTTCAATAAATTGTTTCCTTTTTACAAAGAGCAAAAATACAATTTTCTGTTAAGCTTGAACAAAAATTCACTGAGAATGATTGTGTGAGTCGTACTCAAGTTTATGGATGGTTTACGCGATTTAAAAATGGTCATGAGCATGTAAATGACGAACACATAATATTGTCTGGACCAAATTATAAAACTTATGTTGGCAATAGTCCATTAAATTGTTGGTATCGATGCAAATTTTATGCGAATGTTGTCTGAGGAATTAAATGCGAATAAAAACATTTTTTTTTCTACAATTTCAACTGAAGCTTTGTGTGAACGATTTTTGACGAAGAACTAAATCTCTCATAAACCATTCGCAGGACCGTGTGACTTTTATCTATTTCCAAATCTGAAAATCAACATGAAAAAGGTATTTTAGCCATTCAAGCAGCCGTAACCGATGAGCTGAAGCACATTCCTAAAAATTACGCATGCTTTTGTTAAGCGTTCCAAAAGTTGCATTTTGTCTAATGGTACCGGTAGCTAATTTGAATAAATAATAACTTGCAGAGCTAATATAATGTGAATTTTATACTAAACGTTTTACTTTCAAAAAGTTCGGTTATATTTAGCACAAATCATGTTTGTACAAAGTTAAAAAATCATTTTGACCTGATGAGTCAACTTCCGGATGACTAATAAATGCGGCTGTATTTAGAGAATTAGTGCGTTCGCAAATATTACTGCGGAGTATTAAATAACCGATGTACAATTTTAAAAATTATACCGTTTCCACGACAGTGCGGTCCTATGGAAGCGGAACAGACGAGAATTTTTTCGACCAAAAACTGTCAACTTGCTCCCAATTGCTTCAGGGTTGTTTTATGCCACTAAAACAACAATAACAACAATTTGAACTGTGGTTTTTGTGCAATTACAACTTTGAATCCTTTAATTCTTTAGAAAGTGGTCATTTGATTTGTAATTGAGGCAAACTTAAAAATAGTTTTTATTAAATAACACAAACAAATGCAATAATGCAAATGGAAAATTGAAAACGAGTCAACATTTTAAAATGATAGTGAAAGTTAGACATACATATGCATAAAGCAGTATGATATATAATACAAATAATATATATGTATACGTAAGTAAAGAAATTTGTTACACTATATATATATATATATTTTTCTTTCTAAATAAAAAAAATCTATAAAGAGGAAATTATAAAAAACATACATACGCAAGTATTAAAATAATACAAATAACTAATTTTAAGGCAGTATGAATACAAATATAAATATATAACTCGTCATGTAGTCAACGTAAAAATGTGTAAATGTGAAGCAGCCAATTTGGAACTAAATGTGACAAGCACAGAAACAAAAATTAAAAAAAAAAATATCGTAAAATAGATACATGGAAAAATTTTAATCATTAACAATTAAGTGTACGTCATGACACACATAGTATGTATATACATATTATATACAAGTAAAGTTAGAAGTGGGATGAAATGCATGTGCGTTTGTAATAATTAAATACATTTTATGTAAAATATCATAAATTTTGGATAATGGCATGGAAGGAAAGTAAAAATCAATCAACGGAATACTCATAAATGTGGCACAGTAAGTGGAACCACAACACATAGCATGTGCATAGAAATTTATATATGTATACCATATAAAACATATATAAATATATATAGTATATATGAATATGCATTTGCTAACCGAATGCCAACACACCTGCATCGAAAAACACATGAACATCAAAAAGAAGGGAGAACGATGAAATTATTCTAAAATAAAATTGCATTTACTAAGATAACAAAGCTACACATTAAACTTGAATTAAAACTGCTTACGCGCATATGAATTTATAAAATTTTAGTTGAATGTATGTACGTATGTATGCATGTGGGTAGATGGGTAAATTGCTTTTCGAAACTTGTGTTTCAAATTATGCCATTCTAATGTTTTAAATGTATAAGATAAGTAAATGAGGATTGCACCGCGACCTAAGGTCTATTGTGCCCCAAATGTATGCATGGATATAATATGTAAGCATATTCATATGTATGTATGTATGTATGCGTATGCATTTACTTATTGGTATGAGAGCTTAAAAAAGCGTTACAAAAAATCTTAAGTAGTAGCTTGAAGTAAATAAACACTTTAGCTACAACGGCCGTACATATGTACCAAGAAATAGTTAACTGAAACTTAAAGTAAAAATACAATAATCCATAGAAAAAATGCAAGTCTAAAAATCCTGCACAAAAAAGGACTTATACTTAACAGTATATGCACTTGTGTAGAGAAATATAAAAAATTCAGCTGTGTATATACATACATATGTACATACATGCTGTTGGTGATTGCCAACAAAATCTAGTTATTTTAACGGTTTACATATTATGCATTATAACCATGCATACAGGTCCGTAGAGAAGGAGGCAGGCCCCGGCAATGATTGTAGTGACTCGTTGGCGAAATAAATCTGCAAAAAATTGTTGCACAGCACCGGGCCCCACTGAAAACTGTAGGCCCGTAATGAATTTTCACCGATCGCTCCCTTTCTCTCTTGTTCGCTGCATACATACTTATATCATACAATAAATTAATGCACTTTGTATGAATATGTATTTTTGTATGAGAAAAAAAGAACATATTAATATATATGCACATGCTTACATATGTACATACATACATACATTCGTAAATGGGCGTAAAATTTATGTATGAATATGTATTTTGTAACTTCAGCAGAATTCCAACCCAAACTCACTTGTAGTTTACATACATACATATTTACGTATAAAAACTAAAAAACAATTAACCAACGGACTATGTGTGCAAGAGGAAAACACTGTAACAATAAAAAGCATAGATCTTCTCACGTCTTTCCTAAATAAAGTATGCCTTAAGTATATTTTTTAAATCACAAAGAACTACATATATGTATATATAAAAAAAAAAAAAAAAAAACATATTTAAGCTTATCAAACTGAGCGCATACAAAATAATGAATAATGAACTTTGAAGACAATGTAGTATATGGTTAAAGGTATGTTGATAATGGAAAATACATAGTCATAATACACAACACAAGTACATACATAAATACATACAGTTATAATTTTCATAAATGATAGCAAGACACCTAAAAACAGTTACATATATATATGTACGTACGTATATATCCCACCATTCCCAAAAAAAAATCTGACTAATTTAAAAAAGCAACTAACACTAAAATGGATAAAAAAAATCAAATTTCGTCAAATTATCCGCCCGAGTTTTTAAAGTGAAATTGTGTGCATTTGCGTAATGAATTCTTTGAGGAAAATGATTTTAACGAAGTTCTAAGCAAATTAAAAATTGAAATGAAAACAAAGTCATAAAAAAAATACACAAAAAATTAACTTAAAGAATAAACCCTATAAACCCCTTCCTAGTCTTTTTCCACTTCCTTACCCCATCCCAGAGTTGCTAGCTGGAAATGCTCAGCAATCATTCCGATATCCTTCCCAAAATCCCCAAATATATAAACAAAGAGATTAAAAGTTTGTGCCTAATAAAATAGGTGCACACAGAGCAGATATGAGATGAAGAGCAGAAGGAGAGATAAAACGCATTTTTTAATGCGATCGCGTACTATGAAGGACCCTGGCCGTTTCTGCTGATTATCATTAAAGGATATGGAGTAATATTAAGCAGGTAAACATTTAATGTTTAAGCGAATATTTAGAATTGGAAATATTTTACATATTTACATATTTAATTATACTCAAGATCAAAATTGAGCGCCCAAACTGAATCAGTAATTTTTTTTCTAGATTAGTAGAATCCTTTTGTTATGTGCGTGTATAGTTTGACCTCTATAAGTATATCAACAATTATACATATATTTGACAGCTGTTTGTTTACGAAGCGATTGGAAAAAAATTGAACAAGGACTTGGTTTGGAATTTTGTGTTTCCTCTAGCATTATGGCTACGGAATCGTTGAAATGTTGAAAATGTTGGAAAAGTGTTGTGCAGAGTCTATTTTATCACGAACACAAGCAATTGAGTGGCACAAAGCATTCAGTGAAGTTCGAAAAGCCATCGAAAACTTGCCTAAATCGAGTCGTTCATTCATCTCATTGAATGACGATAAAATTTGGTCAAAGTAACAGTGCTTTAACATCATCGTGGTGGTAACAGAGAAATAGCAGTGGATCTCAACATCTCTCTGTGAACGACGCAAAAATTATTTGTTAATGTTTTGGTTATGGAGCGTGTCAATGTTAGACCCTTACCACCTGAATGCATAAATCATCACATTAAAACACGATTGTGACTGCCTTTTTGGCCAAACACGAAGCGAGAGTCAACGCTTGGGCAACACTTTTTACTAAAAAAAGGAATAAGCTCTTTAGTTGCCATTTAATCCGTGCTTACTTCATTTTACTTTCCCAAACATTTATAGTATGTTCATATGTATTTATCATGAAATTTTTTGATTTTTTTAATAAAACTTTTATCTGCAAAACAAATGAAACTACCAAAAAAAGTTAAATTGAAATTAATATATTCTAATACAAAATTTTCCGCTCTGCAAAACAAGCTTTAATGATTTTTTCATAAAAACATTCCTTTAAAAGTTAGACGCAGTTAAAGTTATGCATATCGAATATGCCGAGTATTCGTGGATTGCCATGTCGTATGAGTAACTGAGAATGTACTTATGTACATATGTATGCAAAATATACTGTGCATATGAATGTAAATAACATATCAATGTTATATTATATGAATGCTTAGCATAATTTAATGGAAAAGAGCCTGTTTACGTTGGATCCTGTTTTAGGGCTAAAACTGAATCTTCAGTGGACAGAACAAATTGGATAAGGGCACCATAATGTATTGGGTAGCCGAAAAAGTCTTTTCGTATTTTCGTCGTTGCAGTCGTATGTACATATGTATATGTATCTCCAGTGCAACCAATCACATTGTGTCTGACCATACAGTGCTGGAAAGGTTTACGCACACGATGCTGCATCAGTTTGTGTAGCACAACAATGATTCGCTCATTTCCGTTCTGGAAATTTCGATTTACACTGATGAAAGTTTTACACTAATGGAATAATGTCTCTAGCGGCAAAAAGTGGTCGACCACTTTGGCACATATTTTTTTATTTATTTAAGTTGAAGTTTGATTAGTATTACAAAAAGACTTTTTCGACTACCCAATATGTACATATCGGCTTACAT
This sequence comes from Bactrocera correcta, assembly GCA_027475135.1. NCBI lineage: Eukaryota > Metazoa > Arthropoda > Insecta > Diptera > Tephritidae > Bactrocera > Bactrocera correcta. Next base: position 28,403,072 of record CM050325.1, read on the forward strand.
ATTATTTTACATTGTTGTTAGCTTGGTGCTTTCTTTTTTGTTGGGTTTTATAATATCAATTCAGTTTTTTCTTTTTATTATACTTTCCGTTTCGGTACTTATATGGCTGTATTTGCACGTCTGTATACATACATACATATATATATAGGTACACATGCGCATGTGTAGCTTGTATATGTTGACTTGTTTACGCTTTGTTTGCCTTAATGGCCCACAATGGACAACATTTTGAACCAAAGCATACATACTATTTGCATTTCATCCATGTGGTGACGAGGCGGACGAATTATTGCTGCATGTTAATCCCATGAATAAACAATCTAGATACATACATATGTACATATGTATGTGTATAAAAATGGTTGGCAATTTGATTGTTCCCAAAAATGTGTTAACTTTTTCTAGAAGGTGCTCGTTCGTTTCGTCTTCCAACTAGAGTCAGTTTTTTCTTTATTCCGTTTAAAAAAGTAAAATTCAATTAAAAAAATTAAATTTAACTATATTTACATTAATATATTTTTGACTTCTCGAACAAATCATAAATACGTAAACATGGATATTAGAACATAAGGTGCTTACTTACATTTGATGTTTGTATGTATTTATGTATAAAAACTTGCTTTAAGGGGTTATATACAGTTAGAATTTTCAAAAAATCGATTTTTTAAATTTTATTTTCATAATGTCCATATCGTCCCCTAAAATGTAAAATAACGTATCATCAAAAAATTCAAAATTGAGTATCTTATTGATTACGATTCACTACTTCAAGTTACATTCATAATATGACATTTGTTCAACATTTTCAGTTTCTGCGCTCAAATATAAACCAGTTTTAACCAATATGAAATTTTTTTCACTCTTGTTCCATTTTATATCGTGTTTCATTCTCGCCACTGTATATTTTCGAAAATGTTGTTACGTTATTTTGCAATTTAGGTGACGATATACATACTTAAGAATGCACACAGAAATTTTCATATCGTTGCGGTGAATATTTTCGAAGCTACACGCAAATTTGAAAAGGCGTTTCAGAGTGCTTGGAAGTTTTTCTCAAAATGGTGTTTCAAAGTCGGTGACCAACATTACTCGAAAACGGCTAAACCGATTAGTATCAAATTTTAACACGAGCTTCTTAAGTATATTTTTTAGTAATTGGTATACAATTTTTTATCAATATATATATTTTTTTATAACCTATTTAAGTCCGAAATTTTGGTAAAAAACGATTTTTTTATGAGCTCCCGAAGGTCATGTGTAGTTCCTTTCCAAAAACAGTTAAAAGGTAGCATAATACAAAGTAAACTGAACTTAAAAAAAAAATGAAAATAAATGGTTTTTTCGGCAAAATCAATTTATATTATTCAAAATAGTCTCCTTCTGCTTCAATATAGCTTTTTGCACGGTCTAAAAGCATGTCGAACGCGTGTTTTACCTCGCCGGTATGGCCGTCAATATGCCGATGAACGCCTTTTGAATGGCCTCTACATCTGCATAACGCTTTCCTTTCAAGGGAAAATGCATTTCTCCGAAAAGGAAGAAGTCACACGGTGCCATATCAGGCCAACGGGGAGTGGTTAATGGTTAAAATGTGATTTTTGGTCATATAATCGTCTTTCGAATGTTGGATTCTGAGCACTTTTTTGTCGTCAGTCAATTTGTGCGGAACAAACCTTGCACACACCTTTCGTAGGTCCAAATGTTCGGTCAAAATGTGATAAATCGATGTTTTGGACATTTTCAATGTAATATTGTATATGTACATATGTTTATGGATACATTCATATGTATGTATGTACACGTAGACTGTTTCCACCAATGGAGATATGTATGTATATACATATGTAAGTAGTTACGTTGCATATATTATACATATACATATGTAGATATACATACTATGTATGTTTATATCTCTTAGTACTTAAGCGCATAGTATTCATATAATGTTGTTAAGTCGAACGATTTACATTTATGTATGTAAGTATGAATATGCAATATAAATACATATGTATGTATGTATACAAACGTAAAAGTAATACATATAGACAGTTCAGTGTTATTCACTCCTTACCTCGTTGTTCATCGACCGTTGCTATTTACGCTTTCATGCAAAAGGTGCTGCGCTGTTAAATTTATGTACATTTGTTTATATGTACATACATATGTATTGTTTAAAAGAATTAAAATAGAGAAAACTCCAGATAAGTACATACATTTGTGCTACAAAAGTAGATATGCACATATACATATACATACATACTTATACACTTAATTTTATGCATGAGTGGCAGCTGTCAATGCACGCACAACGTCGAATCGAATAGGCATTTTGTTGGGAAAGCCATTGCATGGAAGTCTCGTTGTTGCCAATATTGATTTTTTCGTAATAACATATACATATGTAAAAATGGGTATAATATGTACACACTGTGTTTAAATACATACATATGTATGTATTTACATATGTACATATGTATGTACTATATATGCGAAATCATCAAAATTTCTGTGGTTGTTGATAATGTTATTTTGAGCGTGGTGGTTTCACGACTTATCTACACACATACACACATATGTATAAACATATGTATGTATGTATACATAAGTAAATTTATACGTGTATCTGATACTGTTGCTACTGTGTTGTACATACATATGTACATATACTTGCATATGTATGTGGGTATGTACATATTTGCGCATAGACATGAATGTTATGTTTAGGTTGGATGGTTTTCGAGCTTTGTTCATGACTATCAAAAAATTGTTTTCTTATTAAACATACATATGTATGTATGTACATATGTACATCGTTCCTCTCTAGAGTGATACACTGATTATAGCCACTCTCCAACTTTCCGATACCATTTCTATAGTATAATTTATACTTTACTTCAATATACATACATATGTATGTATGTATGTATTTCACCTCTTCATTCGACGAAAAGTTCTTCCCTGCGAGCATTCTTTTGAGATCGGTGAATAGAAAATAGTCGCTGGAGGCCAGATCTAGGGAATACGCACGATGTATAAGCCCAATCTAGGGACTTTTACTATCGCTTTCGCTGACTTGTGACGCGGCGCTTTGACACTTGACGCTTTCTTTCTCTTTTGCGACCATTTTTCGGCAATTTCGTCTTTTAAACGGCGTAATAACGTTATGTAATAGTCGCTGTTGATGGTCCTTCCTTTTTCATGGTAGTCAATAAAAATTATTCCATGCGCATCCCAAAATACAGACGCTATAACCTTCACAGCGGACTGTTGCGTTTTGCCAAGCTTTGGAATGAGTACATATGTATGTAAGTATGTAGATATATGTATATGGTATATACAATATGCCAAAAATTGTAATTTTTGACATTCACGTGTGGATATACTTACATACATACATAACCACTTGAGTTCTTGTACTTAGAAAAATTCATTGATTTACCAAAAAAATATTGATGTTTAAGATCGATGGCTAGAAAATAAATTAGGAAAACACGAAAAGAACATATGTACATATGTATGTATGTACATACGTCAAGAAAACATACTTTTGAATATACATTTGTATGTATGAAGGTACTTGTATTCTACGTACATACATACATACATATCTTTTTACGTATGTACATATGTAAGTACATACAAACTTAAACCGACTTACTTAAAAAGTGAAAATTGCCTGAAGAGATCATATCAGTAAAATACATTCGTTCGGCGCTGTGACACTGCCAAATCTTCTTCAAACATACTTACATACATACATATGTGCGTATATATTAGTTACTATGGCTATATATAACTATGTACATACAAAAAAAATTATGTACATATGTATGTGCCAATCTGTCGAACAACTTGCCAATTTGCGTTTGAGGTATTACATACATAAGTATGTATATGCACTCAATACAAGACCTCCCTATACATAAGAAATGTGTGTATATACAATATATGCATATACCCATACAAAACTTAGCGATGTGGAAGAGTGGATGGCACCACGTGGTTTCGTCTTTTTACCCTTATATGTATGTAATTTTGTATATATATTAGTATGTAAATATATATGTATATGTAGCTAAGTCGTTGCCAAGAGAGATATGGTGCTGTTTATGAATGAAATACCCTGTTGGACATTATTGTTTACTAAATAATTGTTGTGTAAGTACATTGTATACATACATATGTACATATACATATATGTACGTACATTGTATATAAAGCCTTTAGAGTATTTCAAAATTTCCAAATAAGCATTGGATTGATTGGCTTTTCCCTCTTGCTTCGATTCGGTATATGATAAAAAAAACATGTACATACATATGAACATACATAAATGTATGTATATATACAATAGGTAGAACAAGTAAATTAAGTACAGTGAATTATAAAATAGCGAGGTAAATAAAATTTTAAGATTTACATATGTATATTTTTTTTAACACCAATTTAAAGTATTTTTAAAGGGGGTATTAAGTGTTTTAAGAAGTATTTTTTTTTTCTTATTAAATACTATAACAACTCTAGAATATTGTCCTAAATTTTCAAGTTTATCCGAGTAATAGAGTCAGAGATACAGCATTGAGAACTTGTCCCCTTGCGTCCCACTCTCATTGTTACTCAAACCTTTAAACGCATTTTTCTCGAAACTTGGTTTTTTAAGTCGGTTGGCAAGATCACTCGAGAACTACTCAACCGATCTTCATGAAATTTTACACAGGTCTTTGAGATACAATTCGTAAAGACGTGGATAAAGGATTTTTTCCTATTTGAGAAAAAAAGTGTCGCGCAATTTTCACTGAAATTTTAATTTTTTGTAAAAAATGCCGGCAAAAAATCCAATTTTCACTTTTTTTCCTTCGTTCAAGTTCTAAGTTAGGTTTTTAACTAAAACATGTATTTTTTCACTTTAGATGATCCTGTACGGAGTTATCCTGTGAACGCAGGCACATATTTTTTCCGAGGAAACATCTGAAATGGCGTCGTAAAGGCCGTGTTTAAAATATTTTTTTCCGAAAATTTCAGAATTTCTTTGTTAATAGTGTAAGTATGTTTGGGACAATAAAAAAATGTAGTAATACATTTCATTTAACCAGCCACGTTTTGGAATATCTCTCTCTTTAGGATTGCTCAACCTCTCACCATTCGTGACAAGTCAGTGCTTTGACTCACATTTTAATTTTTTGCTCACCATGAAAATAACTGAGTATAATCATCGACTCGCCAGTCCAGAGCACTTTATGCCAAACATTTGGAGGTTTTAACACATACATAAGTATGTACATACATATGTATGTGCTCTTCATAAAATGCTTGAACAGATTTGAATTTACAAACACGTTGCTTAAAAAAAAATGGCTATTCCACAATTTTTGCAAAAAATCGTTCCCAAGGGCCTTTTGATAACACGGTTATACATATATATATGTACATATATGTATGTATATGTAGTTATGCATTTGTTTATGGATCCGGGTTTCGAGTTAAGTCAGTACTCTACAACGTAGGCAATTGCTTGCTGCTAAGATTATATGCATATACATATGAACATACATACTTACTAAATTCAAGTGAGTACCATAAATATATACATATGTATGTGTATAGTACTTTTGTATCTATCACACGACGATCATCAAATACTAAGCATTTCATTCACTACTTTTATTCCAGACATGAAATGAATAAATATACAATACATACTTAGGTGCTTATAAATAACAAATTCATGGATACATATGTATGTAAGTATGTGTTTATACTATGTATACTATAATATATGTATCTACTCAAATCAGATAATTTCTATTCATAAATAAACAAACAAATGTTTCTTAGATAAGAAAGTATTTATTCTGTTCCTTTTATACTACTTGTTTACTATTGCGCAGTTAACTGTTGAGATACGTATGTACTTATACTGTACTCGTAAGCATTCTTATACATACATATGTATGTAACGGGTGATTTTTTTGAGGTTAGGATTTTCATGCAGTAGTATTTGACAGATCACGTGGGATGTCAGACATGGTGTCAAAGAGAAAGATGCTCAGTATGCTTTGACATTTCATCATGAATAGACTTACTAACGAGCAACGCTTGCAAATCATTGAATTTTATTACCAAAATCAGTGTTCGGTTCGAAATGTGTTTCGCGTCCGTGTCCGATGAGCGATGAGGCTCATTTCTGGTTGAATGGCTACGTAAATAAGCAAAATTGCCGCATTTGGGGTGAAGAGCAACCAGAAGCCGTTCAAGAACTGCCCATGCATCCCGAAAAATGCACTGTTTGGTGTGGTTTGTACGCTGGTGGAATCATTGGACCGTATTTTTTCAAAGATGCTGTTGGACGCAACGTTACGGTGAATGGCGATCGCTATCGTTCGATGCTAACAAACTTTTTGTTGCCAAAAATGGAAGAACTGAACTTGGTTGACATGTGGTTTCAACAAGATGGCGCTACATGCCACACAGCTCGCGATTCTATGGCCATTTTGAGGGAAAACTTCGGACAACAATTCATCTCAAGAAATGGACCCGTAAGTTGGCCACCAAGATCATGCGATTTAACGCCTTTAGACTATTTTTTGTGGGGCTACGTCAAGTCTAAAGTCTACAGAAATAAGCCAGCAACTATTCCAGCTTTGGAAGACAACATTTCCGAAGAAATTCGGGCTATTCCGGCCGAAATGCTCGAAAAAGTTGTCCAAAATTGGACTTTCCGAATGGACCACCTAAGACGCAGCCGCGGTCAACATTTAAATGAAATTATCTTCAAAAAGTAAATGTCATGAACCAATCTAACGTTTCAAATAAAGAACCGATGAGATTTTGCAAATTTTATGCGTTTTTTTTTTTTAAAAAGTTATCAAGCTCTTAAAAAATCACCCGTTACATATGTATATACCTGTACACAAAAATTGCTATATACTTACTATATATACATAGTACCTTCTTTACAGTTTCATTTTAAATATTTACGTGCAGAAATATGAGTTGTATGTGTTCCAATTAACACTACGATACGGTAGAGCTGATATGTACGTACATATACCCCAACCCTGTCAGAGACTAAAAACCTGAAAAAAGAGGGTGTAAAAAGTTACGAAGGTAGACCGATAGAGGTAGCAAACGACGCCAAATTTTTTACCGCTCTTTTGACATTTACATATGTATATTCAGCAAGGTTTGCCATTTCATCATGGAAGGGTATACGATCCAACAACGAGTCGAAATTATTAAAATTTACATTGAAATTCAGAGTTGGTGGCCTGAGCTTTAAGAGCGGGTTTTTTTCAAAACAAAAACGGTTTGGGATATCAATAAAATTCTTTATTGCTGTGTCACCATTTGCATCACGAAAAAATTACGGTTTAGTGCGGTTTATGGGCCGCCAGCGTCATTGCGCCGTAGTTTTCCGTCATGATCAAGAACGGCACCTAACTGTTAATGGCTTGGGGAACGTGTTACATATCTCTCGAAATGGCCCCGCCTCGGTCGTGCGATTCGACGCCGTTAGACTATTTTCTGTGGGGCTACGTCAAGTCTGTGGTCTATACCAACAAGCCAGCGACGATTGATGAACTTACGAATATCGAACGTGATATTGCAACAGTATCAGCCGATTTATGCCCGAAAACGTCGAAAATTGGGTTCAGCGTCTGGACTTCTGCAAGCAAGCCCTTGGTGGCCATATAAAATAAATCAAGTTCCATACATAATGACAGCGAATAAAGAATTTCATTGATATCCCAAATTCTTATTAAAAAACCCGTTACATACTTATGTATGTACATATGTAAGTTCTTAATTTTTTTTATTTTTTTCTTAACACGGCCCAACCGACTAGTGGATTACATTTCTTGCAACGATAACGATATTTTCAAAAGGAGTTATTTTCGCTCCTTTAGATCTCATTTGTTGCAATAATGTAAGTCTGTATGTCTGTATGTATACATATAGGCTTATTCTTTTTATACCCTGAACAGGGTATATTAACTTTGTCACGATGTTTGTGACACCCAGAAGGAAGCGTCGGAGACCCTATAAAGTATATATATAAATGATCAGGATGTTGAGCTGAGTCGATTTAGCCATGTCCGTCTGTCTGTCCGTCTGTCCGTCTGTCTGTATATATACGAACTAGTCCCTCAGTTTTTAAGATATCCTTTAGAAATTTTGCAAACGTCATTTTCTCTTCAAGAAGCTGCTCATTTGTCGGAACGGCCGATATCGGACCACTATAGCATATAGCTGCCATATAAACTGAACGATCGGAATCAAGTTCTCATATGGAAAACTTTCGCATTTGACAATGTATCATCACCAAATTTGGTATGGATTATTTTCTAGGGAAAAAATGTAATATCCGAGAATTGTTCAGATCGGTTAACTATAACATATAGCTGCCATACAAACTGAACGATCGGAATCAAGTTCTTGTATGGACAACTTTCACATTTGACAAGATATATTCACGAAATTTGGTATATATTATTTTCTGAGGCAACAATGTAATCTCCGAAGAAATTGTTCAGATCGGTTAACTATAGCCTATAGCTGCCATACAAACTGAACGATCGGAATCAAGTTCTTGTATGGAAAACTTTCACATTTGACAAGATATATTCACGAAATTTGGTATATATTATTTTCTAAGGTAACAATGTAATCTCCGAAGAAATTGTTTAGAACGGGATGCAATAGCATATAGCTTCTATACAAACACATATGTAGTTACTAACAGAAATGCACCTGTGAAGGGTATTTAGCTTCGGTGCAACCGAAGTTAACGTTTTTTCTTGTTCTTTATTATCATAGATACTTGTTACGCGGTTATAACCAAGTTTATAACAGCCAGTCGTTCTTATTTATCGCTATTTGGTGCCTATTGGATATTCCAAACGAAGTAAGGTCTTTTTCCATCTGGTCTTTCCAATAGAGTGGCGGTCTTCCTCTTGCTCTGTTCCCCCCGACGGGTACTGCATCGAACACTCTTAGCATTAGAGTGTTTTCATCCATTCGGACGACATGACTTAGCCAGCGTAGCCGCTGTCTCTTAATTCGTTGAAGTACTTATGTCAATGCGGTCATACATACATACGTATGTATATCTCGTACAGATCATCGTTCAATCGACTGCGGTATTCGTCGGTGCCAGTGCGCAAAGGTCCATTAAGCTTACGCAAAACTTTATTCTCGAAAACTCGTAACACCGAATAATCAGATGTTGTCATCGTCCATGCCTCTGCATCATATAGAAGGACGGTGATGATGAGTGACTTTTAGAATTTGGTCTTAGTTCGTCGAGAGAGGACCTGACTACTCGATTACCTATGTATGTATGTACATGGACCGAAATAGCAACTGTCGGTCAGAGTTATTCTGCGTTGGATTTCGAGGCTAGCATTATTGTTGGTGTTAATACCTGGTTCCATGATACGCGAGTATACATAAAGTATGTATTACTATAGTTTAAATTTTTGGAGTCTAAAATCTTCCAATCAGCTGTTTTGTCGATTATTTCAAAGAACTAGAAGTGACGCCTGAGTTGTTGCAAAAGGCGTTGTGCCTACATACTTACATACTACATGCGTCTATGGTCACAAGCGGGATCTCAAAGTACATAAATATGTATGTACATATGTATGCACATTTGTTCAAACAAACACAAATATATTTATGTCTAAAATAAGATACATGTTAACATACATACATACATACATATATTCTTCATACGTAATAATACATTTTTTAAGTACATAACTTAACTTATGTGTGTTTGTGCGTACGTTCGAAATTGTATTTACACGCGCAAGTAAAACCCACTGTGCCAACATGGAAACCAATATTTTTGTATACTGAATAAAGAAAAAAATTGAAATCGCAAACAAAACGAGCACTGCGAAACAAAATAAAGGAACAAATATAAAAATAAAAAAAAAAGATGTCAAAAAACGTGCCGTAGAAATTGCGCAGTGGGAAAATTTTGGCATGTTTACGTTTATTCTTTAATGGTAATAGACCCTGCAGGAAATTTGGCAACTTTGTACAAGTACATACCGAAATATAAAGCAAACATACATACCTATGTAAATAGCTAAGAGCAAATATGGGAATTTATTAAAATTTATAGCATTGAAGTTTGTTGTTGTAGCGGTAGAAAACGTCCCTGTAGTAATTTGGAGGGTTATTTGACATTCCTTGGTCCATATAAAAATCCGGCCCGTCCTGGTTACGTAGACCTGACTGTGGTGTGGACGGTGTATTTGTTCCCTCCCTTATATTCGAGAAGAGAGAATTATGTATATTTTACAGCTAAGTATTATTATATGAATGTCTGTATGTGTTTTTATACGTACATATGTATATTTTTGGAATTTGTTGTTATATTATAGATGATATATTGTTATATTTTTATAAACTTAAATAAGAAATAATTGCAATTAATTTCGGCTCGCGATACTCTCCGCTGGGTTTAGGTACATACATATGCATATACATACAAGTATAGAGCAATATAATTTTTTACATACATATGTACATACGTTATAAATTATTAAATATACATATACAATGTATGTATAAGTATGTATATGTACCTAAACATATGTGTGTATGTGTTAAACTAATTTTGAAAAGAAAGACGGAAAAAGTTGTTTTGATTGCATGGAATCGTCTTTCAGCCCCTACGCAACGAATTGCCGACCAGTCTGCGGCGATAGCGATAAAATTATAATTTTTACAAACTTACTTACATACGTATACATACATATGTATGTATGCAGACATTTGTCATTGATAGTGGGAACCGAATGCTTTTATTGTAAACGAAAATTTGTTATATTGTATTTTTTTAATATAATTCTATGCCCTGGACGGTTCTGGCAGTGTTTTTCCAAAGTCTTTTATGATTTCCATTCCGAGGTTTTCAGCGGTTTTGAATCGATCCTTTAGGCGAATGCGTTCTTTTTGCCGATCCTCTCAAGAAGATGTTTTCCTTGCAACTCCTGAGCCTGGTTTTCTGCTCAAACACCGACTGTTTTGAAATTAAAAAAAAAAAAATCCCCGACGGCAGACTTCCTGAATCCAACTCTTTCACAGATCTTCCATATGCTAAGATTTGTTTTTCGCAAAGTTAAAATCTTGCTTTTATACACAGTAGTAATTTTTTTTATACTTTTTTTCGCTTTCTGAACTGTATGTCCCAAAAAACAGATCAATAATTATCGAAAGTTCACATATGTACATACATACATACTTAAGTATGTACATAAGTATGTATGTAGGTATTTCTTCAATTTAAACAAAATGTAAGTTATGTAACTTAAATTGCGTTGAATCCAGAAAGCAATAAGTACTTGTAGATAGTAACAAATTTAGAGAGCAATGCACATACATACATATGTACATACAATATCGTACGTAAAAGTATCTTGATTGTATTCTGAATACAGAAGTGGCACAATATAGGTAAATAAATGCGCATATCAACAAATAGACATATGTAAGTACGTATGTACATATGTACATACTTATGTATGTATGTATGTATTGTACTGAAGTGAATAGAAAATTGCCGTAACTCCAACGTTGTGTTGACTAAGTGGCTGCACTTTCATGCAAAGAAATGGATTACATTCACTACAACAAAGTACACTGCATTTGGAATAATGGAATAAAACAGCTTCTAAACCCAGAACAGGCTACATAGGGGAAAAATATGTATGTACATACATACTTATGAATGTACTTATGTACACACTTACGTGCATATGTATGTATGTATACATATATGTATGTATATAAATTATCGGATTATGCGTTAAGTCCATTTGGCCAAGTCCTTCTGTCTGTCTGAATATAGTATACTAGCAAAGTAGTTTCTCAGTTTTTGAGATATCCATCTGAAATTTTGCAACCCTAGAAGGGGCTTATTTCTCGAAACCTCCGATTTCGGAAACTTTTTTTGCTGACGAGTTATCTGCACGAAATTTGGCATGGATTATTGCTCAAGGCAATGGTGCAATCTTCAGATCTGACCACTTTAGCATATAGTAGATAGTTTTATATTCTGTTATCAGAAATGCACCTGTGAAGGGTATTATAGTTTTTATGCTGTCAAAGTTAACGGTTTTTCTTGTTATACTCTGAACAGGGTATATTAAGTTCGCCAAGAAGTTTGTAACACCCAGAAGAAAGCGTCGGAGGCCCTATAAGGAATATACATACATATGTGCATACATATACATATAATTGATCAGTATGTTGAGCTGAGTCGATTTAGCCAAGTCGGTCTGTCCGTCTGTACACATACATACATACTTAAGTATATACGAACTTGTCGCTCAGTTTTTAAGATATCGTTTTGAAATTTCGCAAACGTCATTTTCTCTTCAAGAAGTTGCTCATTTGTCGGAACTGCTGATATCAGACCACAATAACATATAGCTGCCATACAAACTGAACGATTGAAATGAAGTTCTATTATGGAAAACTTTTACATTTGACAATGTATCTTCACGAAATTTGACATGGATTACTGCTTAAGGTAATAATATAATATCCGAAAAAATTGTTCAGATCGGATTACTATAGCATATATGTAGCTTCCGTACAAACTGAACACATAGTTACTAAAAGAATTTCACCTGTGATATATGTACATATATGTGACCTGGTCTACGAAAAGGGAGCTCGTGCGAAAACTAGTTTTCTGGGAAACAGCTGCTGTCGTTTCGTCAGTTTCTCGTTATCTCATTAATTGTTCTCCTTTTTTTTGACACCTAAGCCCCCTTTCCGTAGACCAGGTTACATATACATATATAATTGTATATACGTATGTATATTAGCTTCGTTGCAGCCGGAGTTAAATATTTTTCTTGTTTTTTTTTTTTTAATTTTGCATTTAAAAAAATCAAAATCTCACATGGAAAGTTTGCAAAAATCGGCCGAAAATGTTTAGAGCAAAAAAAGTTCTCGAACAAGAATCAAGAAAGATGTCAAATTGGTCAAATGAAAGTGCATACACATTGCTCATTCAGGGGGTCTTGGTACCTTTAAGAAACTATCAATTGCTCCTAAAAATTCCACCAGCTATTTATAACAAGTTGATTAAACCTTATACATATGTAATTATCTAGTATTTCTTAGAAAAACAAATAACAATTGATGATTCATAATGTTGCATATCTAGCAAGTCAGCGTCTACCAATCGCTTTTTAATGTAGATATATATGTTTGTATGTATTTGTATGTACATCATAAATATACAATATTAGCGCAATCATGAGTGGAGCATACGTGTGCAATATTTATGTGCATACATATTAGTATATACATGTACATTTATATAAAAAAATTGCGTGTTATTCGCTGATTACAGGGTGAAGCAAAAATTACGTTTCCAATTTGGAGCCGTTAGAGCTAAAGGATCAAAACAGACGAGAGTAAAAATCGACTAAAACCGATTTTTAAAAGTGAGAGAAGGACATGTAGAAATTGCACGAAATTTCGTTTTGAAACGATCCTATCAACATGTGTGTGTACATATGTACATATAACCTTAAAGTGCCTAAATAGCACAAAGGGCCTTATGGGGAACTATTATTAGTTAGCACCTTAAATGGCACAATGGGGTTGGTGATGCGAAGCAATAATCTATCACTCCCAAACGCAAACCTCATTCCGTGGAATATGCTGTTCACTAACAATGAGGCTCTGACAATTGAGCAATTAAGACAGTATAACCTTATCTTTAGCGAGAAAGAAACACCTATGCCTCTGCCAGCCTAGAAGCAAAATCGACAGCTACGGAAGTAGATACGGATGCAGAGGGCCAATCACCTACTCATCTTAAACCCTTTTATTACGAAATAAACAGAGATAATCTGTGGCGAGCTTCAGTCCACTTGTTTTACATGTTGAAATCCTTGAACATTTTTACTTTTTTCAAATAGATACATACATACATATGTGGATATTTCAATGAATTTGCTTGTTTTGAAGCTTGGTTGTTTGCTGATCGTTGACTATCAGAACGATCGCCGCCTCACCCTGTTTAAAATACAATTTTAAGTGTACACACAAGGTGTTTTTCACAACATCGCCGGACCGTAGAGTTAGCCAAACAAGTTTTCGTCACTCATGACGTGCTCAATGAACCAAATCAAAGAGAGACAGACTGTTGCTGTTGCGTCCGTGCATTTACTTACATTCATATGTATATACTCGTACATACATATAAATAAACACACTTAAATGAAGGTGAAAAAATATTTAGGGCGAGTGGCGACTAACTAACCCAAACCTTTAAATTATTTTTCAGTACCGCTCAAATGGATCTCAGAAAAGATGATTCGCTATCAAGTTTTAAGGGGTTACATGAGTTTACGGGCTTCAAAAAATCTATTTTTTTATTGTCCTATTAAATTCTAAAGAACCTCTGGAGTATTGTCCTAAATTCAAGTTGAGTTCCGAGTAATAGTTTCGGACATACATACATATGTACATACAGCTTTGAGAACTTGTGCGCTCGAGGCTAGCTAGGCTAGCACGCTGTTTTTAAGCGTGTTTTTCTCCAAATTATGTTTTTGAATACGGTTGGCAAGGTTTCTCACTCAACTGATCTTCATGAAATTTTACACAGGTCTTTGAGATACAATTCTTAAAGACTTGTACGGATTGAGTTTTTTTCGATTACAAATATTTGAAAAAAAATGTTGAGAAATTTTCAATTTTTTTGTAAAAATGTCTGCCAAAAATCAAATTTTCATTTTTTTGTTGGCTTCGTCCAAGTTCTAAGTTAAAGTTTTAACAAAAACATGTATTTTTCCACTTTAGATGGAGGAAGGAAGGAGTTATCTTGACAACGCGGGTGCATCTTTTTTCCGTGGGTCACTGGAAATGGCGTCTTTAAAATTGTTTTTCCAAAAATTTCAGAATTTCTTTGTTAATAGTGTATGTTTGTAACAATAAAAAGTTCTAATAAAATATTTCAATTTTTCATATGAGAAAAAAATTGTTGAAAAAATGTTGATTTTTACCCGAGGAAACCCATGTCACCTTTTAAGTGTGGAAGTATTCATAGAGTCGAAATGAAAACGGACTTTTTGGTAAGTCGTGTTGCCACTGAAATCGGAATTTGGGTAAACGATCTTGACCGCAAATTTTATCTGAAAACATAAAAAAATATTTTTTCACTCGCGAGGGTCTATTATTCTTCAAGCAACAGCTATGAAAAGTAGGCTTCAAAAAAAGGGATTTTCTATGCAAACATCTTATATTGTATCAAAAAGCGTTACAAAATATTTTTTTCTGTATGGCTGTACTCTAGAGTAGTTTTTTTCTTCATTTCCGTAGTCCATCTTTAGCACTTAATTAATGTCCTTAAAAAAGCTGGATGAAGAAAATCCGTTGCCATACGCCAATCTGCAACACGCTGTTTCGAGAAAACGCCGTTTAAAGTGTGCGATTAAAGGCCAGCTGGTTCGACACCAACCACTTTCCGGTGACATATCATACATAATTTTTAAAATCGGCTTTTGAAATTAAGCAATTTCTTTAGACCACATGCCAATCGATTAGGACAATAGGTTTTTTGAAATGTCTTCGAGTATTTCCCCCTAATAGCTTGTTTCGTAGCACAGACATTTTTTCAAGTGACATTTGTAAATACATATGTATGTATGTATGCTCCCTTTATATTGAGAGGCTTTTTGGCTGTTTTTTGCAGCTGAATTTCTTCTTTTATTTCACTACCTCTTCCTGTTTATTATATGTATGTACATACATAAGTATGTATGTATGTAATATCTGCTGGAAACTTAGTATTTTTACTACCAAATTATTGATATCACTTGCATTTATAAGTATGTATGTATGTATGTATGAATATATTTAACCATTTTGTGCTGTCTCATTATATATTGAGCGGTTCCGTGATATGTTTTCCATTCGAATAATATGTATGTATGTATGTACATGCAAGTTGTTGCGAATCCGTTAAGCTGAAAAGCGCAGCATCTCGAATATGCTTGAATATACCATTTTGAGCTCTTTAAATTTGCTTTTATGAAATCTGAAATCCGGTTTTGCTACTTTGAAGCTACTTCTATACATATGTATAATATATGTAAATACATTTGAAGTATATACATGCCCAGCAGGAAAAGGCGCAGTTTAATTGCAAATTTTAACCATAAAATTTGAGCCGGACTGACCAAAAATACACTAATTTCCACATATTTTTATAAAAATCATTGCATTATCGCCTGCAAAACGAACTCCGGAGTCAATAGACATAATCATGTCAACGCTTAACTATAATTTCCATACACTTGTAACAAGCCTCGACTGCGTATAGTCTTCGATGCTTTCAGCAGATTTTGGTTTTCTCAGTTTCGGCTCATTTTTGTACGTGATATCCTATGGAAAACCGCGTCTCTTCACCATTAATGTTACGTTTGATGAATGTAGGGTTCTCAACTACGTTGTCAAGCAACTCTTTTACGACCTCCAATCCTCGTTGTTTTTGCAATATACAAGCTTTTTGGTACGAGACTAGCAACGAAAAGCTTTATAACTAAAACATTAATCAAATCGTGTTGAGTCGATCATTAAGAGATGTTGAGATCCTCTGCTATCTCTTTGATCCATCTGAAGCCACACCATGACTTTTAAACACTGTTTCTTTAACTTTTTAGATCTACGCAAAGAGCCAAGCAGCAATGAAAGGTTACTGCTTGTATCGAATATCGACTAGAAGGGTCAGTGGAATGTGTTGTCAGCAGTAAACTACTTCACTTTTACCTACCCGTCCTGAGTTTTGAAGACTATCACCATATGGGGTCCCCACAGTACGATACACTGGAGGAGGTATTGACAGACAGACCGCAGATTCTGTTAAAACTCGAGTCAAACGCAGGCATCATAAAGGATGACTACTCCTCTTAGACTCAGCATGTGAACTCCAGCCGGTATCGCAAAGGACCAAATTGATCTGTGCATGGCTTATTGACCCACCAGATTAACCTAACCTAACCTAACCTACATTTATAACCGCTTACTTTTAAAATATCATATTTTTTATAAAATGCGTAATTTGCTTTCACTAATATAATATGATTGTATGTGTATGCTGGAAGGTCACGTAATTAGTCGAAAGAGCATGCGCAAAAGACAAGGTTAGAGCGCAATCAGACACTGCATACACCCAGCGCAATTAGTAGGTGGCCAACCTGGGTTTACTGTTTGCCGACCTGAATGTATTGAATCGCGATATTTCGTTAGCTGTTCATCAAAGCTATCTAAGTACTAAATGGTTGTGACACTATTATGCGGATAAACTTAAAAATCAAAATAAATTTTCACTGTTCACGCTGGTCGGTTCACCTTGTGTACTACGTTGAAGAGTGGTATAAAAATACACCAAAGCGCTTGACGACCCAACAGTTGAACGTGTCTGTTAACTGTTTTCAGTTACCAACCGCTACTTTGGGTTTAGAGCATTCAGTTTTGAATTTGTTTATGTATGTATGTATGTATGTATGTATGAAAATTTCAGTTCGTATCTAATGTCCAA
This sequence comes from Bactrocera correcta, assembly GCA_027475135.1. Taxonomy (NCBI): domain Eukaryota; kingdom Metazoa; phylum Arthropoda; class Insecta; order Diptera; family Tephritidae; genus Bactrocera; species Bactrocera correcta. The sequence continues at coordinate 28,420,650 of CM050325.1, forward strand.
TTATTCATAAGTTTTTTGTTTCGCTTTCAGTCAATGTCATGCAACGTCTACAACTAACAACAAAAGAACACGAAATTTTTTTTTTAATGTACAATAAAGATCAAAATTGCTTAAAGTTGAGTTTGAGTCGGAAGCCTAAGGGTTTGTAAATTTAAAACAAATATTTTTAATTTCATATACAAGGTGCGTTCCAAAGTAAACAGGACTTTTTGAATCTAGCGCCCCCTGTCGACTGGTGCGTTAGAATCTGCTATCTTTATCGACTGTCCAGTGAAAATTTCATAACATTTCATCGATTGAAAGTGAAGTTATTGCGTTTTAAGTGTCAGTATGTTTGTGTTATCGATGCGAAAATGAGCTTCGAACAAAGACCCAACATTAAATTTTGTTTTACAATTGATGAAACTTTTACCAAAACGTTTCAATTGATAAAACAAGTTTATGGCGATGATTGCCTATCCCGTAGCAGGGTGCACGAGTGGTTTCAACGTTTTCAAAGTGGCCGGTGAGGACATAAATGACGATCAACATGTGGACCAATTAAAATCCGTGATCACCGGAAATTCCATCGAAACTGTGTGTAAATTCTTCCAAAATCATCTTTGAAATTAATGGAAATGAAATTGAGCATCTCCAAAACATCGATTTATCACATTTTGACCGAACATTTGGGCTTACGAAAGGTGTGCGCACGGTTTGTTCCGCACAAATTGATTGATCGCCAAAAATTGCTCATAATCCAACATTCGAAGGACAATTATTTGACCAAAAATCACATTTTAACCATTAACCACTCCTCGTATTCACCTGATATGGCACCGTGCGACTTCTTCCTTTCTGGAAAAATACATTTTCCCATGAAAGGAAAGCATTATGCAGACGTAGAGGCCATTCAAAAGGCTTGCATCGGCATAATGGCGGCCATACCGGCCATAGAGCTAAAACACGCGTTCGACATGCTTTTGGACCGTGCAAAAAGCTGTATTGAAGCAGAAGGAGACTATTTTGAATAAAGTAAATTAACGCTGCCGAAAAACCCATTTGTTCTTTTTTTTGTATGGGTTTTTTTTTTTTGTTAAAGTCCTGTTTGCTTTGGAACACATCTTGTACTTGAAAACGGCCAAGCCGCTTAGTCTCAAATTTTAACATGAGCGTTTTAAATACATATGTACATATGTGACCTGGTCTACGAAAAGGGGGCTTAAGTGTCACAAAAAAAAAGAAAAAAAATATATACATAAATAAAATGAAAAAAAAAAAAATTTTTTTGACACCTAAGCCCCCTTTTCCTAGACCAGGTCACATATATATATTTTTTTAAATTAATCGAAGATCTTTTTCTCACCGATAAAAAAAATCGATTTTTTCCAGCAAAAAATTCGATTTCTTATTAAAACCGCTATTCTGTCAAAAAAATATTTTGCCTATTCCTTAGATTTGATTTACTAGATTTAATATTACTTCAACGAAATCTGTTTTCTTCCTTTAAATACAGAAAATCCAGTTCAGAGATACGAGTACGTACATATGTATGTATAGTTGTCGCCGGAAAACGTCTTTTTTGAGAGGAGATCCCGGAGATTAGCTGTAGTTCCTATCCAAATGAATATTTTTACTAATACTGAGTGTTAAACTACAATTAAAAGTTACCATAATATGAGTACAAATCTTTGGATCAATAAATTTAAAAGTTTTCTCGGAAAAGAATCGGTATTTCGGCTTTCTAACTGTATATACATACATACATACATAACGGCTTAAAGTAAAATAGATTCTGTTAATATATTTATTAAATAAAGTGAATTTTCAAAAACAAAGCACGCGGTCTTTTTGACTTTTAAATGGATATATAGTACTTGTGTACATGTATATGTATGTAAGACACTTCTGTACATAAATATCGTTTGCGCATACATATGTACATATACAAAAAAAAAAACATTAAATCGGCACAAGTGTAAAAAGACCTTAATTTTCAAAGTTTATATTCACATAAGTATGTATGAATGTACATACATACATACATACATATGTAAATATTTATGATGGGCCATAAATCGAACCTCAGATTGACGTTCTTATTATCACGTAAGCCATCAAGATGTTGGGGAGCGTCAAGAGCGTCAAAGTGTGAAACGTATTTACAAACTTTATTTGCTGATTAATTATGCGTTATATACACAGATATACATATGTACATATACATATTTACTAGGTACATATGTATGTATATATTATATACTTATGAATAAAAATATAGAAGCGATATATGTATACATATAGTATGATGTATGTGCAAAAGTACATACATACATATGTATGTAAGTTTGCATGATCATAAAACACAACCAATACAATTGTGCCTGTTTGTGAAATCGCTGTTAATTTAGCCGTCTTTTCGTTGACTTGCGAAATAACCGCGTTTTATGCATCAGTTTCGTGCCAATTAATCAAAAGTTTCTACATTTATACACACATATGAGCATACATACATTTGTACATAGGCTCGTATGCTTTACGTGAATGTTGAAAGACCCAATCTAGCCCAGTTCGAAGTTTTCTCTATAATTATGGACATCATAGTGGTGAAACCGGTTTGAGCACGCGCAATTCACGCATAAAGACTATTCACCTTTTTGGTTGTGTATACTACGAGCGTAAATAGCGACCATTGCAGCTATCTAACAACTACAACTTGCCATAAAGCAAAGCCAATCCAAAGCACACACCCAAATCTAAAATGAATATATACAAACATACATACAATATATTCATGTAATCATACATATATACATACTTATGTATATATGTATCTACTTATATTTATCTATCACTACATATAGCCATACTATATTGATCGACCGCTTAATCATATCCACGAACCGCACCCGAGCACCTTCATCTTCATTTTTACCCGTTAACTAGACTAACAACAATTTATCGAAACGGAAAAATCATCGAATCACCGCCTGACTTAACTGTCAATCATGAAAAACATGAAAATTTAGTTAATTAAAAATTGAATTCATGTTAATTGCTATAGTTTAAAAAGTTGCTTGTGAAACCTGCCACTTAATCTTAATTGAAAGAAAAAACAAGAAAAAACTTTAACATCGGCTGCACCGAGATTATAATACTCTTCATAAGCACAAAATATTTCTTATAAAAATTTGATGCCGATCTTTCAGTTTGTATGACAGCTCATATATGCTATAGGCAACCGATCTGAAAAATATCTTCGGGGATTGCAAAAAACTTTCAATAGAATTGTTTAGTTTGTATAGTAGTTACATATGTATGTATGTATGTGCATCGCTTTATCTCTGGCATCTGCTTAAGTCGGTACATGTTAGTGGTGCGTTGCGATTTTTACAATGGATTAATATTGAACAAAGCATTTCTCTCAAATTTTGTATTGCTAACCAAATTTTGTGTGCGGAATCGTTGAGAGTCTTGAGAAAAGTCCAACTGTGATTAATTTTACCAAAAAACACAAGTATATGAGTGGTTAAAAGCCTTCAAAACCCGTTTTTCAAAAACGGTCGAAGGATTGTTGAAGACAAGCTTCGTTCTGGTGGACCTCCGACCTCGTCAACTGATGAAAATATTAAAAAAAGTGAAGAATGTGGTGCTTGAAAATCGCCAGTCAAGTATTAGAAAGATGACAAGAGAGCTCGACATCTCTCGTGAGTCCGTTTGATTGATTTTGGTGGATACTTTGGGTACGAAACGTGTTCTGGCTGGACTCGTTCCGATAAAGCTGACCTTTTTTCAACAAGAGTACCGTAAACGCGTCTCTTTGGACATGCTTGATCGTACGAATTCCGATCGCATATTCATGGAGAGCATTATAACTGCCGATAAGACAAGGGTTTATAAGTTTAACATACATACAAACTAGTCAACAATCATCGGAATGGAGCAAAAACCACGCCAAAGCCGCTCAAAAATTCAGATGATGTTCATTGTTTTCTTTCGATATTCGTGGTTTGGTGCATGTGTGCGTTTGCGTAAGAAAATCCGTCTAAAACGGCCAGACTTGTGGAAGAACAACTCATGGATTTGACACGATGATTATGCATCGAGCCATGATTAGTCCAGTCATTTAAGCTTAAATTAGGTAAGAATCTCGGAATTCGATATACCCATTTATATGTCTGTATATACTGTATATTGTAGGTATACCTACCATACGTAGGTTTTGAGACAGCTTTAGGGTGTCAATATACAAGTATTTACAGACATACATATAAATGGGTATATCGAATTCTGAGGTGAACTTACTATAATGACTGGACTAGATTGCGACCGAATTTAAAACCTAAAACGCAATGAATACCATCGATCAGCCAACGTATTCACCATATTCGGCTCCGTGTGATTTTTCCTTGTTTCTCAAACTTAAACTGAAATTTTCGCTCCGTCGAACCCGTTTTCGGTCGATCGAAGAGATAAAACGAAATTCACTGGAGGAGCTGAAGGCCCTCCCAGAAAAGTGCTTATGAAAAGATTTTCGTGGACTGGAAAATTGTTGGTATTGTTGGATTACTTTGAAGGCGACATTATAAATATTGATAAGTAATTCAATATTTTGGGTTTTATTTACAATTTTCGGGTGCTTTTCTGTCACAATGTATACTTCATTGGTTCTCCGACTTTTTTCTGTCTACTAAAAACATCGTAAAAAATTTAACCTATCCATTTTAGGATACAACGAGTTACAATATTGACTGGCAGTCAGTTAGGCACTTTCAAAAGTGTGACACTTTCAAAAAAAAAAAAAATATATTTGCTTTTTCGATAGCTTATATTTCCATAAATATCCTGTGAAATCGGGAAGGTCGTATCTTGAATAGTTTTTGGATGACAGCGTTCTAAAGAGCGACCGTTCAGAGGCACAAACATACATACATACATACTATATATGTATGTATAAGTGAAACTTTAAACGCGTTTTTCTCGAAACGACATTTTTCAAAATTGCTGACGTCATAACTCAAGGAGAAATTGACCGATCGACTTCAAATTAAAACTGAGTATTTCTGAACACATTTGCCATACAATGTACTACGATCTTTTTGATTGGTTGAAAATTGTCAATTTGGCATTAAAAAAACGACCATTTTTTTCGTAAAAAAACGACCATTTTTTTCGTAAAAAAACGAATTTTTTTTTCAAAATTACGCCATTTTCTTAATTTTTGATATTTTTCAAAGATCCTGAACTACGATCTTTTTGATTGATTGAAAATTGTTAATTTGGCATTAAAAAACAACCTTTTTTTTCGTAAAAAAACGACCATTTTTTTTTCGTAAAAAAACAATTTTTTTTTCAAAATTACGCCATTTTTTTAATTTTGAATATTTTTCAAAGATCTTAGTTCACTGTATAGAAAATATATTTAAGTTTAATAAACATTTGGAATTGTTTTGTTTCAGCTACTCATTTGGTCGGAATCATGCCAGCAGTTGAGGCACTTTTTTTTTGGCCCCTCCGAAGACAGCCCATAACTCCGTTTTTTTCAACATTTTCGTAAAAAAAAAATCTTAAAAAATAGCTGAAAACATATTTTATTACGTTCAAAGAAGTTCAAAATGTTCAATTGCGTATTTTCTCTTAAAAAAAACACGAAAATCGCCTAATTTTTAATTTTTATTTAATTTTAAGTTCCTCAGCTGATTTTCAATCAGAAGTTTTAACTGATTTTTTCTCACGTTCGCACGGAAATACTACAGAATTTAAATATAGGCGGTTAGAATTATTTAAATTTTTCAATCGAGTGGAGGAATCGTCCAGAAATTTGGAAGAAACCTGAAAAAGTGTTAAAAATATAAAAAAGTTATAGTATTTGTTATTTATTTTGATTGCATTCAACTAGTCAAAGATCAAATCAGAGATCACCGTCATATGTGTATGCAAATGTGGAATATACATACATATGTACATATGTATGTATGTATAAAGTTCCTGCATTTTACTGATATAAAAATAAACTCGTTCGTGACAAAGAATCGAAAGAAACAATTGCTGAAAAAAGCACTGTTTGTATATTATGGTAAATTGTTATTGCGATATGAAAATCAGCTTGTGAGCACGCAAGCAATTGGAGCTTGTTTTGTTGCTGGTGACTTTTTAATATCACCCATTTGTTAGTAAACATTGTAGCAACTCAGATATCTGGTTTTGCATTGCAAATGTGTTAAAAATATATGTATGTATGTGAGTGCATACACACACATAACATAACCATGCAGTGCACTACGAAACCAGTCTGGAAATGTACCAGATTACAACTAGAAATTATAAATGGAATAAATACCAAAGGCACTTGAGTAAGTAAGTATGTAAGTATGTACCACTACTATTTCATGGAAGCTATTTCGAATTAATTATTTTTTTTTAACAAACTGCTATTTATTTATTGTTATTTAAGTATTCATGAATGCACGTACTTATATTTGTAAGTACGTATGTATGTATGTGTTAAAAGAAATACGTAACGTAGTAAAGGTTGATCCATTTCGAGATTCCATACTTTTTTAAAGCAAAACACAAAACTTCAAATTTAATGGAGAATGTTTATTATCATTCAAAAGAACTTTCTTTGGCGTTTATTTTTTGAAGATTTCCTCTTTCAAATGTTGGCCGCGGTCACATCTCAGATGATCCATCCGTACCAATTTTCGATGACTCGTTCGAGCATTTCGACTGGTAACTGGCGAATGATACGTGAACTATTTTGCTCCAAAGCTTGAATCGAAGCGGGATAGTCCGCGTAGATTTTAGACTTTACATATCCCCACAGGAAAAAAGTCTAACGGTGTGATATCACACAATCTTGGTGGCCAATCGAACGGCCCAAAATGTGAATTGATCTGCTTAACGAAGTGCTCTCTCAATAAATCGATTGATTGATGCGATGTGTAGGAAGTGGCACCGTCTTGTTGAAACAGAATGTCGCCGAGATCACGGGTTTCAATTTCGGGCATCAAATAGTCGGTTATCATGGCGCCATCGGCATCATTTTTGAAGAAATATCGACCGATGATTCCACTGGCCTACAATCCATACCACACCGTGTTTTTTACTGGATAAAATGTCAGTTTCCAAATGCCGTAATTTAGCTTGTTTGCATACTCATTAAGCCAGAAATGGGAATCATCCCTGAACAAAATTTTTATCGAAAACATCGGATCTTCTTAAAACTTTTCAAGAGTCCATAAAGCGATGTGGTCGAGCCGCATCAAGAACTGAAGCTTTTTGCACAAGCTTTAAATTCAATATCTCGACATAAAATATGCCAAGTCGTTCCATGCGTCAGTCCGAGTTGCTATGAACGGCGCCGAATCGACTTTCTAACATCTTCCTGTACACTCTCAGGTATAGCAGCCGTAGCTTCTTCTTCACTGCTACTCTATTCGGTCGAATATTATCTAATAATGAGTGCTGGGTTCCAAGGTGGTTGATGGTGTTGCGAATAGTATGCTCAGTAGGCCGATAATAAATATATAGAAAATAAAACGCTAAACATATTCTTCACAGAACGTGAATTTTCGTAATAAAGTTGATGAAATGCCAAACAATTTTGAACAAAATAACTTGACAGCTTGACACGACTCACGCGTGATCTGTCAAAAAAAGTTTATTGAAAAAAGTACCTCGACTTGGATCACCCGTTACATACGAACGTTAAAAGTTGTTTACTTAAGTGTACTATATATTTAGCGTGGAGCTTATCAGCACTTCTCACAAACAAAGGAAAAACGTCAATGCATGCACTTTGTTTTTAAGTACATACTTTAGTTAAATACCCAATAAACATTTATTTATATTAGTTAAAATTGACTTGATGTTGAAGTGGAGAAGTATATTAATAAACATTTCACTTTTGTTGTTGCAGTTGTTTTTGGTGCATAACTTTAAGTTAACTTACTTTGTTTTTTTTTTACTTTTAAAGAATTGTTTCTGAATATTTTGTGAAACCCACTTTAAAGGTGGTGAGTTCTTAGAGAATCAGCTGTTTCAAAACAATGTAGGTTACCATCTGATCAATTTTGAGCCGGACTTAAGACAAAAAACTACATTTGCACATATTTTAATAAAAATATTTATTATCGCCTTCAAAGAGTCTCCTGAGTCAATACAATCATGACAATGCTTAATCTAATTTTTCATACACTTGTGTAACCCTCGGCTGGGATAGGATGAATTTTGTATTTTGTATTTTTTTTGGCTTGGGCTCGTTTGTGGAGCCTCATTCACTAGATGGTTTGACAGTTTCGACATCACGTCTCGACACCAGTAGAGTTTTGAGAAATGTAGGCAACTCAGTTCCGTTGTCAAATATGTATCTCTTTTGCGATCTCTACTCGATTTCGTGTTTGCAAAAGATTCAGGACACTTGTTAATTTTTACATGAAGTAAAAATGAGTCAGAAGATATATTTTTGAGCTGCATCGATATGTGCGCTCTGTATTAATTCTGTTAAGGTTAACTTGTTGTCGAGATGAAGCCGCTTTATTATTACTCTTAAGATTGACTTGTTACATAGATCTGACTGCTATTTATACTAACTAGTGTGTTCACTTATAACTAGTTGATACTTTTTTTACATACATGTAATATATTTGCTTAGATAAATTTTCTTTGTTCTAAGATAAGGTTGTTTTGATATTTTTGCTTACTCAAACTTAACGTGGTTTTGATGTTTGTTTGCTTGGAAAACTTTGATAAGATAATATTATAAGGTATACGTTAACTCACGCTGCTAACATGAAACATTAACGAAACATGTCAAGTTGATCCATAAGTTATGTTGAGTTCCTCTGCAGTGTCTCTGATGCCAACACGACGATTTTAGCCATCATTAAATGCTTTGTATTAGTCAAATAATTGCTTTCGTGATAAGGTAAACTCTCCAAAAACACGTCTGCCATATATTGAATGATTCCGTAGCCAGAATTATCTAGGAAACACAAATTTTCAAGCCAAGTCAAGGTTAAATTTTTTTAAGGGGATACATGTTCCTCGGATAAAAAACAGCCATTTTTCATTAATTTTTTCTCATATAAAAAATTAAATTTTTATTTGAATTTTTTATTGTTATAAAAGTACACTATTAACAAAGAAATTCAAAAATTTTTGGAAAAAAATATGTATGTATATTCGGCCATTGCGACAACATTGACGGTGACTCCTCCAAAAAAAATGATGCGGCCGCGTTGGCGGGATAACTCTTTACAGGATCATATAAAATTAAAAAAAAAAAATACATGTTTTAGTTAAACTTGACTTAGAGCTTGAAAGAAGGAAAAAATTGGATTTTTTGGCAGATATTTAAAAAAAAAATTGAAAATTTCAATGAAAAATTCGCGAAATTTTTGTTTCAAATAATTGTAATCGAAAAAATTTCTTCGTCCAAATCCTTAAGATTTATATTTCAAAAACCTGTGTAAAATTTCATGAAGATCGGTTGAGAAGCTCTCGAGAAATCTTGCCAAAATAAAAACAAATTTGAAACCCCTAAACCCAAATAACCCCTTACATGCACCAGTTTGCGTCAAAGTTGGTGACGAAAACGAAATTTCAACGCATTGAAAGAATTAGCATGGAAACTAACAAATGCAAATGCTGTAACTGCCATAATTAGCCCTAGGTTGAACTTGATTGCGACATTCCACGTAGCCAGCGTGAACAAAGCTGTCGAAATATGTATGTATGTATGTACCACTACTAAATCTATACCCTTGACAACCATAAGAAAGTCATTCTCGCTTTGTATACACTTATGAAAACTGCATTTTTATAAACATACATACATATGTATTTACATACATGTGTACGTACATACTCTTCTTTCCTAGTGTTTTCATTAGTGCTTATTTTTATGCTTGTTTATGTACTGAAAATATAGTAAACACTGATAAAGTTCAGTGGAAAATTGCATAAAACACTATTGCTCGCATTCGTGCACCGCCAAGTTGTGAATTGTAAAATGTAACCCCATGTGTACAAACATGATTTATTAATTCAGTTTTCTAAGTACTTGTTGCCTTCCTGCCTTCTGCATACATTTCAGCTGGGCTTGTGACCTTATTCTCTTTGATTGCTTTTTTAGTTAGTTGATCGTTGATCTTGTTATTGTTTTGTGGTTTTTTGTTCTTGTACGGCAAGTGATATTCGTATTGCATACATACATACATACACATGTATGTACATCTGTATGTACTGTGGAGGATGTATGGTGTCGACACAGCACCCAAGCGTATCCAGCGAAGAGTGACACCATTGCAAGGGGCAGATAATCGCACGGCTGACTGAACGACAAGCCACCTTGTTGTACCAGTTCATGCTGTGGCTTTTCAAAAATATATGTACATATGTATGTATGTATTTATGTGCATTGTATCGCACCATCTTGTGCTCCAAATTCCAGCTGTACAGATTTCTCCTTTATATACATATGTACATACAAGTGTACGTTTACTTACATATGCACATATACATATACATATATACATACATACTATATATACATAAATTTTTTTCGTAGCAATATTTTTGAGGGCAACCTTAAGCAATCACAAGCAAACGAAGTTAAACCATGTTCTTTTTAGGTTTATGCCCCTCGAGATCACCATAGTGGACAATTTGTAGTTTTTGAAGTCTGGCAGATGGTTTTGGTATCTGATTTCCATCGAGCTGTATCGCCTCCTGACGATTTATTCAATCAAGTGTTTAATCATGCATTGTAGTATGTGCGTACGCATGTACGTAGGTTGCCTTCTATATTTCGGGATTCGGCAATTCTAGTGTTGCAATCTGTCAACTCACAACGAGAAGTTTGACATTTTTGATTTTATACATATCCTGAAGGTTTTGACATATGATTGCTATATGTGTTGTTTACAGTAACTTAAAATGTTCATATCGGCGAAAAATGGCGAAAATTTTCGATGTGGATTGAGTCCGCAACAGTGCATCAATGCACTTAATTCAATGTTTTACGATGAAACTCTACAAAGTACCAGCCTTTATCGATGGTGTGGTGAATTCATTCAAGGTTGTAGATCACTTTAAGAAGAAATTCGTTAAGGTCGTCCAAAATTAGTTGCGGTTTCGGAAACTATTGATGCTATAAGCAAACTGATAGATCGTAATGTGACATATTGTGAGATTGAGACAACTCTAGGCTTTAGTAAAATCAGTATAGATTGCATGAACATTTGACTTTAAAAAAATAACTGGATTTTGGTGCACTCGAAAACATAGATTTGATGAGTCATCCAACAAATGGTGGTTGATGCGTTCACGACGCATTTTTTGAAGATACTTTAAGCAGAGTGGCAAAAGTGCTTCGACAATTATTATATAGATATTAAGGGGTTACATGGGTCTACGGATTTCTAGAAATCGAATCTTTTTTATTGCCTTATTAAACTTTAAAACACCTTTAGAAAATTGTACTAAATTATCAAGTTGATCCGAGTAATAGTCTCGGAGATACAGCCTTGAGAACTTGTGCGCTCGAAGTTAGCTAGGCTAAGTGCGTCGTCTTTAAACGCGTTTTTCTCGAAAGTGTGTTTTTGAAGTCGGTTGGCAAGATTTCTGGAGAACTAATCAACCGATCTTCATGAAATTCTACACAAGTTTTTGAGATACCATTCTTAAAGACAAAGAATTTTTTTTTCGATTTCAACTATTAGTCCAAGTTCTATGTTAAAGTTTTAAGGCTCATACTTTTCTTCCGAAAGGTCTACAGAATTGGCGTCGGAATGGTCTATTTTAAAATGGTTTTTTTTTTAATTTTATTTTATTTTTTTTTTTTTAATTTCAGAATTTCTTTGTTAATAGTGTATGTTTGTAACAATAAAAAACTCTAATAAAATATTTCATTTTTTATAAGAGGAAAAAATTGTTGAAAAAGGGCTGCATTTTAGCCGTGGAAACCCATGTAACCCTTTAATGGAGAAGACAAAAAAAAAAACAAGAAAAAACGTTAACTTCGGTTGCACCGAAGCTAAATACCCTTCACAGGTGCATTTCTGTTAGTAACTATGTGTCCAGTTTGTATAGAAGCTATATGCTATAGTAACTCGTTCTGAACAATTTCTTGGGAGATTACATTGTTACCTTAAAAAGTAATCTATACCAAATTTCGTGAATATATCTTGTCAAATGTGAAAGTTTTCCATACAAGGACTTGATTCCGATCGTTCAGTTTGTATGGCAGCTATATGCTATAGTTAACCGATCTGAACAATTTCTTCGGATATTACATTGTTGCCTTAGAAAATAATATATACCAAATTTCGTGAATATATCTTGTCAAATGTGAAAGTTTTCCATACAAGGACTTGATTCCGATCGTTCAGTTTGTATGGCAGCTATATGTTATAGTTAACCGATCTGAACAATTTTCTCGGATATTACATTTTTTCCCTAGAAAATAATCCATACCAAATTTGGTGATGATACATTGTCAAATGCGAAAGTTTTCCATACAAGAACTTGATTCCGATCGTTCAGTTTGTATGGCAGCTATATGCTATAGTCAACCGATCTGAACAATTTCTTCGGAGACTACATTTTTGCCTTAGAAAATATTATATACCAAATTTCGTGAATATATCTTGTCAAATGTGAAAGTTTTCCATACAAGGACTTGATTCCGATCGTTCAGTTTGTATGGCAGCTATATGTTATAGTTAACCGATCTGAACTATTTTCTCGGATATTACATTTTTTCCCTAGAAAATAATCCATACCAAATTTGGTGATGATACATTGTCAAATGCGAAAGTTTTCCATACAAGAACTTGATTCCGATCGTTCAGTTTGTATGGCAGCTATATGCTATAGTCAACCGATCTGAACAATTTCTTCGGAGACTACATTTTTGCCTTAGAAAATATTATATACCAAATTTCGTGAATATATCTTGTCAAATGTGAAAGTTTTCCATACAAGGACTTGATTCCGATCGTTCAGTTTGTATGGCAGCTATATGTTATAGTTAACCGATCTGAACAATTTTCTCGGATATTACATTTTTTCCCTAGAAAATAATCCATACCAAATTTGGTGATGATACATTGTCAAATGCGAAAGTTTTCCATACAAGAACTTGATTCCGATCGTTCAGTTTGTATGGCAGCTATATGCTATAGTCAACCGATCTGAACAATTTCTTCGGAGACTACATTTTTGCCTTAGAAAATATTATATACCAAATTTCGTGAATATATCTTGTCAAATGCGAAAGTTTTCCATATGAGAACTTGATTCCGATTGTTCAGTTTATATGGCAGCTATATGCTATAGTGGTCCGATATCGGCCGTTCCGACAAATGAGCAGCTTCTTGAAGAGAAAATGACGTTTGCAAAATTTCAAAAGGATATCTTAAAAACTGAGGGACTAGTTCGTATATATACAGACAGACGGACAGACGGACAGACAGACGGACATGGCTAAATCGACTCAGCTCAACATCCTGATCATTTATATATATACTTTATAGGGTCTCCGACGCTTCCTTCTGGGTGTTACAAACGTCGTGACAAAGTTAATATACCCTGTTCAGGGTATAATAAAGCGACTTTCGATGAGAAAAATTTGCTTTTATTTTCTAATCTCGAAATAGAAAAGGCAACCTTGATACGTTTTTTTGTGAATAATAAAAGTAAGTGCAAAATATTGACCATGTGGTTGACTGAAGTCCTTAACTATATTAAACAACATGCCAGATTTCTGTACGAAGAATACATACACACCTACATAAGTGTGTAGTATATAACCATATAAATTAAATTTACGTGTATGTAATACATACATACATACATACATACATACATAAATATATGATATGCACATGCAATATGTAAACTGATTCTCCAGACGATCGATATAAATATACCATATGTACGTAGGTATGAGCAGACGATATCACAACGTATTAAATTCGTTGAAATTATACACAATGCACTTCTTATGGGTAGGGTGTCGGTAGGAACCGGTCGAGGGAAGGTACAAAAAATACGTTACGAAACGGTCGCTGTAGATAATACATCCATACTTACTTACATACTTACGTACCATATACTTTTTGTGCACCCTTAACCATATCTATAGCAACGAACCCGACAAAAGGAAGGGCCATATTACGAACGGGAATATACTGGATGTACATATATTTATACACATGTACATACATTTGTGTGTATGTACATATTGAGTAAAAAATAATGAGGATCAACTTTAAAGCGAATCAATGGAAACCGTTGCGACAGATGTTTCCGTTCAAGGTAATCACTACAGGGTAGAAATGTTGGTGTATAGACGAATGTACATACATATGTACATATATAAATATGTACATGGATTCATACATGCACACATAAGTAGGTATATAATTACTTGTATTGGAACTATAGAACCTGTGGAAAAAGAACATCCAAGGTTAATACAACTAAAAAAAAAATGTCGGCAGTTAAGGGGTTACATGGCTTTCCTCTGGTAAAACACTGCTTTTTTTCAACAGTTATTTTCTCATATAAAAAATGAAATATTTTATTAGATTTTTTTATTGTTACAAACATACAGTATTAACAAAGAAATTTTGAATTTTTTAGAAAAAAATATTTTAAACCCGGCCATTGTGACGCCATTTCCGGTGACCTCTCGGAAAAAAGATGCGCCCGTTTAACCCCAGCATAACACCTTGCAGGATCTTCTAAGGTGAAAAAATGATTAGGAAAAAACTGAAAACTAGATTTTTGTCAGATATTTTTACAAAAAAAAAAAAATGAAAATTTCAGTGAAAAATTTCGCGACATTTTTTTCTTAAATAATTTTAAACGAAAAAAACTCCTTTGTCCAAGTTTTTAAGAATTGTAACCCAAAGACTTGAGTAACATTGCATGAAGATCGGTGGAGTAGTTCTCGAGAAATCTTACCAACCGACTTCAAAAACATAGTTTCGAGAACGGCATAGTCTAAAGACGGCGCACTTAGCCTCGAGCGCAAAAGTTGTCAAGGCTGCATCTCTGAAACTGTTACTCGGACCGACTTGAAAATAGGACAATATTCTTGAAGTGTTTTAGAATTTAATAATAAAATAAAAAAACGTATTTTTTGGAACCCGTAAACCTATGTAACCCCTTAAGTGGTTTATTTACGAAACTTTTATTATAGAGGACTAGAGTACATATGTACATATATACAATATTTACAAAACACATACATGTTTTGAAATAAAGTAAACTCCATCTTAAGCAACTGTCAGTGAGCTTAAGGTTTTCATAGCCGCAACCTCTGTAAAATCTAGCTACCGAAACAGAACGGGAAATACGGAAGTCGCTAAAAACTATGCAATTTCCAAATGGACTGACAGACGGATCAGGGCGAGGTGAAATGCCTTAGATACATGCAGGATTGCCAAGATCATGTCCAGGAGCACCGAAGGAGAGCTTTTCACTCAAACAGTTTTGAAAGAACTGCAGGACGATTCTTGGTCTAATGATCTATTGGCATCACATGCGAGAGAGATGGGCATAAGTACATGATACATGCAGAAAGTGCAGGGAAGTAGACATAAGAGACTCGCTATAACAAGTCGTATGATTCTGCGCAGTATTATCTAGAACTCGGTTTAGATATTCAGGAAATAAAAAAATGAATGACTAACAAGCAATGGTTCGTATAGTACATTTATGAGGAATCACTCCATCACTCCGATGAAATTTGTAGGGACTCGCATAGACTTTGTAGAACTCGCCATAAAAACCAAAATATTTAATATTTGACTACTATAATCAATTATTATTAGAGTAAAGCTACACTGCCCTAGTTTTCTACTGCTCGAACAAGTACAAAACAAATCATCAAGTAGAAAGTGCGGCTTATCGAATATTTCTATACACCTATTCAAAGCAGGGGATTTTTTCCAGTGCCGCCTGTGTCGTTGCCTACAATGGCTGCCAGCTGAAACTGTTGGAAATATGAATGTACATATGTATGTATTTATGTATATACTTACATACAAAATTAAGTATGCATTCCTGTTTGAGTATCGCAGTGTGTGGGTTTTGTGCATTTAAAACGAGAAAAAACGTTAAATTGGCTGCATCGAAGCTATAATACCCTTCAAAGATGCATTTCCTATAGCAACTGTGTGTACGTACATACTTATATCTCAATCTGAAAACACGTCGGCTAAACTCAAAACGTTTTTCTAAATCTCTCTAGCCCCGTTATTTGATATAAACAACCCTCAAGTATTATTATGGTAACTTAGTAAGGATAAAATTACATATATTTTTATGAAGATTTTGGTCCGATCTGGACAATATGGCAATATGTTTTGCAGAGAGATTTTAGCGTTCTCTTGGGCAATAACTTATGAAAAATTTTGTGAGGATACCTTGTCAAATAACAAAGTTTTCCATACAAGAGCTTGATTTTGATCGCTCAGTTTGTATGACAATATGACTATATGATATAGTGGTTCAATAAAAAAAATTGTTCGAAAATTGTGCGGTTGTCTTAAATAAGAACTCTTACGAAATTTCGTGTAGATATCTCGTCAAATGCAATTTTTTTCCATACAGGAACTCGAATTTGATAGGTCAGCTTGTACGACAGCTATACGCTATAGTGGTCCGATATCAGCGATTCCGACAAATGAGCAGTTTCTCTGAGAGCTAAGATAGTATGCAAAACTTCAGACAGATATCTTGAAAACGGAAGGAACAGTTCGCGTATAAAGACACCGATCGGCGACCGACCAAATCAGCCCTGCTTTTCATGCTGAGCATTTCTATATGCATACATACATATGTACATACTTATGTATGTAGCGGTTAAGACTTTGTTGCAGACTTAATACACCCTGTTTAGGGTATAAACAACGCCACGGTGTGGCACACAATTTTCGAAATCCAGAAATGCTCGCCTTTTGTGGGCCGAGGCGGAGAAATGAAATGGAAGCGCTTGTGATTGTTGTGTAGTAAATGTTGGAAGCTGCATATGCATATTATACACACATACATACATATGTATGTATGTATGCACTAAAGTTTTTATTCACTGCATCTCGCTGACGAGCGTGTGGGAGGTGCTCGGCATGGATTAATAAATAACAATATTTTATTTACGCTATGTTATATTATGTACATACATATGTACATGTATGTATACCTATAGACATACATACATATGTAAGTAAATTTCTATTATTATTTGGAGATAAATTTGTTGCACCCAACGTAATAAACTTTATTTCATTTAAGAGCAGCGGTTCGTTTTGTATGCGTCACATGTAATCGCATTCAGGCCGGCCCTCTTAAACGTCCACTTCGACCAGTTTCGTTTTGACATACAGTTGCCAAGCTTCTTCAGCGTCATTCACCTGTCTCGCTACCTTCTCCTGTAAGTCTGCAATGTGATACTTGTCCAAAGCCAGCTTCATCACCATATAATCGAGGGTGCGTTCAGAAGCAGCGATGGGCGGCTCCTTTAATTTGTCCGCCAATTTGATGAACTTTCGCAACTGATCATACTTGTAGTGTGAGTTGGTTTGGTTCGCATCGTTTGCTGCAGCTGCTCGTGCATCTAAAATGTTCAGATAACGCGTAACTAGTTTCACCTTCGAAGATATGTAGTCACTTCGTCCAACAACTGGTGAAATTTCCCGATTGAGTTGAGTTAAGGCATCTACGATTTCGGTTGCATCGGTGACATTTTGTTCTTGCATCCAGAAGTCAGTCATAGAGCGTAGTGGACTAGCGGTGGTGCTGGGTAGTTCCGTTTTATCGTCTCCTGCAGTTAATTCCTCTTCGAACGATTCATCCGGTTGGAGATTATTTTTAATGGTGACGTGATTGTTTTCAAAAATCAAAGTTTTGTTGATGGCACCGTCGGTTTCATTGCCCGATTTCACATGAAAATCCAGCGCGAAACGAAAGAGTACATTGGCGTTCGCGACCTACAAACATATGTACATACATATACACATTTAAATTTGTTATGATTATGTAACGTATATGACTTCATATAAACATATTGTGACTTACCTTTGATTCCCTTGTGATTACAGCGATAACCGCCAACAAAAGCAACTGTATCCGTGGCTGCATTCTGATCTTATATTGACTTGATTCGATTATAAACTGCCACCGAATTCAAATTACTTGCTGAGACCCAGTGGCCTCAGTTTTTGTTCGTCAGCAAATATTTACTTACTTAACTATATAGTAACAGTTCCGTTATCTCCCATTCGGTATTCACAATTGTGAAAAGGTTAAAGCGGGGTTCAAACGAGATTAAGAAAATTTCAACATCGTCGCATATATAGTATGTATGTATGTATATACGTATGCAAGTATTTAAAGGGTAATCCATTTAGAGGTTCTCTACTATTTTAAAGAAAAAACGCAGCAACTTCAAATTTAATGGGAAATGTTTATTATCATTCGAAAGACATTCTTTGGCGTTTGTTTTCTTGAAGATTGTCTCTATCGAATGTTAGCCGCGGCTACAC
Organism: Bactrocera correcta; assembly: GCA_027475135.1. Lineage (NCBI taxonomy): Eukaryota > Metazoa > Arthropoda > Insecta > Diptera > Tephritidae > Bactrocera > Bactrocera correcta. Next base: position 28,439,189 of record CM050325.1, read on the forward strand.
TCAGTTGGTCTATTCGTTGAGTCCAATTTTCGATGACTCGTTTCAGCATTTCGGTTAGTAACTGACGAATGAACCTCGTGACGTTGTGCTTTAAGGCTTAATCGAAGCGGAATTGTCCGCATAGACTTTAGACTTTACATATCCCTACAGGAAGAATGCTAACGGTGTGATATCACACAATCTTGGTGGCCAATCGACCGGCTCAAAACGTGAAATTAGCTGCTCATCGTAGCGCTCTCTCTATAAATCAATTGGTTGTAGCGATTTGCGGGAAGTAACGCCTTGTTGAAATTAAATTTCGCCAAGATCATTGACGGCTACGTTCTCACTGATATCATTTTTAAAGAAATATGACCAGATTCCACCTGCCCACAAACCACATCAAACCGTTGTTTTTCTCTGGTTGAAATAGCAGCTCTTGAATATTTTCATTTTGCTCTTCGCTCCAAACGCGACAATTTTGCTTACTTTCACACGCATGGATCCAGAAATGGGTCTCATTGTTGAACAAAATTTGGCTCGAAAACATCGGATCTTCTTGGAATATTTTAACAGCACATAGAGCGACGCAAAGTCGCATGGGATGATGGAGCGGCTTCAGTTTTTGCACAAGCTGCATTTTTTACGCTTTCAATTTAAGAACTCGACGTAAAATGCGCCCAGTCGTTCCATACGTCAGTCAGAGTTGCTGCGAACGGCGCCGAATCGACTCTCCACTGTCAGCGTGTACACTTTCAGCAACGGCTCCTATATTTTCTTTACTGCGTGCAGGACGTGTTCTTTTCGATTGAATATTATCCAATAATAGATGCTGGGTCTCAAGATGGGTCGTAGTGTTGCGAATACTACGCTCAGTACAATTATGTTGACCATAAGTTGGGCGAATTTTAGTAGTTTTAATACCTTCCCTTGGAGCAGCCGTTACATGAGTACATATTGTACATGGTTTAGTATAAATTGTGTACCATAAAGTATCAAAGTGATCAGGAAAAATACCCATTGGATTTAAGGTTCTCAACAATCTGCTTGGATTGCGGAATATTTCTATGCTTAAAAGTATATAAGGTAACCTATGTACTTATGTACATATGTATATCTATTTATGTATCTATATATCTCGGGATCTGCGTGCGAGAAACCTTAAAAACTCGTGGTTGCAATCTGTACCCATGTAATATATGTATGTAAGTATATATGTGTGGGTAAGTATATGGAAACTGGCTTCTAAAAAGACACCCCGAATGCAAGTTGTGCAACTATTTGTATGTATAACTTCCTAAACATTTCACAACCCCTTTTTGTTCACCACAGAGTCATTCGTCAGTCGACTGTCTGGTCATTGCACTGTTGCACAAATGAAGGCTTCATATTCATGCCTACGATGGTAGTAAATAAATGCGTTGTGTATGCAGATGGTAGTTGATAGAGGAGAATGAGACTATGTTCACACGAGGACACTTTTTGTAGCCCAAATCGCTTTTCGTAGAGGAGGGAACCAAGAGGAAAGACGAAGAAAGCATGCCGCTCCTTTTCCAATATAACCTTTTTTATGTTTGTTCATAACAGTTCGCTGCATTTTGCATTCTTTTTCATTTTGAAATGCTTTTCCTTAGCAATAGCGCTCGGTTTCTAATGAATATTTTCATTAAGTTCGTAAATTTGAATATTATTAACTATTTTTGTAGGTAATATGCAAATATGTATGTATGTAAGTATCCATATTATAATAGAAATGTTTTAGAAAAGTTTTATAAGTAATATTTTTGCGCTCAAGAATTTGAGAATGTGATATGAAAGAAAATGCGGAAAATTTTTCGTCTCAAATTGGCACACTCTTGTCGCTTGTGTGAACGCAATGAGGGACACCAAAAGAAAATTTGCCGATAATGTGTGTTTTTTTCTCTTTGCCATCTAAATACAGTCTACATATTTTTATAATTTTATTTTGGGTTGCTTTTATAGTAACGTATAGATAGAAGGAGTTCTATAGAAAAGCAGAGAATTATGGCTACTTTTAAGTCATCAAGTTTCAAAGGCTGTGTTAAAACGATTCCATTTATTTTTTAATACCTTAAGCTAACAAGGGCACGTGGGAATGCAAATATAAATCGGACAGGATTGATTGTAGTGAATTGTTGGTGAAAAAATCTGTAAAAAATTGTTGCAGAGCGCCGGACCCCACTGAAAACTCTGGAACTAGCAAGGAGCTACCTCCGAGTTTCTCCACCGCTCCCTTTCACTGTGCTGTGCACACATGTAATATACAAACATGAGTATATATGTATATACATATTTATAGGCAATTCGAAATGCAACACTTTTGGTACACTCTGCAATGAATGCAGTGTCGTTTATATTATGTGTATACTGTATACATATATACACACATATACATACATATGTCTGTATACATACACATGTGCATGCATTCCAAGGTTACGTCCTTGAAAAAGCTAACTATGTAGCAATCGTCCTGGTCTATAATATACTAAAATACAATATAGAAAAATATTTGCTAACACAAGTATATTGGCATGTATACAAGTATATGGTTAGGTATAACTGTTCGGTTGTGGATATGCTCGTAGATACACATATAACACATTCAAGTAAGTATGTGTGTGTGTCACCAATTTGTTGCATGGCATGCGATTTGTATATACATATGTATGTACTGTATGTTAATGAGTATATTCTTTAAGGGAGGTCTTGCTACTCGTTCCAGGCGGTATTTATTTAGGAGTATACATACATGTCGAAATACATACATATGTGCATATATTTATATACAGGTATGTGAATACTAGAGATTATAACAGGTTGTTTTGACAATTACTCTTACGAGCCTATCAATAATTAATTCCTTATGTCTAATATGTGTAGTATAATTCATTCATGCATTTGGATATGTACATACATATGTATGTATATGCAACTGTATCCATACATAATATTTATTATACTAAAAAAAAAAATAAGACTGTTGCATGATACCACTATCAAAATTGATATAAATTGAACAAATACAAATCGATATTGATTGAATAAATAAATGTCCAGTCCGGGTCAAATTTGATCATATGGTATGTAGATGAAAAGAAAATAGTGAAGAATGATCTTGCCACATTAAGTGACATCATAGGCATCTACTTCAGCGTGTGTGTATATAGTATATACATACACTGTGACAACAAAAAAAAAAATGCTAGTCCGGGTCAATTTTGATCATAGGGTATGTAGATGAAAAGACATAGCAAAAAATTAACTTGCCGCACTAAGTGCTATCTAGATGCCTGTGATGCCTTAAATATTTGTGTAAGTAAATACGTATATGTGACCTGGTCTACGAAAAGAAGGCTTAGGTGTTAAAAAAAAAAAAAAAAAATAAAATAAAATAAAAATAAAATAAAAAAAAATAAAAAATAAAAATAAAATAAAAAAAAAAATAAAATAAAAACAAAATAAAAAAAAAAAAAACAAAATAAAAAAAAAAATAAAATAAAAAAAAAATAAAATAAAAAACAAAAATAAAAAAAAAAATAAAATAAAAAAAAGTTAAAAATAAAAATAAAAAAAGTTAAAAAAAAAATAAAAAAAAATGATTTTTTGACACCTAAGCCCCCTTTTCGTAGACCAGGTCACATATACATACATATGTATATATGTACATCTAAATATATTGTGGCAAAAAAGTGCCTGGAAATCTTAAATAAAAGGCAAAATCAGTATTTATTTTATCGCCTTCAAAGTAATCCGCAACAGATGTAATACACTTTGCCAACGATTTTGTCAGTCCTCAAATACATATGTATGTATGTACGTACACTTACAGTCGATCTGGCTGATTGGGTTACAAATAGTTCAAAATCGAAGTAAATACATACGTATACATACATATGTACATATGAATATGCATGTAAGTATATGCATATGTATGAATAAAAGTATTCTTCCTCTTTACTGGCGTAGACACCGCTTACGCGGTTATAGCAGAGTTATATAAATAAGTATGTATACAACAACACACCCTTTTATCTTGCAGTTTATGCCAAACCGTGGTTCGTACATACGTATGTATGTACTTATGTGCAATTTCAGGTATGTATACAAGCCGCATAACGGACATGCGCTGTGGAAATTGCGTTGTAGAAAATAGTGGGAACAAACAGAAATATCCGCAGGATATAGAATTTTCCCAGTGTTTCTCTTTACTGCATAACTGCGTTGAGAGGCACGCCGCCTACATTTTCTTAGTACCTCAAGTTTTGGACGGTAATGAGAGAACATGAGAAGACGGTAATGTTGACACTTGCAAAGCCGCGCGCCCACTAGAATTTATGTATACATACAAACCGCTTGGCGCTCATTTCCCGGGTAAAGTAGTATTCTGCTTTGTTTTTGTGGCTGTCAACGTTAAAAAAGGCAGCACAAAGTGTCCAGGAGTCTTGCTGACGGCGGCTATTTTGGTAATTGCGTCGCAAAAATCACTTAGATACATACATATTTATACACATAAACCTATGCTAATATACATATACATACATACCTGTACTTATCTATTATAAAAATGATAAAAATGTTGCGATAAAAACTCCGCCTTTGTCATTTTTCTTTATGAGTTTTATTTTTCTTTATTAAAGGCCATTTCATATTATAAATTGTTAGGTAAAAGCTTCAAAATGTTTTAAAAAATTGGTATGCAATCAAGTAATGAATTGCAAGTACATTTCAAAAATTTCAGAGAAATAATTACAATACAGTTTATTGGAAGTTAGTAACTAGCATTTTATTACCATATTTTAATAAAGAAACTTAAGGTTTTACTGCAGCAACAGTTAGCATGTGAATTCAGCTCCTGGCGTTAATGACTTTTGATGTGATTCTATGATGAAGTTACAAAATTATTTAAATGCGAGTACATTGCGCTTACATGGGTCTTCCCATGCCGCGACCCATGCCTCCAGCCATAGGCATCTGCTGGTTGCCAGCGTTGGGGCTTTTAATGGTTTCATCGACGGAGAGTATCATGCAGGCAGCCTCGGCAGCGGCAGTTAAAGCATTGATCTTGATAATCGACGGCTCCCATACGCACTGTTCGAAATTGTCGGCAATATGCTCCTTGGTGATATCGACGCCAAACCACTGACCGCCTATTAGATGAATCAGAGAAATAAAATTCATGTTAATAGATAAAAAAGAATGTTTGTAGAAATGAGAAAATGGCGTAGGCATAAATCATTTTACGGATCATTCTGAACAACTTTATAAGTACATCAGAGCGGCTTGTTCTATAGGAAGCCAAAAAAAAACGAAAAAATGGTATACGCGGAAATCATTCTGGGAACTATTCTGAACAACTTTACCTAAGAGAATTTGGGTCTAAAATCGATCCAGTGATTTTCAAAGCGTAGATTTGTTCGTCATTTTTTGAGATATCCGAACGAAATTTATTACGTAGGTGCATACTGATATTCTATTTATCATTTACCGGAATCGTTCAGATCGGACAACTATATCATTTCCCATACAACCGACTACTCATATTTTTTAAACTTCGCCTTAAAAATCGCGGACTCGAAAGAGGTAAGTCTGTCAGGAAAAGTTCTTTAAAATGATCCTTCAAACACTTTCCTCATACGCGATTTTATATAAAAATCGACCCGCTCTAATGTACATACCTCGAGTTACTTTAACTAAGCTTAAGGTGTTATATCCAAGCATTTGTAAATAATCGATGTTTTGCGTATACAATATTTATAACGGATATACAGGGTTTGTCCGGAAAATAATAGGACTGAGGTGATTTAAAAAAATTTATTGAAGCAACCGTTATAATTCTTTAAAAACTTTCAAAATAAGCTCCTTCTGCATCGATGCAGCGCTGCCAGTGCGATTTCCAAGCATTGATAGCGTCAGTGAAGACATTTTCCGGAATAGCCTTGAGAGCCGAGGTGCATGCTGTTTGGATCGCCTCTGTTGCCTCAAAATGCTTGCCTTTCATCGGCCTTTTCAGGCAAGGAAACAAAAAAAAAAGTCCGGGGGTCGCATTTGGGCTCTAAGGCGGCTGCGGAAGCCTAGGGATGCCGGCCTTGGTTGGGCAGCTGTTCACAAAAAGGGCGGTGTGAGCCGGGGCGTTGTCGTGGTGCAACTTCCAATCGGCTGCGATGTCTTGTCGGACCCGATTGTCCCTTCGTTTGAGTCTCACTAAAACTTGGCGTTCATGGTGGACAAGACAATGAGCATCGTTTTCACTTTGGATTTGCTCATTCATCAGCGACCTTTTACCGGCCTTACAAAAGGAAAAAATCATTCCTATTACTTTCCGGACAAACCCTGTACGCGGTTTTATAAAAAAAATCGACCCACAAAAATATAAACGCACTTTTTATAGTCGGTTTGCAAAAATTTTATAAAACGGCTGGAACGTTTGACTTGTAATTTTCTCACAAACTTCGCAGCTTTATTTGCCAGTAATGACAGAAGGGACAATATTTAACATCAAAATATCGATTTATACCACCCTAAAGTGCAAATTTATTTTTAGTATAAAACTACTTTATCGGTGAAATCAAAATTTCACAAAATCTTTGTAATAATGGAAAGTATGAATATATAAAAAAAAATATGAAAATAGGGCGGGTTTTGCTTGAAGAAACCCATGAAACCACCTTAAGATGTTGAATTTGAGATATCATGTAGAGTTTTGCCGTAAACAATACTTTGGGATTGGCGATTTGAAATTACTATATAAGCCAAATTGGACTTTTGAAGCTTTACTTTTATTTAACTATGTCCAAATTTATTTATAATAATAAATTTTACATTTCTGCAGACAATATTATCTAATTTAATCTTATCTTTTCTAATTTAAAATTCGATTTCTGTTTTGTACCGTCAAAATCGTTTCTTTGCAATCCTACGATAGAATATAAAAAATAAAAGCTTGCAACTGCATACTTGTCCATAATTATATACATATGTACATATAAGTATGCACACAGAAAAATTTAAAAATATTCGAAAAAAAATTAAAATAAGACAACAAACGCGAAACTACGATATGATATAAACAAATTTATGCCTCGTACAAATGTATGTATTAATTGTATATACTTATATGCTTCTTGTAGTAGATATGCCTGTGTAATCATTGATATGTACATATGTATTTACGCTCATTCGTTTTTGGCTCGAGGCTGCGTAATCAGCCGTTTCATTTCGTTTCGGTGGCTACGTGACTTTTTTGTTATAAAAAAACGTAAAATCGAGCAACAGTTGTGTTTTACTTAATATTTATTTTGTTTATCTCTCGATTTCCTATGGTTTTATGTTTAGCAATAATCTGGTAAATACGTAATGGGTAGCGCTCTTACGCTTATATATAGTATGTACATAATTAAACGACTACAAATGACAAGGCGACTAGCTGGAAGTGCTAACAAAGCCAAAAGTGAATCAGGTACGCATATACATATATACATACATAAATATATGACGTAAATCTACATACATAGTTAGCTGCATAATGCATTTTAAATAATGGGTTGTCAAAAAAGTCTTTTATTGAATCAATTCGTGTGGCATCCATACATCGAGCTTCTTAGTGACTCCAAGCCTCTTCAAATGGTTTATAGCGATTTGATGACTACTATGCCGGTCTTTTTCGACCAATTCAGCGATTTTATCGCAATTTTCGACGACAGGCCTTCCGGAGCGTGGCGCATCTTCGACCACCTCTACACCAGAACGAAAACGTTGAAACCATTGTTGTGCGGTGGAAATGGAAACTGTATCGGGTCCATAAACTGCACAAATTTTATTGGCGGCCTGAGATGCATTTTTGCCTTTATCGTAGTAGTACTGTAAATATGCCGTATTTTCTCTTTATTTTGCTCCATGTTTGCGACGCTATAACTCACGAACGACTCAAAAAAAGAAACGACAATCAATCAAACATGTTAGCGCGTGAAATGAGCTTTCCAAAAAGGTATAGCATGACCCGATGCGACGAATAAAACTAGAACTACGCGCTTTCAGCGCCAACTAGCGAAAATACCGCAAGACTATTTATATTTGGCTTCACACATTTTAAGCGGAAATTGTGGCACCTTCCATGGGTTCTTTAACACATCCTTTAAATTATGTAATATAAACGTACCTTGAGCATGTTTTTGTCGCAGCTTGTTCAGAATGTTAGTGGCGTCAAAGCCAGCATTGTCGCACAGCTGACGTGGAATAATCTCCAGAGCTTTGGCAATGGCGGCGATCAACAGTTGCTCCTTTCCAGCGATGGTTCGTGAATATTCCCGCAGGATTTTGGACAGTTCCATTTCGATGGCGCCACCACCTAAAAATAAGTAAATAAGAAAATTTTAAATTTCCAAATACCAATACATTTTTATATAAACTGTTTGCAAGGTTTCGCTTTAGTGAAGCAGAATTGAGAATTGAATAAAAATGAATAAATACTTTACTTTAAAAATAAGTCAAAAATATATATGTATGTATGTATGCATATATGTATATATAACCTTTCTTTATTTTATTTTATATTTGAATATTGTACCAATTACATAAATGAGTTCACTGCGAAGAGAAAATATATTTTGTAAAAGAAATATCACAGCTGTACTTCAAAAATTAATTTTTCTTGCTGTCCAGGATACCTTAGCCTATTTTGATGTTTTTCCAGTGTGCAGTTTGCGAGTTTATTCATGAATGTATTGAAGTAAATGAGGATTGCAACGCGACCTAAGGTCTACTGTGTCTTCTCCTACGTCGCAACGTATCACTTAGCCGCAGCAAATTGATAAATTCTAATATACTGCTAGGTGCTATTGAGGCGATATGGATCCAAGAGCCTTCATCCTGCGCTTACAGACTTCTGTGCAGTAAATTTGCAGGTGTTCTGGAGCTTCAGATCAAATTTCAATTCAAACAAGAAGTTAGGGTCATGTTATATAAATGTTTCTTGAGCTTACAATGGCTAGTATAGAAGGCTATAAGTAGTCTGAGTTTTTCCCTTGGCTTGTTGATTACATATTTAAACCACCCATACAAACTTGGCATGGCACATGCCTACTTGCTTCAGTTGAGTAGTTCCTTTATGCTATGGGGATCAACCGCAATGAAACGTGTCCGGTTCTATCATGTTGATGCTTGCTGCGGAGCGGGCAAGCTTATCAGTTAGTTCATTCCCAGCTATACCTTTGTGACCTGGCACCCTAATAAGACGCATATGGTTACGATCTGATAGACTGTTCAGTCGTTCCATACACTCCTGCACCAATAGCGATTTGATCTTGTACGTAGAGATCGCCTTGAGCGCTGCTTGACTATTGCTTAGTATAGCTATAAGTTCATTGCGTTAAAGGTTGATCTCTACGCGCCGACTTATAGCAAAGACCTCTGCTTGGAAAACTACCCGTAGGTATGGGGAGTTTGGAGCGTGGTACTGTGACCCCTGCGCCAATTCCCTTCGACGTTTTCGAGCCGTCGCGGTGTACCACTTGATTGTACTGTCCCTAAGCAGTAGCCTTACAGCTGAGGGTAACCTTAAACTTCCTAGTGAAGTTAACACTTTTGGTAATACTGTCCCTTGAGAGAAAAGCCAGCGGTATTTCGCCACTTAGGTGCTTCACGCATTGAGAAGAGATTACCTTAGCTCTGCCAAACCCTTCTGCTGGCATTTGGAGCAGTGTGTGTTTGGCAAGTTGACCGATTACTAGGTGACGCGGTGTGAGATCCAGCAAGACTTCAAGTGTCGTCATTGGACATGTGCGCATGGCACCCGACAAACAGGCGAGTCATTGCAGCTTCCACAGTTGAAGTCCTACCGAAGTTGGAGAAGTGATGGAAGTAAGGTATTATACAAGTATTAAGGTTATAGGGTTTATCATATGATGGCAGAGTACTTGCCCATAAAAAGAGTTTGGCAATTGGAAAATTATGCAATAAATGCTCATACAAGGAATTTTATTGGAATTTAACATATGTTTTCGAGATTTTTCTCTCCGTCTCCTCCTTTTAAAAAAAGATGATAATGTGAAGAAATGAACTACATTTTGCCATGTCGAGGGTACATCTTACAAAACATTGATAGTTTAATGTGAACTCAAATACTTACATATATTGAAAATAAATCTTATATAAAAGGCAACACAACCATTCTAGACCAGCTAAATATTTTTAATACTGATCATATCTCCTATGTACTATGTACTTACATATGGATACAATACAATCCATTTGCAAATATGTATGTATGCATGTACTAAATGTACCTTCATGCATATCTATAACCGTAAGTTTTCAAGGTGTTTCATTCAACTGTTGCTTGTAGTTCTAAACGACTTTTTTTTTAAGTTTACACATTACCAGACTGTCTACATATTAGAGATGTTTATGCGCATTTATACGTGCAACACAAAAGCTTGGTGTTATTGAAATCGATCGTTTCAAAGACGCTGGGCCAATGCACTCAGCAAAGCTCAAATGCAATAGCAAAACGAACAGTACTAAATAAAATAAATTCTTTATGCTCTATAGCGCTAATACACGCCTATACAGTTGCGAACAATGAAAGAGAATCAACCATAGTGTTAATTTTCCGTTTCAAAAAATAGTATGAATTTGATTTAAATTCTATTAAAAATTCAATTTTTTTATAAAAAGTGTTATTGGTAGCAAGAAAAAATATTGAAGAAATAAACAATTCATAAATATTGCAAAACCAAAGTTCAAATATAAATTAAAAAATTCTGCGGACAAAAAAAAAAAAACAAAAAAAAAAAAAAAAAAAACAAAAAAAAAAAAAAAAAATTAATTAAAATATCTTTCATTAAAAATAATAACTTTTTTTAAGAGAACTATTAGAAAAAATTTTTAGCACTTTGTAGCGTATCCTTTATTGTCTAATACAGATGCATAGACTAAATTTACGTTACGGCAAGTGTTATGTGTAACAAAATACCTGACTTTTTGACCCTTCTCCCAGAGTTCGGCCTTATTTTTCGGTGATTCAATTTTATAAAAAACACAAGTCTACGAGTGGTACAAAGTCTTCAAAGACGGTCGAGAGATCGTCAAACTCACGCCTCGTTCTGTGCGATTTTCAACCTCTTCAACTGATGAAAATATTAAAAATGTGAAGGATGTGGTGCTTGAAAATCATCAAGCAGGTTTTAGAGAGATGACAAGAGAGCGCGGATATTTCTCGCGAGTTCGTTCGAATGATTTTGGTGGATATTTTGTGTATGAAACGCGTTCTTGCTCGACCCGTTCTGATAAAGCTGATTTATTTTCAAAAAAAAAAAAGTGCCGTGGAGATGTCTCTTTGGTCCAAAAACGCAATGAATTGTATTAATCAACCACCGCATTCAACAGATTAGGTTTCGTGTGATTTTTTCTTGTTCCCCAAACTGAAATTGCCGCTCCGTGGAACCCGTTTTCAGTCGATCGAGGAGATAAAACAAAATTCGCTGAAGCAGCTGAAGGCCAAAAAGTATTAATAAAAAGTGCAGAAGTGTATTACATTTGGTAGGGATTACTTTGAAGGCCACAAAATAAATATTGATGAATAATGAAGTATTTTGCCTTTTATTTACATTTTCCGTGTACTTTTTTGTCATAAAGTATTTAAAAATTTTCAAAAAATTATACTATTGTTTCAAAACAAAACCTTTGATTCTATTTTATTGCCCGTAACTGTACATATGTACATACATATATAGGTATGCACCACATGCACTTGCTGTAGTTATGGAAAATAATCGCCAGCTACACTGTTGAGTCCATTTAATTGCGTTTCTGTCATGTCAACACAAAAGCTGCTTTTGTTTTTCTTTGGAGAACTCGTTAAGAACACGCATAAATAAAAAATAAACACTGCAATGCATTAAAATTAGCTGTATTATACTAGTACACATAAGAAAGCTTAGATCATAAACAGAGCAATTATTAATTGTTTTACGAAAATGCGTCCTTTAAATCATTTTGCGTTAAATATAGACAATACGAACGCATTTACTTTACTATAACTTTGTGTATCCAGATAGTATTTGCTATTGAGAAATGAGTTTGCGTAATTTGTGCAGAACCAATTTCCTGCGCTGTTCAGAAGCTCGCACGCTGCTCCCTCTTATTTTTGAAAATTCAAAAACATAGATAATCTTGCTTTTGACATATGCTACCAAGAGCTGGACAAGCGGCATAATCACTGCGTCAACAACAAGGCCAACAACATACGCAACGCCTAAGCGACAAGTCAACAACTTGCAATGCAAGTCACACTGCATTGCCGCAACGAACACACACATACATATGTATATACAATTTTCCACAAAAACAAACAGGTACCATGCAGGGGTCATTGAACTAGCCATGGGTACTGAAACTGCATTTTGCACAACTTGCGGCCACTATGCACGTACATACTAAGTCAACAGCTACCAGCAGTTACCGCACTACGAAGGCGGTGCCAGTGTAACTGGTTGGAGTTGGGCGGAAAGTAAGAGAAATGTAATTTCTGAGTTTAAGCGTAAAACTTATAAACAAGTAACGTTATATTTATGATAAAATTTATTTATAAAAAAAAATCCTGTCATAAAATATGCATTAATACATTTTGCACAAGAAACAGAAAACAGTTAACTGCGACTGCACCGAAGCTACAATAGAAAACATTGGTGCATTTTTCATGGCACAAAAGGGTATCAAAAGGTCTTGACAAAATCAAAGTAAAGTTCGAGGCCCTATCCATACAATTCATTAGGAGATTGTAACGTTGCTTAGGACAGTAATCGGTGCCAAATTTCGTGATATACCTCGTCAGATAAAAAAGTTTTTCGGTAAAACTTGATTTTCATCGTGCAGTTCGTATGACAGCTATATGTTATAGTCGCCCGATTCGAACAATAATTTCGAAAATTGTAGCCTTGGCTTGGAAAATAATTTATGCCAAATTTGGTGAAGATATCTTGTTGAATAAAAAAGTTTTTTATACCAGACATTGATTTGGATGGGTCAGTTTGTAAGTTAGCTATATGCTATAGTGCTCTGATCTGAACGATTTGCTAGAAGATTTTAGGGTCTCGCCTTGGACAAAAATTTAAGTCAAATTTTGTGAATATATCTGGTGAAATAAACAAGATTTCCATACAAAAACATGATTTTAGATCGATCAGTTTGCATGGCAGCTATATGCTATAGTGGGTTGATATCGACGATATCCGCAAATGAGCAGTTTTTTGGGTAGAAAAGTACGTGTGGGAAGTTTCAGATGGATATCTCAAACATTGAGGAACTAGTTCGTTTATAGCTCTTAAAATTGAATTCACTGACTCCGTATTTCGACAGTATATTTTAATAATTTTGACTCGTTGTTGGATCGTATATCATTTCATGATGAAATGGCAAACCTTACTGAAGAGAAATATCAAAACAGTGGGAAAAAGTATGGCGTCGTTTGCTGTCCTTATCGGTCTACGTTTGTGGTGCCCTATAAAAAAAACTCTATATTACAGACAGTCAGACAGACGCGCATGGCTAAATTGACTTCGCTCGTTACGCTGATTATAAAAATAGTTATAGGATCTTCAAAGTTGTATTCTTTATTCTGGGTGTTACAAATTTTATATATACTGTTCATTGGAAATACTCTTAGTTGGCATATCTTGACTTTGAAAAAGTTAGGGTAAGTACTATAAGTAATATTTGTCATATTACCCGAGCTTCTGGTAACGCGATTATTGTAAGGTTCATGTGTAGCTACTCAAGAGCCATCACAAGTTGGCAAATATGTATAACTCTGCATTTGACAGACGCCGTCATAACAGAACACAACAGTGCAATTCGTAGAAAGGAAACAATTGTGATTTCCCATGAATATCAAGAAGTTCAATTGCATGAAATATTTTGACATGCAGTCAAGTCACGTTGCTGCACTGTGTCTGCTCTTGTATGCTTACCTGTTGGCAAGCTTTTCTAAACGTCTCACAACCACGTGATCAAAGGATATGAAACGACGCTGCTCTCAACTGTTGCAGAGAGTGTATGGTAAAGGCTGCCAGTCACGTTGGATGAGTATACTCGTAAGAAAATTGATTTTGTCGTAATATCTGAAAGCAACCATGCTAATATCGAGAGATAAAAAGTGAAATCACACAACTTTGAATACTAATACTATGTTCAGACCGAAAATTTAAAAGATTAGATTACATTTAAGCATTTCATAACCCAAAAGTGTGCCCACTGCCGTTAGAAAGATCATAAAACCGCTGTTATTGTCATTCATGAAGTCACATCGCTTAATATTTATCAAAAGAAAAGATTGTCATATAGTATTTTGAAATTAAAGCAGTCATGTTTCAAATATTTTCCATATAACAGAAATAATGGATGCATTTTTTCATTTGTTAAGTCGATTTTCGGGTGAAATTAGATTTATTGTTTTAAAAAAATTTGTTTGTTTACATTTTTTGTAGTGTCAAAATCAGCTGTGATAATGTAACAGATTTCCAGTGCTGACAAATAGATTGTGCAAAATCAGAGTCGCACAGAGAGATTTAGCGTGGATTCTTCGATTCAAATCATTTCATTGAAATGAAATTTTTGCATGGCGAAATCTTGATAAATTTTTAAGATTAGTGGGATAATCCATTCAACAGCCGAAATCGTGTGATTAAGTGTCGGTCTGAACATAGTATAAGCGGCATAAAATATGTTGGTGGTTAGAAAAATATGACAATTTTAAGAATACTCCATAAAATAAATATTTGATTTCTTTTACGTAGTGGGCTCACTGTGGGCAAAAATTAGTAAGACTTTTTAATGAGAAAACAATATTAAAATCTATCAAATTTCTGTTTCCGAAACGTTCATAATGTTTGGAAAAGGTCTTTAGTGATAATTGTTTGTCGCGAGCAAGTGTTTTTGATTGGTACAAATTATTCAAAGAGGGTTGAGAACGCGTTAAAGATAAACCATGTCCGGGAAGACTATTAACTTATGATCAACACGCCAACAAAATGAAGTCTAAATTGCTGCTTGAGAATCGTCGATTAAAAGTCAGATATCTTAATGGCATCGATGGAATATCGAAAGGATCAGTGGAAAACTTTTTTAAAGATCATTTGGGTCTAAGAAAAGTGAAAGCACGATTGGTTCCAAAATCACTAAATTTTTCGAAAAAAGCGTCGCGTTAACTTCTGTGAAACAATGCTTTCCGATTACCAGGATGCCATGAAACGTTTTATTACTTGCGTTGAACCGTGGATCTATGCTTACGACCCGGACACAGGCGATCAATCGGCTGAATATCGTGACAAAGATGAACCGAAGCCGAAAATCCATATCAAAGCAGGTTAAAAATCAAGGCTATGTTAATAGTTTTCTTCGATTATCGAGTTGTGATGCACTCCGAATTCTTACCGAACGGCCAAACTGTCAACAATGAATACTATTTGAGTGTTATGCGACGTTTACGCGAAGTTATTCGTAAAAAGCGACCGGAATTTAAAAGGGCCGACAGCTTTTGGTTTTTACACCACGATAATGCACCGTCGCATACTGCTATGATTCTTCGTGAGTTTTTCGCCAAATTTTCCACCAATATCGTGCCGGAACTACCGTATTCGTCTGAGATACACACATCCAATTTTACTTAAGTAAGCTCGGATGGACTGACAGTACTCCGAAATCTTTAACTTACATATGTTATTGAATATATATGTACTTGTATGTGAAAAAAATACTCGTGGTCAAAGGTCAAACAAATTGTTTGCGATTTTCAACGAATTGATACAAATTTCACCACCATCGCCATTTATGCAACACAATTCTTCCACAAAGGTCACAGTGAAGAAAACCAGTTTTTGCAGAAAAAAGTGCTATATTCCATTTAATATTGTCGGTATAATATTTTTTCGTTACCCGCGGTGAATGTTAACTGTAATTCTCAACTGATTTGTAGAAACGCATGTATAAGTCTTGAATTGTTTGCACAAACTGTCTTCCTTGTCATGGGGAGCATAATATCCAATGAGCGTCTAGTGAGGGTATTTATGCTGACAACCATATAAACATATACCCCGTACGGCGAATTCTACACGCTGTGTGGCTTCGCTCGTTCGGAATTTTTGGAAAGCCCTCTTACTTTATAGGGGGTTTAATAAATAAATTAATTGCTTTGTTTACAAATAAACTATGTACACGCGTGTGTGTATGTGTATGTATGTGCGATGACGCTCGCGTGATAAGCGCATACTCATACTAACACTGAATAGAAAATAATTTAGCAAAAGTGATTGCACTGCGTTGACTAGGCCAATTTAAAAATGCTTAGTATCAGTTGTATTTCTGCTAATCCGCCATCAATGACGTGGACAAAATTGCCATGCAGATTTTGCAAAAAGTGTGCTTTTCATTTGAATTTCAAATTTCGTTCTATTTTATTTACTTTTGAATGGGTTTCATAAGCATTTATTTAGCGAACTCGAGGACGTGTGTTTTATATGCAAAAATGCTGAGCAAAATAATAGAAGCATACCCCAAAACATGGAAAGTGTATGGTGTAAGGGCAAAAGATAAAATTTCAATGTGTAGTAAGACTGCGTTCAGACGTGGACTCTTTTTGTCGCACATTACTGCCAAATGCTTTTCTAATGTCGCTTGGTGTCATTATAACATACAAACAATAGATAATAAAATTCAAATTTCCGAACATTTGTAAATATTCATTTGAAATCGAGCGCATTGCTTCATGGTTGCAATTTCAAAATGAAAAGTAATGCCGATTTGCGTAACAGCGAGCCGAGTACGAGCGGCACAATTTCTTCACTTTTCCTCATCGGCTCCTCGCCTACAAAAGCCGGTTTAGACCGCAAAAAGAGTCCTCCTACGAACATAGTGCAAGAGAAAAGCCACTAAAACAGTCCATCTATAAATATAGTCTATGAGAAAAGCCGGTTTAGGCCACAAAAAGAGTCCTCGAGTGAGAGAGAAGCCGGTTTAGGCCACAAAAACAGACTTCCTATGAACATAGTCTAAAAGAAAAGTCAGGTTAGGCGACAAAAAGAGTCACCGTGTGAACATAGTCTAAGAGAATTTTGAAATGAGAAATCTTAAGGTTGATGTCAGAGTGTCAGTGAGAAGACTCGTATCTCTTCTCTGAAGCGAAAATAGTACAAGCGAAGACCGATACTATAGGCGCTGTTGTATACATTTTTGTGATGAAGAGTTCTATATTTTGAAATATGAGGTTAACATGGCTTGGAATATATCCAATTATTTATGATAAACTAATAATAAGAAACAAATGCAAAAAGGTAAGGAAGAAAACAACAGACAGTAATAATAGCAAACATAGTTCAAACGAGAAACCACTGCACAATTTGTTTTGTCGTTTTGCTCTCTTGGTGTCGCCGAAAGTCGCTTTTGTGCTCACTATCACTCTGATAACTTTGAGCGATTTAGCTAAGAAGACATATGCAGCAATTTATAGCTAGAAGTAGCGCCATTTTACAGCATCGCGTATCGCTTCCAATCTAACATTAGCCTAAGGCATTAAAATAAAGTGCGAAGAAGTGATAAAATCTCCTTCGGATTTGGCAGAAACATGCTTCCGAAGAAGTATAGTTCGACAAAAAAAGTCCTGGTATATTTACAAAGTTATTTTAGAATGGAATAAGTGGCATCCGTGTGACTATTCTTTTATGTTTTAGAAAATTTCCAAATATGACATGGAGACTAACACCTATTATTTTGCACTGATGTGTACATATGCATGCTTACAGGAATTTAAGTACTTAAGTATGTGTTGATTGTGTATTTGCAACGTGCAACGTGACTTCAATTGAAACCAATTGGCATTGCACAACAGTCGCTGTACAATATGGAGGGAGTAGAAACAGTAATAAACAAAACAAAAGGAAAAGATGTCAAAAAAGTATTAAAAAAAAAAAATTGTTCAAAGAGATTTAGAGTTCAGATTTACTATTTGAAAGTGCGATAACCGACTTTATATCGAATAATTTTCCCAATTTTTAAATTTTTAAGGACGCTATCTCCTCATATAACGGTACTGTTCAAAACTACTAAAAGAATTACGCCAGAGACATTAAATTTTACCTCCGAGATGGTATGAGAGGGCTTCTGAAAATTGGACGATGGGCGTGGCACCGCCCAGTTTTTGGTGACACTAACCGATTTCGACAAAATTTGGCACGCAGCATTATTTTTGTATTTTTATGTCACGTTGTGAAAATGAGCGAAATCGGACAATAACCACGCCCACTTCCCACATAGCACAATTTTAAAAACCACTTGATTTGTTCAGTTTCTAGTACAGAAATCAAGAATAACGGGATACAACTTTGCACGAAAAATGTTTTTTCAATCCAATAGAATTTGTTTAAGCGCCTAGGTACCGAATATATAGACGCCGGTACTTATTGTTGACTTTTGATCGAAAATGTCGGTCAACGTGTGATATTTATAACTGAAATTAAGGGATAATCCTTCTCTTATAATGGCATGTCCGTATGTTAAAAAAGGGTTGAATCGGATTAATACTTCCCATAGCTCCCATATACTTAATATAAAGATTTTCGAACTTCGGGGTGACTTTGTACTATGTATATCAGTCAATATGTGAGTTATTCCAATGAGAATAAGAAAACGTGTTTTATTCATAACTGCGTATCTTTGTACCTAAAATAGATAAATTTGAGCGAAAACTTGGCTTAGCTCCTATATAACTAATATCAGGATTTTCGAACATCCCGGGTGACTTTACTCTATATGATTGGTTTTACGCCTAAAGATGTTTCCTTGGCTTTTATTCTTGCAAGTTCCAAGAGTATAAAATGTTCGGTTGCACCCGAACTTAGCCCTTTCTTAGTTGTTGTTAATATATTTTTTGTTGTTCTCACAATTTACTTCGACGTCGTCGACTTATCTCGTATTGTTCTTTGTGCATTTTATTGTTGGGTTGTCAGAACCGTAAAAATTGGAATATGTTGTATATGTATATTTTTGTGTCGTCATTCAAATCTGCTTTGTTATGTACATATGTAAATATGCATGCAAATGATTTTGTGCAAGTCACGTTGCATTAGACAACAAAAACAACAGATGGAATGCATACATAATTCAGCAGTAAAGTCAGTCATATTTCTTGTAACGCGATTGTAGCTAATGAAATTAAATAAATATTTAGAAATCATAAAATATTGTTAAAAGGTTAAAAGTTTGCGACAGACAGTTACATAATATAATATTATTTTCAAAATTTATTGCAATTATTAATACATGTAAAGGTGGAAAGTGTCATGCGGATACTCATTGCACGCAGAACATACAAGGTGTGTTCCAAAGGACCTAATAATAAACAGGACTTAATAAAAAAAAAAACAACACAAATGGTTTTTTCGGCAAAATCAATATATTATATTTTATTCAAAATGTACTTCTTTTGCTTCAATACAGCTTTTTGCACGGTCCAAAAGCAAGTCGAAAGCGTGTTTAAGCTCTATGGCCGGTATGGCCGCCAATATGCCGATGCAAGCCTTTTTAATGGCCTCTACGTCTGCATAACGTTTTCCTTTCATGGAAAAATGCATTTTTCCGAAAAGGAAGAAATCACCCGTTGCCATATCAGGTGAATAAGGGGAGCGGTTAATGATTAAAATGTGATTTTTGGTCAAATAATCGTCCTTCGAATGTTGGATTATGAGCAATTTTTGGTCGTCAGTCAATTTGTGCGGAACAAACCTTGCACACACCTTTCGTAAGCCCAAATGTTCGGTCAAAATGCGATAACTAGATGTTTTGGAGATGTTCAATTCTATTTCCATGAATTTCAATGAAAGTCTTGTTTACTTTGGAACACACCTTGTATATTGGATATGTCAGGGTCTATTCTGGATAAGTAGGAGTTTAACCTGCTACAGTGTACAGAACGAAGCTGCGCAAGGATCATTCTCGTTTCTCGCGGCAACTCGAGCTCTTCGTCTGCAGTGGGTGGTAGTTTAACACCAAGTACGCCATTCACTGAAAGGGAGGTCAGTGAAGGTGTTGATGGCTCCCCTGTGAATGGCGGTCGGTGCTTTTCGGAAGTTAGTTACGTCCGAAGTCTGGTCGACGTATTGTCTGATGTCGTCGACGTAGTTCAGGAATGACCTCTTGATGTTCCTAGGAGGCGGTTCCGCTCCAAGCAGGTAACTGTAAGAATGATTTCTGCGAAAGCACCCCAGCAGGAACTGCTATGAGAGAAGAGTCCTTTCCGTTTCGCTCCGAAGACAGTCGGGTCTATTTAACTCGGAACGGACTCAATTTTTATTCGGCCAACAACTGTCAACTTGGCACCATACTTGGAAAACTTCAAAAAAGTTTTCTGCCGTTACAACAACAACAACAGCTTTACGACTTTCCCTTAATGTTGCCATGAAAAACGGAATATATCGATAATTGAGTTAAAATTGGTGACGGTGGCCAAGCGTGGTTACAATAATACAAACTATTGATGAAAATAACGGAAACTAGAAATGCAACGAAAACAAGGAACCACAGTAACCATGCAGAAGAAAAAAGCAACGGATTTGTGTGGTTGAAATTCGGCAAACGCAATACGGAGACAACGGTTGATTACGAGACGGCAAATGAAACGAAACGATTCACAAAGTGGGCAGACGTCGACCGCATTTCTTCTGAAAGTAACACGTGAGTATTAGCGGTGTATGCAAAAGAAAATGAGACGAAAAAGAGAGGAATATTGAATTTACAGATAGGAAAAATTTACAACAAATATCAATTTATAAATATGTCAAAATGACAAGTACCTTCATTTGGAAAATACAGCGAGTTTATGTGATGAAAAATATTTAATTTTGCTAATTTATTATAAAACCACCATTTTTTATGCAGATTATTAGATTAGTAATACTGGAAATGCACGCAAGCTAAAATTAAATTGAAGCAAGCTGAACTGGTTTATTCTGCGCCATTACAGTGGGACTTACACAAGAAAATGGGTGCTGAAGAATGCGTTGAAATTGATAGGTGAGACAGGTTCGCAATTATGTATTGAAAACATAGCATGTTTAACGATACTATGCTTCTTCAGTAAACTTGTCTGCCCTCTAATATTAGTGCGGGAGAGCATAGACAACTTTCCTTTGATTTGTGGAAATTGCCTGTTCGCCACTAGAAATGCGAAATCGATAAAAAATCAACAGATTAAGCAATGTTTAAGCAACTGACAGCGCATAATGTATGTAAGTACGAGCAGGCACTGCAGTAAGAAGAATCACCAATGCAATGCTCAGCAACCGCTGCGAGCACAAAATTAATAACAATGGCGTAAATACACGATCGATGCAGGCGGATGCAGCTGCTAAAGCAAACGGCAGTGGATCAGTCGAAATCTTTGACTTCGAAGAATTGGCGGGGAGTGGTACGCAAATGCGGCATTTGTGTAAATTGAACGCTATATCAAACTGACAGCCTACCATACACCAAGATTGCCCACCGCTTCATGGGGAGAGAAATTCAAATTTAGAAAGTTGCAAATAACTGATACCAGCGCCACCGCTGACAACCAAAAACAAGAGCAGTTAACAAAATTGGCAACAAAGTTCATTCAGACAATAAGTGAAAGGCAAAAATATAACAAACAAGTAAGGAAGAGCTGAGTTCGGGTGTAACCGAACATTTTATACTCACTCTTTTGTTGTTGTTTTGCGGCAGAATTCTGCTGAGTCGACAGTCTTTGACCGAATAAAAGATTAGGGCGACAGACGGGTCTATGTAAGCGGAACGGACCCGAATTTCTTATCCATAACTTATATCCAGGTCTGTTATTTTGAGGTTGGGACCCTGGATCGTTAAGAGGTAATAATAAGCCATTTATACTCTCGCAATTTGCAAATCAAAGCCGGTGAAATATCTTCAGATCTACATACATACATATGTGTAACAAAGTTAATCGGATATTCAAAAGCCATTACGTTAGGTATATGTTAGGTCAAATTCCTAGGCCTTACATTATACTCAATCTTACGGTGGAATAGGCACGTGGAATTAACACTGTCCAGAGCCACATAGCACACATGATATGCAGACGCCTAGGGTAGATCCTGGGGTTGCAGCCAGGTATCATCAAGTGGTTGTATACCATGATACAACCGTGCAAGGTTTAGAGATTCTGGCTTCTTGTCGCGATCTATACTGGGCAGTGCAGGTTTAAGAAACACTTGTTCAGCCGGTTTTGCGACACGGAACCGGAAACTACAGAACATCTGATTCTGATTGCTCAGCAATTAGTAGAATCAAGCTCAATACTCTTGTATCCATCTACGTTGACAGGGATCACATCACCTCCATCGCGCCCAGAAAACGCCTGGAATTTTTCAGAGTGCTGAACCTTTGTGACCATATCTAAAAATACCCTGCGAGAAAACCCAAATTCTTTCTTTCTCCCAAGATTCAATGGAAATATGGACCTGATGTTATGTATTTTAGGTATAAGGGCACAATGTTATTAAATACAGTTACTACAATAATTTCTTTAAGATATCTCACATATTGATAGGTATATGTGGTATAAAGCAATCGGAAGTTCGAAAATCTTTATATTAGGTATATGCGGTAAGAAAAATATTG
The DNA here is from genome assembly GCA_027475135.1 of Bactrocera correcta. Lineage (NCBI taxonomy): Eukaryota > Metazoa > Arthropoda > Insecta > Diptera > Tephritidae > Bactrocera > Bactrocera correcta. The sequence continues at coordinate 28,461,848 of CM050325.1, forward strand.
AAGGGATTTTCATTGTCTGCACTTATCGGAAAAAAAAAATAAAAATTTCATTAAAATATCTAAGTTTACCAATATGAATATTGAACTTACCAGCAACGACAGAATCATGCTTAATTGTACGACGCACAATCATAATAGCGTCATGTAGTGAGCGTTCGGTTTCCTCAAGGAATTGTTCGGCGCCTCCACGCAAAATCAATGTGCATGTTTTGGCATTAGGACAACCTTTTGAATGCAAATAAAAAATTTTGATAATAAAAAAAAAATATATAATAAATTTTGTGTCACCTTGGAAGAAGTTGAAACGTTCTCCACCAATTTGACGCCCTCAAAATATTCACAATGCCCCAATACCGAAGCGTTTATATCGTTGGCAGTGGTCATAACAGCGCCGCCACATGCCTTCATTGTACGCTTCAAATCTTCTTCAGGTACACGACCTGCACAGAACATGTCACGATCTGCGAAATACTGTGTAGCAACATCACCAATTGGTAGTTTGGACAATACAACATTAGCACCGGATGCGTGAATTTTGTCAAGTTTTTTGTATAAAATTTGCCACTCGGCATCAACGACTTTCTGGTACTCTTTAACATTATCCACCCTCACTTCGGCATTATCGCGTTCGGCTTTAAGTTCCAACTCTATGTTTAATAGAGCTATGTTGCAATTTTTATATGATTTCGGTGCCATTTCGAAACCAGCATAAGAGAATGTCTTTTTAAAAGCAACACCAGCTACAAGTTCGGATTCCTCTAATGATCCACCAGATACTTTTTTGATACCAATCATATTCAATGGTAACAACTCATCTAAGGAAAGTACGGTGTCTACCACCATTTTTGAGAAGAAATCCTTCTGCTGGTGAATTAGCTTTGAAGACATTGCTGTGGCGGCACACTTTTCCAATAACGCACGTTGTTGTTCCTTTGATTGAGCCTCAACATGTACAGCCATTTCATTGATCTTGGTCATGCACAATTGGAGCGCCTTACGAATAGCTTTAATAATGATACGAGCATGCACACCTTCCTCAACGAACGGTTTGACTTGCTTCAAAATTTCACCTGCCAAAAGCACAACTGATGTGGTACCATCACCAACCTATAAATATAAATACGGTTAATCCCAAGTTATTTAAAAAATGATAATATTTACCTCAGCATCTTGTGATTTCGCTATGTCGACAAGTGTTTTAGCCGCGGGATGGACAATGTCCAAAAGCTTCATTATTGTAGCACCATCGTTTGAAATTGTCGCCTTACCCGAAGCATCAACAATAAGCTTGTCCATGCCGCGCGGTCCCAATGTGGTGCGCACAGCGTCCACGATAGATTGACAAGCATTGATGTTGGATATGAGTTGCGGCTTGCCCTGAGAGGTGTCAGTACCTTCTTTTAAAAGTACAATTTGCGGTTGCTGTAAAAATTTTAAAAATATTAAAAATAAAGTTAGCCCATGAATCAATTATTTTTCAGGGTGTTGTCATCGAGCACGCCGCATTACACCAATACAAGAGCACACACAGCTGTCTCTAAATAGTGCATGCGAGAAGATTCTTTGAAGGTTATGTTAAGCAGAAGTTATTTACATGTTTTTATTAATGTAAGTAATGTGAGCATTTAAAAACTATAAAATATTCTTTACTATACAAAGAAATGTTTAAAAATTATTTTAAGCAAATGCGTCATGTGCTTGAATGTCTGATCTTCTATATGTTCAAAATTACACACTTTAGATGATATATTGACAACTACGCCCATTACCTTCGCGAATTTTCACATTATAATAATTTATGCTTTTACTTACCATATTTAATTAATTGTATGGTAATACAGTGAATGGTTTAAAATATATTTATTAAATTAGCAACAGCGGTTTTCTCACGCGGCGAATATAATTTCAACGATAGCGATGAGTAACAAAACTTTTGACAGCTGAAAATGTGTGTGTTGAGGGAAAGGGATAGCTATACGTGCTTGCCAGCGACCAGAGCTACCAACCCATTGGTTTCAAACTATACATGGTTGCATTTAGAAATAAAAATTTCATAATTTTTATTATTAATTTTAATAAATTAAAAACTAATTTTTCCAATAGTTGAAATAGTTATTATAATTTTAATGATCACCTCTTATTGGCAGATATGATTAAAATATAAAAGAAAATTTTGTTAAAATGTCGAATTATTTCTCAAATTAATCTCTTTTAGCTTACACTTGACAAAGCGATTTCCCAACCTCTTTAATTTGTCTGAAAGCCGTTTTTTGAAGTTACGCAGAGTACTATCCCCTATCCTATGGGTTTTGCCCGTGCATTCTACTTTTTCGACATTTCGTTGGTGGAAGAACCCTTGTTGCTCACCAACACGGTGGGGAACTGGGCTAAGAATTTGCGATTGCAGAGCTTTATGATTGTTTTGCCCTTCTCCAGTAGTCATAGTACTACTAAATCACATGTTATGGATCTTGGAAAACGGTGGATTACCGCCCGTTCTAGAGCATTATCTTCGTCCATATAACAACAGTTTTCCGGTGAGTTCTCCTTTTCGACGTCTTACAGTGGCGATGATTGTTGCCAGGGTTTAAAAAGAAGAGATTGCGAATCCATTCCCAAACGATTACGATTGCCCAACTTGATGAGGTTCGAATAGCATTACCCGTCTGAAGAACAACACAGTGACAGGGGCCGATAGATAACCGGCCGAGCTATTCAAATACGGCTGCAAAAGTTGGAAGGTGCATGCATCAGCTGCTTTGGCAGATACGGTCAGATGAAGGCATGTCTGATGACTGGAACCTAAGTGTGCTCTGCCCAATCCACAAAAAGCGGGACCCCACAATCTGCACCAATTACCGTGACATTTTTAATATCACTATCTACTGTAAGTGTGTCCAGCTGCTGGCTTACGAGAATTATGATATCAATGGTCTCAACAACCGCACCGTTAGTTCTGCTTTCAGCAGACTGGATAAGCGAGCGAATCTAGTTATGAACGCGGATAAGACGAAATATCTCCTGTCATTAAAAACAGTCGTCGCTTAGCAGTTGGCTCACACGTCACTGTTTACAGTCATAACATTGAAGTCGTTATAATTTCGTTTATCTTAGAGCCAGTATCAACACCAACAACAATATCAGCCTTGAAATCTCACTAAATTCCTCTTCCCAACAAGTGCTACTTTGGCTGAGTGGCAATTGAAAAGTAAACCCCCCAAATGACATCATCTAATGAGTCGGCCTTAGAAGTGTTCGAGAGAAGGGTTTTTGGGCCCCAGGAAAAATTAAAACGGGTTGGAGTTTGGTTGGTTGGGGAAATTTGTGGAGTTTTTAAAAAAAACCCCCCCCCAAAAAAAAAACCCCCCCCTTAAAAGGTTTAATTGGTTTTAAACAAAAAAAGGATTTTTAAATTTTTGGGTAACCCAAAAAGGTTTTTTGGTTAAAAATTTTTTCAAAAAATTTTTTTTAAAAAAAAGGGCAAGGATTTTTGAAAAAAATTTAATTTTAAAAACCTTCCTTTCCCGGAGCTTTTCCTGGGGGTAACTGGGGATGAAGAAAAACCTTTCCAAAATTTTTTCAAATTTTCTTTTGAATTTTAAAAATTTCTCTTCATCTCACAGTTGATCTCCAGGAAAACCTCCGAAAAAAAGTTGTGAAGTGGATGTAACTTGGAAGCAAAAAAAAGGGTTTTTTTTTTTGAATTAAAAATAACATACATTTAAAAATGCAAATTTTTTATAAATTTAGAAATATTATTTACATTAAGCATATTTTATTGCAGTACTTAAATAAAAAAATAAGTATTCTTATTTGTTTTTTTTTTTTCCGTGGAACTGAAGTGGCCGATGAGTACAAGAGCCAGAAGCAGCGGCCTTAATGGGCTGCTGTATTTCTTTGCCGCCAGTGCGTATGTGTTTATGGTTCACAGCAAGAGCCAGCGTACGCTGCTTGCGTGCGAATGCGTTCAACATGTCGTATGCGTAACACTATTTTTAGCTGCAACAATTTCTTCTACGAACAAATAAACGAGACGGAAGAGCAAACGCATACGCAAGGAGCACATATTCACACGCACCTTTGACAGCTCGAACGAAATTTGTATAAATAATTACGTATGTGTGTACGTGTGTGTGCATTTATATTTTCATTTCGAACGCGTTGCATTTTTTTGTGTAGCGCAGTTTGGGGAAGCAGAATAACATACACGGCGTTGAATTGAAGAGCGGCAGGCGAGGAGATGACACGGTGGACATGGACATCTTCAATTTGATTTCAGTTTGCCCACACAACTTGAACGAGGCAGTTGTCATTGGGAATGAGTAGAAACGAAACGAGAAACGCGAAAAGTGCACGGAGGGGAAAAAGCAAAAGCAAATTGCTGCAAGTGTAAAAAGCAAATAAAACAAATAAACTGCAGCATTTCAGATACCAAAAATTCTAAATCTAATTCCGTAATATTGAATTGGAAATTTAGATGCAACCAAAAGAAAGAAAACAAAGGACTTGAGCTATGCAAATCATCCTTAAAATAGTTTTAAAGATATATTTGCAACAAATCAGGCAGACTGAATGAATTCGTGCTAAAATTGGCTGCAGCACACACAACCCATACGGCAAAAGGGTTTAGTGATAAGTGCCAAATGAAGTTTTGAATTTGCTGAGTTTTTGAACAAGTTGTCTCAGTGCTTCGAATGTGCTTTAGCGGTAAGGTCGGGAACATTAAAGCCTTTGAGGCCTACAGTTTTTTTACATTGAAAATGCGTGAATGATGCGGTGTGTTTGAAAATTGAGCGGCAGTGCAATTTGTGTACGAAATAGACATATTCCATGCTGGTGCAAGTAGTTTATATAAGGTACAAATATTGAAAATTATCGCATGATAAGCGGTAAAAACGTGAGTGCCTGTAAAACTGTGTGAGAGAGAAAAAAGACTGCAAACCAGCAACAAGTGAACGAGATAAGCAGGAATTCTGCACCAAAAGTAGCGACGACAGAAAGCGTTTATGTAAGTATGCTAATGTTAGCTTACAGCCAGAATTAGATTTACGCTAAATTTCTGTTGCAATTGAAGTTATATTATTCCTAACATAACATATATATAAAAAAAATTGTCAGAATAACGCCGTACCACTGGCAGCTTGAGAGAGAATAATAAACCAGAACTACAAGTAAAGTTTTGAGTGGGAAGACACTTGCCAGACATCGCTTGTTAGTCCGTCTTTTGGCACAAATATTCATACATACATATGCACGTATGCATTCTCACACTAATACATGTTTTTGCATATTTTCATAGCTCGCGTCCGCCTTAGGAGTTCCGCTCCTGTACTCCGCCGAGTATCTTTTTTTTTTTCTTTTATTTTTGCATTTTGTGCTTGCACCGGCATTTAACCCAGTTCCGTGTTTTCACAATTACCAACAACACCCCAGCGTTGGTGCAATAGCCTTAGATTTTTAGACGATTTTAAAGATTTTGTGCGAAAATTGTTTGTTTGTTCCGAATTGTTGTTGCGTTTTATGTGCGCAAAGTGCTGGCAGCTATTGGATCGTTCACTAAGTAATTTCGTTTATTTTTAGTGCAATTCAAACATGATTTTTTTATTGTGTAAAATATTTTATCAAATTATTATATATTCTCCATTTTGATCCTACAATTTTTCCCATTTTTCGGGCAAAAGATTGATTCCTCGCTCATAAAATGTTTGGGCCTTTCAGGCAAAAAAATAGTCCAAGTGGGTTTTGACGTTCTGAAATGAGGTGAAGCTCTTCGCTTCAAAAAAATTTTGCAGAGACGGAAAAATAAATTCGAAGGTGTCAAGTCTAAAAAATACAGTTGACCATTCAAGCTGCAAAAGCATTTGCGCTATCAAACTTGTATGAGTTTTCGCATTATCCTGTTGGAACACTATACCTTTCCTATTGATCAATTTCGGTTTCTAAATGTTTTTTGGCTTATAATTTTTTAAAAAAAAAACGCATAAAATTTGCAAAATTATCGGTTCTTTATTTAAACGTTTAATTTTATGACATTCTTTTTGAAGAAATTTCTTTAAAGGCCCCTCGTTTGGGGGATTGGGAAAAATTTTGGGGGAATTTTTCAGCATTTCGGCCGGAATAGCCCCAATTTCTTCGGAAATTTGTTTCCAAACTGGAAAATTGCTGGCTTTTTTGAGACTTTAATTGACACCCCCAAAAAAAAATTTTAAAGGCTTAAATCGAATTTTTGGGGAAACCCATTTTTGAGATTTGTTTCCAAGCCCTCAAAATGGCCATAGAACGCAGTGTGTGGAGTAGCGCCATCTTTTTGAAACCACATTAACCAAATTAGTTCTTATTTTGGCAAAAAAATTTGAAGAAGATAGGTCGCCATTCACCGTAAGTTCGTCCAAAGCATTTTAAAAAAAACGGTCCAATGATTCCACCAGGAAAACCCCAAAAAACTGCATTTTTGGGTGCATGGGCTTCGAAGGCTTCTGGGTTTCACCCCAAAGCGGCAATTTTTTTATTTGTAAACAACCGAAAAAGAGCCTCATCCTCTCGGGCCGGCGGAAAAAATTTTAACCAAACTGATTTTTTAATAAAAATTCAATGATTTTTAAACGGCCGTTGTTCTATTCTGAAAATGTCAAAGCATACTACACTTTTTTCACCATGCGACTCCCCGTGATCGCAAAAACCCTAAAAACCTCCCAAAAAAATCCCCGACTTCTTGCGCCCCAAACAATTTGTCCAGCTAATAAAGAAAAGAGAAAAAATTTGGACTGGGCGTTTTAAAATAAAAATCCATTTCTACCCATCAAAAGAAAAAAAACCTTTTTAGGGTTTTATTCGAAATGGTTAAGCTGATTTGTGTTTGTTGGGGGGGGGGTTTTTTTTTTTTTTTAAAAAAGCTTTTTTCCACGGGCGTTTTTTTTCCCCCAGGCCCCAGTTTTTTGCCCAAGTTTTTTTCCCCAACGGAAAACCCTTTTTTTTGTTAGAATTTTGGAAAAAAAAAGAGAATAAAATTTCAAAAAAAACCCTGCCTTCCGTTCACAAAAAACCCCAGAAACCCCATTTTGCTTCGGGTTCTTAAAAAACTTAAAAAATTTTTTTTTGGGGAAAGAAAGCCAAGAACCTTTTTTAAAAAAGGGGCCGGGGTTGTTTGGAAAAGCCAATTTTGATTTTAGGGGTTTTTAAAATTTTTTTGGGGGTAAACCAAAAACCGGGGGCCCCCTTTTTCCCTGGTTTTATTTTTTTTCTTCCCTTGCGGATAATTAAAAATATAACGACCCTTTCATTTCATTAAGTCGGAACCCAAAAGACCCCATCTATTTTCCCAAAAACGTCCCAAAATTTTTTAAAATTGGGGGGAATTTGTATTTGGCCGTCTTCCAAAAATGTTTTTTTTTTGAAAAGTGTTTTTAAAATTCCAAACCTTTTTTTTTTGTTTTAATAACTCCCTTTTTGGGGGAATTTTTTTTTCCCCCCCCCGGCCCCACTAGAAAAAAACCAACCCAAACCTTTTTGGGCCCCTACCCCCCCCCCAACAATTTATGTTTTTCCTGGTCCCTTTTTTTAAACCCGGGGGTTTCCCCGGGGTTTTGTTCCCCCCCCCCGGGCCCCAATTTTTTTTTGTTCGTAGAATTTCCATCCCCTGTCGCCAGTTTATCGTACTTACCCATACATAAACAGTGTCAGAATAATAAGGAAGAGTTTTTGAATGACTTTGTTATAAAAGTCAGGGACTACATAGATTTTCCCCTAGCAAAAAAGGGCCCATTTCCTTTTTATTCGAACCTTTTATTATTCAAAGGTACATTCTTTATTATCCTGATTTTGTAAAAAGTTCAAAGTTAAATATTCAAACCCCGGTCACTACGACGACATACCCACAGTACCTCGAAAGAAAGCTGCCTCCGCAGAATTTCTCACAGGATCATCTGAAGTTAAAAACAAATTACGTGTTTTAATTAGAACCATAAACTGGGTATTGGACGAAGAAAAAATTAGATTAGTAGATTTCGACAGACGTTTTTACAAAAAAAGTAAGTATTGGTTAAAATTACTTGACAGTTTTTATTTTTAAATTGTTGTAAAGGAAAAAATCCTGCGTTAAAGACCTTGAAAATTATATCTTGAATACTTGTGTAAAATTTCATTAAGACCGGTTGAGTATTCGGAGAGAATTATTGACAAACGATACAGTTTCGAGAAAAACGCGTTTAGAGTTTAAATTCCCTATACAGCTGACCTCGAGCGTGCCACTCTTCAAGACAGTATCCCAAAACTCTCATCAGGATCAACTTGAGCAGTTAGGAAAATATTATAGAGATGTTAAAGAATTAAATGTGATAACAAAAAAATCGATTTGAAGGAAAGAATGCCAAGTAACCCCTTTAAACTTCGGGAACATTGCGATAACAGCTCTACGAATAAAAAAGATGTATGAAATGCACACCATAAATTATTCTACAAAGCCTGAACATTGTAAATGATTGTTAGCACACCTCAGACTAGAATAAACAAAAAAAATACGAAGGGAATACAAAACCGCGAAAGTAAACAAACCAAAACGAAATAAATTTCACTGTAAAGCCCGACCAATGCACGAATGACAACTTCGTTTGTCGTGGTCAATATGGAAATGCAAGGAAAATGGCTACAAAACAATCCATTTGCGATGAAAAAACATACATACATATATTATTATTGTATATTTACTGTATATTTGAATACATGGTTAAAATACTGCAATTGAAGCAAACGCCGGGCTCGTGATTATCGGGAATAAACCAACTGGTCAAATTCAAAACATTCGCCAAGGAAAGCGTAAGAATTTCGGCGGTATGCCAGAAAGCTTTGATTTTGTATAGTAAAAACGTATGCACACAGATGTCTGTCTATACATACATACATACACAACCATCCACCAAGCATAGTGAGTACTTCAACTATTTGAGCTTTGCGTTCAATGGTTCGCTTATCGTTTCATACGCTTCGCGCTCGTCGGCTGCGTGTGCGGCTAGCAATTAGCAAAGCAAAATGTAAGCAACAACCATTCGTTGACTGTCGTTTGTAGAGCCGCGGGGCAACGCTGCGAGGACAAGGTGGCAAGCAAAAGCGTTTGCGATGACGCTGAAAAGTTGCGGACACCAAGCAGCTAGCGTGCAAAGCTCGACCGGCTGCGTTAGTCAATCGGTGTCCGACCGAAACGAAAGATCTCACATTGGCCAAGGAAAATTCTACGAAAAAAATCGTTAGCATTTCCGCCATTAGCTTTATTTTAAGTAAAGGAAAATCGACAAAAATCTACGACTAGGCTACGGAGAATCTCACGCGCAAGAACAGACGACGAATCTAAAATAAAAATCTAAAATAAATCCGTAGTTAAACAGTTGAAATTGTTAATAAATTGCAACGAATTGAAGAGCAGTTCAATAAGCTAAACGAACACAGTAACATTAAGTCTTTGCCTTAAAACGAAATAATATATTTGCGCCTAACGGTTTTTGTAGTAAATGTCAATATACTAGTAAATCACAAAATTCTCACGAACACCTCTAAAAAGAAAATTGTAAATACGGTCCTAAAAATATAAGTATATATGTATGAGTGCTCGAATAAAAATTACAATAAACAGTTATCAAGTGTAGTAAACGAATAACTGTAATATAAAGGACAGACAAGCAAATATATATATTGAAAAAGTAATACTTTAATTAATTAGTGAAAACCACACACCACATTTTTATATATATCCACATCAATGCTTATGAAACTCGAATCCTGTTTGTATATATATTGAGAACATTGCGACTAATTGAGTAAATTTATATAGTGACGTCACTTCCGTTATTAACACGAATCAAAAAGTTAGAAGAATCGCCTGTGCGCGTATCATTCTTCGTACACTGTAAAAAATACTGCACCAATTGCTTCCAACATAAATAATTGCGAACTTAGCGACATAAGCGATACATAGCGATACGGCAAGAAAGGAGTTATTTCACAAAAAAAACCCTTTTCAACTTGAAGTCATTAAAGGTGCAAACAAGAAGAGGTCAAGAACTAAAAAAAAAGTGAAGCTTGATACAGTGCCTTAACCATATATGAGGAGTTTTTAAAATCCCCGGGGGAAAACCGATAACTAGCCCAAGGATTCAAAAAGTTTTGGTAGGTATGCTTTCATATGGACACCTTTATTACTTTTTTTTAAGTTTGTTTAGAAATACGAAAAGACTTTTTGAACCAAAACTTTGGGAAAAATTTTTTTGTTTCAAAAGAAAAATTTCCCTTTTTTTTTACACTGAATTCCTATGTAAAATTTTTGAAATTTAAAAAAGGAAAAAGTCAATTAAAATATTTTGGGTAAGGGGGACAATAAACCTTTTTGGGAAAAATGTTTTTTAAAGAAAAATTTTTTGGGGAATTGGGAATTTTTTAAGAAGCTGCTTTTTTTAAAAAAAATTTATGGATAAATTTTTAAAATTTTTTTTCTCAATTTTAGTTCTTTTTTTTTAAAAATAAAGAAAGGCAAAAATTTTTTGGGTTTGAATTTAAATTTTTGGGAAGGGGCGCGCCAAAACATTTGGGGCCCAACTTTTTTTTTAAACCCTAAAAAGTTAAAAGATATTCTTCTATTGGTCAATATTACGATATTCTAAAGTTTGGTCAAAATCGGAGAACCACGGGTTCAAAACCATGTCGGCAATTGATGGAATGGCCCACATACATATGTTGGCATTACTAATTTTTCTCAATGTATTCAAATGAATTAATCTCCCTTTCATGTCATTGCACATTCTGCACATTGCGCATAGTGTCACATATAGTATATTGTATTTATTATTCAAAAAATTGCGAAAATTCAGCTCAACGTACAGTAGGACCAATCATTTGCGGCATAAGGGGGCACTTTAATTGCAACCTCATGCTTGTGCAGGCACAAGAACTAGAATACGCTGCACTTGTTACACACCGAAAATCACTAACCCCCGCTGCTTATGGCGCACGAAGTGTGCCGAAGGTTATGATCGCTTAAGAGAGCTAGCTTATGATCTTAATAAAACTGAAATTACTCATACGCCCACGCCATCGCACAATTGGTTGGAGATATTTTGTGCTCTTCCTCATTTATTTTAGTTACTTTTATTTTTATTTAAATAGCCAATGCATATAGGCAAATATATGCCTGTCTGCGCGCATAACTGTGAATTGTAAATTTATTGGAAGCTCGTCGCCTTTGACGCTTGGCGATGACTGTAATCATTGGACGGCCATTATCTTTTTTGAATACTCTATACAACGTATTATTCATACACTTGCGTACTAAGATGTTTTTCCGCGAATTGTTGACATTTATTAATTTTTTTTTAATATATTAGCATATATTTACCGGCTTTCATATCTAAACATTGGAATTTGGAGACTCAAAAGCATGAGCTGTGAAAGCTCATTATGGAAAGCAAAGCCTTTCTAGGTTTGCAGCTACTTTAGTCATACTCGTACAGAAATGGAAAAATTTAGAAAATTCTGTCTAAAAATATTTCCATCTAATAACTAAGAACTGATTATGTTTAACTAGTTTGAAGACATTTTAATAATAAACTATTTATTGGAACATTTTAGTTTATTCGCAAAGCTTTTCAACTCATTTGTAAATATTTTACTATCATAAAACGTTTCAAAGACAGTAGTTGCATATGGAATATAGGAAAATTTTTTAATGCCTTATGACTTTCACTTATTATTCTGATTGACAAAAAATGATAGATAGTCAAAATAATCATTATTATTTAGTATAGGCTTGTCTATCTGAAGTATATAAAGTGCATGCGGCGATTTTTGCAATGAGTGAAATTATTCAACAAAGAAGTTCGATTAAATTTTGTTTGTGGAATCAAATTTCTGGTGTCGAAACGTTTAGAATGTTTTTGTTCGGTAAAAATTATTCAAGGAGGGTCGAGAACGCGTTGACGACCGAACCACGGCCAGGATGGACATCAACATCAACTGTGATCAATACATAAATAAAATAAAAGAATTAGTGCTTAAGAAGCGACGATTAACAGTCAGATATATTAATGGCATCGTTGGAACGTCGGAAGGATCAATGAAAACCAATTTAAAATATTATTTGGACCTAAGAAAAGTGTAAGCACGATTGCTTCCAAAATCACAACTCGCGTTAACGCCTGTGAAACAAAGCCTTCCGACTATTAGGTTGTCATGAAAAGTATAATTACTAGCGATGAGTCTTGTATCAATGCTTACGACACGGAAACAGACGATCAATCGGCCGAATATCGTGGCAAAGATGAGCCGAAGCCGAAAAAACCACGTCGAAGCAGGAAAAAATCAAGGTTGTGGTGCATGCGAATTCCTACCGACCAGCCAAACTGTATAACGAGGAATACTATTTGACTGTTTGGCTTCGTTTGCACAAAGCTATTCGTAAAAGGAGGCCGGGCTTATGGGCCGACAACTCTTGGTTTTTGCACAACGATAATGCACCGTCCAATACTACATTGATTCTTCGTGAGTTTTTCGCCAAATTTTTGCAAATTTAAAAGACGGCTCCGGCGAAACCATTTTGAGTCAATTGAAGTCATTAAACGTGAATCGTTACGCGCATTGAAGTCTAATCCAAAAATTGACTTTAACAACTGTTTCGAGGGTTGCTTAAGAGACTATAGGTCTAAAACCGATTTCGAGCCAGCGATGTATAGTAAAAAGAAATATTTTATTTTTTCATTAAGAAGTTAATTTCATAATGCCATTCTCATAGAAACCCTCGTCCTTATTAAAAAAAAAACTGAGAGTGTCGATTTTTTTCAACTTTCTCTTGAGGACAATCATTCGTCATCGACGAGAGCAGCTAGCACGCATTTGGTTCAAGGTCTGGACCATAAGGTGGACGCATAAAAACCTCTCAACTAAGCGAGCTTCTGGCAAGACACATTCGATGCATGTGGCCTACAGTTGTCCTGTTATAACACCAATTCTCTTCTTCTCTGGCCACATCCGGACGATTATTGCCTTCGGAGGTTTAATTACTCAGAGTAAAGGTCCGAAAAAAGAGTTTGACCGCAGGAGAGCAGCATGATACCCTGTCCATCTCACCAAATGCATAAGAAAAACATCTTAAACATCAATCTTGATATCTCCTCCACCAGAGCCGGTGCATCGTGATTTGATCACGACCGTTTTTAGTTGACGTTGTCATATGTTATTCACTTTTCTTCACTGGTCACCATCCGCTTTAGAAAAGAATCGTGTTTGTTGAGATTCAGCTGTTATTCGCAGATGGCACTACGGTTCATGGGTTGTTCAGCATTAAATTATGTGGCAGGGTCTTTGTGGATTCAGCTCAATTTAAATGGTTTTAATCAAATGATTTTTTGTGCAATGTTGATTCATCATGGTAAGCGAAATAATGCTTAAATGATGACAAGACTCGACGTGTCCATTATTTTAATGATATTTTCGACAATTGGCTTTCGAGGGTACGGCTGCGTCACGAGTGCGTTTTTGACTTCAAAATTACCGGTATGGCATCGACAAAGCCAAAATTTCCGGTGATTGGCTATTACAATATTAGGGCCTTAAACATTATTCACATTTTCATCGTAGACTAACTGTAAAAGATGGCGTATTGTCTCTTTGCTGGTGTCCACCTTTGACGCATCCTCTAACAATGCTGAGTCAAGCAACCAGAAAATTCTCTGATAAGTTTTTTATACTAAACTCTTATCTTTCTAACGCTATATAGCGTAATTCAATTGCACTTATACAACACGAGATACAGAAAACTAAAGTCATCTATGGAAAAAATAATGGATTTTTTTTTTGTTTTACTAGACCTATATTTTTACATGCAATCTATGGTCTACTGTGTCAACAAATATGCCAGGGGTCGAACCAATGTGCCGCTAAAACTTTCAAAGCATCGTTTGTATATTTGTTCAAAGCATTTTCTAACACTTTGGGCTTCGGCACAACGCTAAGTGTCTTGCATCCGCATGTGCAACATCTGCAGCATTGTAGCAAGATTACAAGTAGTGAACGATGAGAGCGGCGTGTGAAATGACAAAAGACAAACACTGTGGATGCAGCGGCGTGCATTGGAGGCGCTAATAGCTGCTGGCATTTGGAGGCGATGCAGCAGACAAATGGTGTGATAATTTTTCTGGCGAAACGATTAGACAAAGTGCCGATTTTAGTATATGCAAATATTCAACAGTTTTCTTAGAGAATATATTAATTATACACATCTATGTTTATGTATATGCTTTTAATAATATTTTTATTTATATATGTATATATAAGTACAAATATTTGTATTTATTTTTAATAGTTTTGCCGATGGTGTGAACCGAACAATTAAGTGAATTCGCCAGTTCGCTTGACATTACAACGCTCGCGCTTCGAATAAGGTCAATTAGTTTCAATTTTCCTTTACTCAAATTTCTGCCTTTGCCATGCAAAATATGTTGGTTTGACAAATGGCGCGAGTTCAGAAGTTTGCGCTCATGTTTTTCGCCAGACTCAGCAGTAGTTTTCGATATATTGAACATTTACTCTGTCGCTAAAGCTTCTATGTCTGTAGTACATATGTGTATAAGTATATACAAACGCTTTGTCAGCATTTGAGCTTCCCCAAATCACCAAACCATATTGAATGCTGTTGCGAAGCGTAGGAAAAATTAATTGAATATGCAAAATGCTTCATTAACGAAAGACCGAACGCCTTATTTGGGCACAACAAGCAAGTGTGACGACACAAAACAATTGAGACTCCGAAAATGAGTAGGTAAATGTGAAAAGCATAATTCATATATGTTTTAGCAATATCTCACAGTGATTGTCATAGTGATAACCCAGAGCGATATTTTAATTTGGAGCGGAGCTTGTGCTGCCCGCACATTTTCTTCACAAAGCAGGCGCCGTCACTACTCGCAGCTTAAGTTGACTTGTTTCACTTCATATACATATCGGTAATGAGGTTGTTGTTGGCGGTGACGCTATGCAACACCTACACATTCGAGTCGAGCTGAGTTCAATATGAACGGTTTTAAGATTTTATGGATGGCTGATCAAAAGTCTCACTGAAAAATATTTAGAAATATCGTTTCTTTCTTTATATACCCTGAACAGGGTATTTTAAGTTTGCCACGAAGTTTGTAACGCCGATTATCATAAGCGGTATAATATGTACAACACCAATGTTGGCAGTTAAAACCCTGATAATTTGGACCACTACGCCGCTGACAGTGAGCGCAAAGCTAGCCAAGAACTGCATGACCTGCATGACCTCACTAGCTGTAGCATCAAACTACTTCCAAATTAAACTCTTTGGAAACTGTAAAGCCGACGAGCTCGCTAGAAAGAGCCCCCTTACCCAAATCCCATTAGAATGGGAACGAGCAGGTGTTTCCCTGTTTTCGTGCACCCACTGGCGCGGGATCTACGGGCTTCGCGCGAGCTCAGTAGGCGTTGATCAACAACCAGCACTTGTAGAGTTCCGAAAGCCTTTCGGACAAGAATGGAATGCCAAAGCTCCATGGAGCTCTTAGCAAACTCCACATGTCTATAATGATAGGTGTCCTAACTGGACTTTGTTCCATTGGCGCTCAATCGGTGAAGCTAAAGATTTCGGTGTACGAAACTTTTTAAAGTTGTAGCAAGAAAGATGAGTTTGAAACATCTAAACACTTTCTTCTTCACTGTTCAGATTTCTTCAGACTAAGGTTGAAACATCTCGGTTGTCAAACTTTCTAAGAATGTTCGTCTGTGATGTGGTATACCCGAACAAGTCTCTCAATTTTTGAGATATCCATCTGAAATTTTTCACACGTCTTTTTCTTTCTAAGAAGCTGCTTATTGGGCGGAATCGCTGATATCGAATTCTATAGCATATAGCTGCCATACAAACTGAACGATCGGCATCAAGCGCTTGTATGGAAAACTTTTGCAGTTGACGAGATATCTACACGAAATTTGGCATGAATTATTTTACAAAGCAACAGTACAATCTCCGAAGAATATGTTTAGATCGGGCGACTATAGCATATAGTTGCCATATAAAGTGATCGATCAAAATTATGTTTTTTATGGAATCTTTGTATGTGTGAAGGGTATTATAGCTTCGATGCAAGTTAACGTTTTTTGGACTCAAACTAATCGAATCAATGTTTTCGTAGATATATACATACAAATGTACATACATATCATTATAATTGTAACTTCCATTAACGGTTTGAAGGAGAGCTTCTAGTGAATGTGCTCTAAAAATCTTGCAGTATACAACACGCGTACACACATACCGTACATATGGACATACTTATATGTATGTATGATTATGATAAACTTGTACAAGCCGCCTCCAAATACACAACAAATAAAATTTACATTTTCTAATTACAAATTTTACAAAGAGCAACTTTCAATAGGCACATAACAGTAAAATGTTTATGTACACTTATTTAAATAATATATAAATGTGTGTTAGCGAATAATTTCATGATTCATAGAAGATGCCGCTGTCTCTACGCAGCCTCTTGAAGAACCGATCTTGTCGCCTCGTCACTGCGAAAGTGAATTTATTTGGCTGTGAGCAGCTGACAACATCTGAAGACAGAAAATTTAACAAAATAAAAGAATCATACAGCATTCAAAGATGATTAGAATAGATATTCGCTCATTTGTACATACATACAAACATATGTATAATTGTGAATTCATTTGAACATCTCTCTAATGCCACTGCAAGCATATACAGAATCACTTATGTACATGTGTATGTAGCCGAAGTCACTGGCATAGCGCTATAAATTTTTATGGAGGCGCGAAAATTTGGGTCAACGATGCTTAAGTGCTTGCTAGTGGTTTTCTAACAATCTCCGAGTTTCGGAGATTCGATTCTTTAAAGTCATTTGCTTTCCCTTCTGCACAGCGCATTGTCTATTTTTAAAACAAATATTTACGTGTTGAATTTGGTGTTGCGAGGCGTTAAATACTTGAGTTATGACTGTCAGTGTCAAGCAGCAAGTTCTGCATACGTACCATATCTACATACATAGGTAGCATATGTGCATATATGTATATTTGTATATATAAATATAGCCACACTCACACTCCCCAAAGAAGTCGTTCTGTCAAAAACGTAAGCGTCAAGCGGCAGTCTCTGTTTGAAAATTGTATTTTCGAAATATCCGAAAATGTAGCAGCGCTTGTTCTACTTCCCCCCAAAGATTTTGATTTTATAAGCATGTGTTCATAGTTTTACTTTCGGCAACATGCATTAGCCGTCAACAGCCATAATAGCGACGGTAAATAATCGAAAATATGTTTGCCTTTCTCGCATAAAACCCATCCATGTTCTCAACCAAACCAATTAAATGCCAATTGTTTATGGCTTGTCGTAATTTTTGTAATTTTTCCAAAACACAAAATGTTTGCCCTTTGGCAACAACTCGGCAATTGTCTGTTTAGTCTGTTGAAAAACGTAAATTAATGAGTTTCCAGTAAAAGATTTCGAAATCAGCCTTTTTGAAACACAACATTTCCTCGCAATGTACCATATTCTTGCACCTACAGCTACAAATCCTTTGTTATGTAAGTGAATTTACATTTTGTTTATTTATTTTGCCACGCAGTTTGAATTGCTTACCCCTCTGCATAGAAATCTCTTATGTTTAGATCTTTCGCTTATATTTACTATTAATTTTGAAATGTTAAGTCTCTTGAGAACCTTGAAAAACTTCAAATACTGGCGTTAAAAGATATATATCTGTATATAAAGACTACATCACGGAAATTTATATACTTACATATGCAATAATATTTTTTTATCGGATTATGTTTGTAAAACATACATATGTACACAGAAAGGCTATACTTATAAATTTATATAATAAACGGAAAATTTATATTGTGAAACTTTCGATCTCAACTCGGCTGATTGGGTTGGCGTAATAGATAATCTAGCTGAAAAAATATCAATTCATCAATAAAATAAACATAATTTTCATTTGTAATTAAATCGTGCTCAAAATAGACGAAATGTTGATTTGGTGGCACAAAAAATTTCTACCATATTAAAAAAAAAAAAAAACAAATTAAATAATCGGTATAAGCCAAGGATTCTTTCAAATACAAAACTACCCAGAAATTGTAAATAAAACGCAAAATAATTAGATATTCATTAATATTTATTTTGTCGTATTTTCGTTCAAAGTAATCCCCAGCAGATGGAAAAGACTTATGCCAACGGTTTTTCCAGTCCTCGAAACACGTTTCACAAGCACTTTTTGGGATAACCTTTGGCTTTTGTTTTATTTCCTTGATTTTTTTAGTGAATTTTGTTTTTTCTCTTGGATCGACTAAAAATTCCACGGAGTGGCAATTTTGGTTTGGAGAACAAGAAAAAATCACACGGAGCCAAGTTTGGTGTATACGGTGGTTGATCGATGGTATTCATTGCGTTTTTCGGTTCCAATCGCGGCTCGATGCGATCGTGCATTATCATCGTGCAAAGTCCATGAGTTGTTTTTCTACAATTTCGGACGTTTTTGATAGATGTTCTCACGCAAACACCTCAATACAGCTATATATAACTCCTTAGTGACAATCTGTCCCTCCGAAACAAATTCATGGTGCACCAAACGACGAATATCGAAAAAAAAAAACAATGAATATCTCCTTAATTTTTTTTAGCAGCTTTGGCGTGGTTTTTTGGTTTGGGCTTGTTTTTTTCTTCCATTTCGATGATTGTTGACTTTTTTGTAGGTCAAACTCATAAACCCATGTTTCATCGGCAATTATATATAATGCTCTCTATGAATGTGGGATCGGAATTCGCACGATCAAGCATGCCCGAAAGGGACCAATGTACGGTAATCTTATTGAAAAAAAACTTAGCTTTTGGGGGACGAGTCGAGTAAGAATGCGTTTCATACCCAAAATATCCTCCAAAATCATTCGAATGGACTCGCCAGAGATATCGAGCTGCTCTGTTGCCATCTATCTAACACTTGCCAGACGATTTTCAAGAACCAAATCCTTCAAAATTTTAATATTTTCATCAGTTGAAGAGGTCTAAGGTCGTCCAGAACGAAGCATGTCTTCAATGATCTCTTGACCGTCTTTGAAGGCTTTTTACAACTCGTAGGCTTGTGTTTTTGATAAAAATGAATCCAACATCCAACGATTCCGCACATGCAGTTTGATTAGAAATAAAAAGTTTTAGACAAATTCTTTGTTCGATATTTTTAACCATTATAAAAATCGCAAAGCTGTACCGACTTAAGCAGCAGCAGAATTTCGCTAGGAATTTCGAAATTATTGCCTTCGAGCTACTAGAGCGTTGCTGGTTAATTGGCGAAATCATGTTTGATCTAATATATCCCCAGATAAAATAATCTACAGGCATTACATCGCATGGTCTTGGCGTCCATTTGACTGGGCTATTTCACGAAATTGATGAGTCGTCAAACTTTTTACGCAATGTATCCATGTTAAGACGTGAAACATGAGGCGCCTTCTTGAAAATAAAGATCGCGCACGTTGATTTAATCGAATTCCGGTCGGTCAATATAATTCTGATGCAATTGCTTTCTGAAAAAAAAAAATAAAGTTTAACTCATACCTATAACGAAACCATAAATGAACTTCATTGATTCGGATTGGCCTCAACACTGGCCTGAACGGCAGCGGGAAGGTAACACACTGTCGTTGAGATTATAATCAACTTCTAATTTTGTTGACGAACCTTACAAAATACACCAGAAAATTTAACACAAATCTGAAAACAAACAGAGCCGCCACGAGGTATCAGAATCACATCATTCCTATTGGTAGGAAGATTAGCAGAATTCTTTAGCGATTAAATTTTTCTAATTTCTACTGAACAGATGTCCTGGACACATATCTAGTGACTGGCCCAAACGCCTCGATCAACAACGGTGTGGACAGGGAGAATCAAATTTTTACTATTTTGCCAATTGAATAATGTTTTTGGGACTCTAAGATACATACATTTCATATTATATTTACTCGCACATACCATATGTTAGAGACTACATACAAATCTGTGCAATTTCTTACTTCCATAGAAATTCGTTCAAAATTTTGTTGACTATGTTTTATTAAATGTTCAATGAGCTTTCAGAGAAGTTGCGGAATTTTAATGAAATCTTTTATATAAGTAAGATTATGTGCGATTTGTTTTTATTTATTAAAATACTGATAGCAAAAGTTCGAGAGTTAAATAAATGCGAATATATAGTACATATAGTATAAGGCGATAAGCTAATCAATATGCAGGAAATGTACATACAAGTAAATAATATAATAATGGATGAGCAAAAATCGCGTCTGGAACAACTGAAGATAATCAAACTGATCTGGTTTATATTACTTTACCGACAGCAGATACTTATTTCGATGAACACTCAATGAGATGATTTATTTAGTTGTGACTATCGATGATTTATGAGTGATTCACATAGAACTTTTGCTTCGCTTCGACTTTGACAGAAAAGTCCGACATAAGTATGCTTTTGTGTGGATTACTTCACATCGAAGCGAAGCCTCTCATCTTTTTCTGCTTTGCCAAGCAGCTGTCGCAATTTTTATAGGAGAGTACTAAAGTGTTTATTCTGCCATACACTATGCGTTTTTTATGAACTGTCACGCAAAGCGAAGAAATATTGGATGTGAATCAGGCGGTATTTTTGCGTATTTTTTTTCTCTCTTTGCTCAGATGATGATGATTGCTCATAAGAGTTTTTCTTTTTTTAATTTTTCATAATATTATTTGTGAATTTATAAATTATCTGTGTGACTGTTGCAGCGGAAGCTACGTTTGAAGGCAGGGACACTTAAGATTTTATACATTCATATGTGTTTATGTACTTTAGTTGCTGTACCTAAGAGACAATGTCGAGCTTGTCAGAAGGAAGTAGAAAAGAAGTTCGTGTATCATGGTTACCATTATGGAACTAGCTGCCATATAAACTGATCCTTGTATGGAAATCATTTTTATTTCACAAGTTACCTTCACTGTACTCGGTAAAGTTTAGTGTCTAAGACGACGTTACAATTTCCAAACAAATTGCTCAGAAGGGACCACTATAGCATTTAGCTGCCATACGATCAAAATCTAATTTTGGTATGGATAAGTTTTTTTATTTGCCAAGGGTATTTTACATACTATAAAGCCGTAGTTAATATTTCTTTGCAAAATTACTTATCATATGAATGGACGTTGGTATATTGATATGACAGACTGCATGTAAGTTATACACGCAAGGTTTGAGTCTCTTGCCTAATAGTAATTGCCTGTAGAGATCCCAGTTTGTATTGCTAGAGATGTAGTTGTATCTATGGTCAGAGAGGGACGCTGCTGAATGTAGCCGCTAGCCTTTGGAGCTCTGCCGTTGGCACCTCGCAATCGTGTGGCAGTATGCAATGAATAAAGACTCATTCTTGGCACACTTCATTGTCAGACCATCTGTGGAAAGACTCAAATCAATATGGAAAAATAGGTTTTTCTTCACCAATATCGCTAATCTTACTTTGTTAATCACCCTCGGGGTGTATCTTGTGTAGTTTTGTGACTTCAGGCTAGAGACTACGTTACCCGATGCAATTCATGATTACTTGACTAAAGCCACGTCGTAGCTGCCCTTCTCTAAATTGAAAAGAAGCTTGGCAGAGGCGATCTTACTTTTGTGGAGGTTCACTTGGAGTACCCTCAGCTCTTGCTTCTGGACCATCAGACCGCCGTGTTCTTTCTCCACCTACTGTAGGTGAAGTACAGTGAAGTAGTCATGAACACTTCTATGGCGAGATCCTTTTCTACTTCACCCGTTTTCAACGTGTTTTTGTTGTCGTCCGCGGGATGGCGCTTCTTGAGGTGGAGGAACATACTTCCTACGCCCCATACCGTCTTCACCCAGAATATCCTCTGCCGCCTTATTGATCTGAAGGTTTTTCCTCCATCTTCGTTGATAGATTTCACCACGATTAACACCCTCCAATCGCTAATTGGCACGTCCGGATTCTGTCGTTGCAGTAGCCGCAGGGCATGTTTCGGGTCCATCACGTGAGGAATGTTTACCTTCGCTTTGGTAACCGATGAGATGCTACTGCGGTCTACCACCTTCAGTTTGGAAGCGTTCTGACTGCTTCCATCAGCCATGTTAGCTTCGGGTAGTTGTTACATGTTTGTTTTTTATTTTGGTTTCTACAAGTCAGCGCAACTTCCTACACATTGCATCAATCAATGGATTTACTGAGAGAACACTTCGGGGAGCAGATAATTTCACCACCACGATTGGCCACCAAGATCGTGTGATATCACACCGTTTGACTTTTTCCTGTGAGGATATGTAAAGTCTAAAGTCTAGGCGAACAATGTCGCTTCGATTCAGGCCTTGGAGCAAAACAGCTCACGTGTCATTCGCCAGTTACCAGTCGAAATGCTCGAACGAGACATCGAAAATTGGACTCAACCACCCTTGATGAGAACCATCTAAGATGTAGTCGCGCCCACATTTGAAAGAAGAAATCTTCAAAAAATAGGTGCCAAAGTATGCTCTTTTGAACGATAATAAACATTTCGCATAAGATTTGATGTTTATGTGTTTTTTCTTTAAATTTGGACGTGCTTTGTTAGTCGATTCGACTAACGATCGATTTTTTTTTGCAAACAGCAGCAAAATAACGATGCCCGTTCAGGGTTTAAAAAGTAAGGAACCTCGAAATGGATCATCCATTTTGTTGAAGTTTCTCTGTTTTTTCTTTGAAAAAGTAGGGAATCACGGAATGGATCACCTTTTATATATACCAGAAGTACGAGCATATCGGTATTTATCTATTTTTTGAAAACTCAAATAGTGTGCAATTTAGCTTTGAAATTTTGTGTCACTGCCCAGTCATTTTTGTAGCCGGGCACGATTTATGAGCAGTAAATGCCGGTTAATGTGTTTCCATACATATGCAACAAAGAGTATGGCATGTGATAATTTTAGTATATGTGCTATATAGTGCCATTCTGTGGCAGAGCCGAGAGAGGGGTTCAAGGACGAAAACGAAAGAATTGGGTGAGGTCAGCCAGCGCAATTCCGAAAAAGGGTGCGCACCAGAGTGGACTACAAAAAGTGAAAAAGATAAATGCATAAGTAATTGCGAAAAAGCACACACCTCAGGCTTAAATATCTACACACAAATGTATATATGTATAATACATAGAAAAATGTGCAGTTGGGTGCTCGGACATCAAAGTTGTAGAAATTAAATGCAAAACTTTTCACTTTGGCTAATTTACTAATTTACTCCATATACACAAATGTATCTACATATATGTATGTGTATTCAGCGAAAAGACATGCATGTGTAAATATGTATTAAATTCTTGCTCACACTTGAATTATTATTAATTTAATTTAATTGAAAGGTCGAAATTATTTCGCTGCTTAAACATAAGCGCTCTCTTGCTGGCATTCTTTTTTCTCTGATGTATGTTTGTTTATAACATGTGTGGCTGTGTATGTATGTTTATAACATGTGAATATGTGTTTATATTTTTTTATTTTATATATTTCGAATTAAAAGCTAGATTTATGCATAAGTAAATATTTACAGAAAAGTGCAAGTGCCTCACTGTTTACCTACACACACAAATTCAAACACATGCATATGTACGTATGTCGTTACATACAATGTATAACTGCAAGTATCTGGAAAATGCGCAAACACTTTTCTTGCCGACATTCAAGTGTCTCTGTCCGTTTTCTTTGTGTTTTTGTGTGTATCGCACTGAGTTCATTGCGGGTGGTTCGCCATTTGCACTCTCAATTAAGAAAGCTCGGACAAATATTGCCAAAAGTTTTACAAAAACATACTCGATGTATGCATAAATAATGTACATATATATGTTTAATACATATTTGCTGTTTTTGTACGAAGATTTGTTGTTGCCTTTAGCGAAAAGCCGACAGATGAAATCATTTTAATTTGACGTTGGCCTTGGTATTTGCTGTTGATCTTGCAGAATATTTCATATCTCCCGAATGTGTATGTATGTAAAAGCATATAGATGTGCAGTGGTATAGAGCCTATGCGCAATCTAAAAACCTCAGGAAGCTCTGTGCGTTCAAAAATGTATTTATTGATTTAATATACATACGTATATATGTATGTAAGTATATTAGCGAAGCAAATGGGTCTGGTAGTGAATGAGGGCAAGACGAAATATTTCCTGCCATCAAACAAACAGCGTGGCTCGCACGTCACTGTTGACAGTTATAACTTCGAAGTCGTAGATAATTTTGTCTATTCTGGAACCATTATTAACAGCAACAACAATGTCAGCCTCGAAATCCAATGCAGAATAACTATTGCCAACAGGTGTTATTTCGGACTGGGTAGGTAATTGAGAAGGAAAGCACTCTCTCGACGAACAAAAACAAAACTCATAATTAATAGATTATTATGTGGTTCTTGACCCTTTAAATCTCAACTAAAGATTAGTTCCTATGCACTAGGCTCTGCCATTGGATGCTTGAAGGCTCTTACTTTAATTGTCCACCTAAGGGTCTCGAATTGAAGGAGCTTTTGTCTAGAGTATCGTCCTGCATGTGAACGACATGGTCTAACAATTTTATCCGGTTTTTTTTTTATTTTCGTGGTTCGTGGTTTTATCTTCTTTGGAACACATCGCTCACCCGGACAGCTCCAAAGACCTTATGGAGAACAGCTCTCTCGAATGCTCCTAGCTCCTAGGTTCGTCACTGTGTATTTTTTCTATGCCGCACTTATGGAGCGTAATTTTTGTTAGTCGAGAGAGATATCTGCCGATATCCGGGATTAAGAGCTATTCTGCACTTGGTGACCATGCTTAGATTGTTCCTGGTACTTCTACTGGTTCTTCACTTTTTCAAATTTATAGCGCTAACATTGACATTGTTCCCAAGATGCGGGGAATCTTCGTATGTGTTTTTTAGTAATTTGTTTTCTATAATTACTGAGCAACGTAAATGCATCTTATTTTGAAAATATCTCCGATTGGTCTCTCGAACATAAATCTTATTACTCGGATATTTACCTCTGGTTGAGAGCAACAACAATTTTCAATTGGATTAAGGTCTGGCTACTCTGAATGTATCAGTCTTGGTCCGCTTTGATGTAGTATTTTTCGGACCATCGCTGAAACACACTTCAGCAGTACTGTGAGTAAGATTCAATATTGGGGTAGAGTTCTATTTTAACGCACATCACTGTATGTATGGACATATGACGATTCTCGCAAAAGAGAAACTACAGGAGCGCAAAAGTGCCAAATTTCAATGTGACATGAAATGTTTTGTCAATTGTTTTTTGTGAAAAATGTATTGTGCCATTTCCAAGTTACACAAAAATGAATAATGACCCATAAACAAAACAAAATGGAAAAAGTTGAAATACTTGATGATTTGGCACAGCTAAAATGAACCTGCAAACATTTATTTAGCTGTAGAGAGCATTCGTTCTACGAAGCTCCCGCCTTCGCTGAGTATGAACTGCAGTATTTGCGTGGATCCACTGCTACGCGTTACTCTTTTTTCATTAAAAAGTGCACTTAACGGAGCTTAAAATTTACTGAGGGCAAGTGCATATTAATAAAAACATATCGTTACCTAAAATGCAAAACAACGTATCTTAAGAAAGTCGAAATTGATTTTTTATTGCTTACGCTTTACGGCATCATATCAGATATAACCAATATATAACCAGTATATAACCAATGAATAACCAATATATAACCATTTTAAAACCAAAACTAATTTTTTTTTTTGAATGTGAGTGGTTTCTATTATACCGTTTTTCTTTCGCCTGCAAACTTATGAAAATTAATTTAACGTTATTTTGCATTTTAGATTTTAGCTGACGATATATTTATTTATTTATTGTGATGAGCGGTCAGCTGGTTGCATTGTATTTATTTCTACTTCCTCTGAGTGAGTGTGGCTTGCTGTGCAGAATTTTATGAAGTAAATTTGTGGAAACACAAAAAACGCGACAATAATCAATACCGAAGGCTTTCCTTCATGCCACTGTTGCATTGCGTGTCAAAGGGCGTGTAATGGCTTTGCTAATGCCTTAGCGGGGTACATAAGATACACTGTTATAGTTCTATAGTATATACAAATACTTACGGCCACAAAAGTGCAGATTCATGAAAGCTTGTTTCGCGCGATCTCATGCCAGGTGAATGGGCTGAAAACGATTACGTGTTTTGCGTATTCTTTGTGCGTTCTTCACGTACATGTTATAGTTTTGTAACATGGCTCTTAGTAGATTTAGTTTAAATAATTAGGCAAACGACAATTAGAATTAAATATACACATCTTTATACTGTCGATTTGCTTGAGAAAGTTCGTTGAACCGTAAGGGGATTTTCGAAATCTTGTAAAATCTCTTAAGAACACATAGTCTGTAGAAATTATACCTTTCGTACTGCATTTACTGATTGCTCTTTCTAATTACATTCCACAAATTATGCAATTAAAGCTATTGACAACACTAAAGGACATACCCTGAAAAGCAATTGCTAATTCTATGCGCGATTTTGCACTAATTAAACGTTTTTGTCTTTATGCTATACCTATACTAGAGTTACTCCCATATTAGCTCCCAATTACGGCTCTATAAATTACTATAAAACCATTTGAATGTAATTGAATATCTGCTTGCCATCTCTTGCATTAATGTGCTCTCATATGACTGTCATAAATAATTTATTAATGAAGTCATAGACGCCAAACGGTCTGTCACCGCTTCGGAGCAGTCATTTAATAGCAGTTCCATATTGTTGAACCCCGAGGGTAATAAAATTTACAACAACATTGTTTTAGCTACAATTACTACAATTCTATTTATATACACTTATACTCCAATACTAGATGTATGTATGTATTTGTACAGCACCAAAGTGAAAATCAATAATGAAATTTTGCCCTTTGTCGCATTGTCGCAAATGTCGCAGACGTTGACTTGTTGATATGCAACCGAGGCGCCATCTAAACAGCGCTCAGAATAGAAAACTATGTGATCCGAAGTGTGCTGTGGTATGTTCAATGACATAATATGCCATACATATACATATGCGCGTGTTTGGGTGCTGTTAAACAATTGAAGTGTGAAATGGTCTCGTACAAAGCCAAAGTACATACATAACCGCGAAGGGATTGTTAAGCAATAGTTGCAGTTGTCACAAGGGTTAAAGTGAATACCCACAAGGGCAGGTGTGGACTTTTTGCTTCGCTGCCCAAAACGGTGGCAAGTTTTTACTTATAGCTTATACTATAGCGATCGTAAGTATAAGAATGCTAAAATTATCTGGTGGAGGTATCGATAGTGAAGCCGCAGAGTCTTAAAATTTGCGTCAAGCACAGGCATCCTAAAGGATGACTACTCCTCATGGACCTAGCAACTGAGTTCCATCTAGTATCGCAAAGGACCAAAACTGGTCTCTGCGTGGCTTATTGGCCTACGGGATTAATCTAACGTAACCTATATACGCTTGCCTTTCTGAAGTACATAATGTGCATTGGGGGATTTTTACGATGAGTGAAATTATTCAACAAAGAAGTTCCATTAAATTTTGTGTGCGAAACCAACTTTCTTGTGCCAAAACATTCTGAATGTTTGAAAAAGCCTTCATCAATAAAATAAATGAATTGGTGCTTGAGAATTACTTAGAGATCTTACTGACTTCGTTGGAATATCGGAAGGATCAGTGAAAACCATTTTTTCCCAAGCAGAGTGATAACATAATTGGTTCTAAATTCACTAAACACATTACGTTAAATTCTGCGAAACAATGCTTTCCACTATCAGGTTGTCATGAAACGTGTTATTACTCTGGCTGAGTCTTGGATCTATGCCTACGACTCGGAAATTAACGATAAATCGTTCGAATATCCTGACAAAGGTGAGTCGATGTCGAAAAACCAAGTCAAAAATCAACGTAAAGTTGACAGTGTTTTTCGATTATAGGGGTGTGGTGTACTCCGAATTCCTTCCATTGACCAAACTGCCAACAAGGAATACTATTTAAGTGTTATGCGTCGTTTCGCGAGGATATTCGTAAAAAGAGACCGGAATTATGGGTCGACAACTTTTGTCTTTTGCAACACGATAATGCATCGTCGCATACTGCACTGATTCTTCGTGAGTTTTTCGCTAAATTTTCAATTAGTATTCCGCCGCAACCACCGTGTTCGCCTGATTTAGCTCCGTGTGACTTCTGGTAATGAAGCAAACTCAAACGACCGATTCCGTTTTGAGTCAATTGAGATATTAAACGTGAATCGGTATGCGCATTGAAGTTTATTCCGGAAATTGACTTTCCGGTGACTTTTCGAGAATTGGAAAAAACGTTGGTACAATTTTACAACAATTTTTTTTTGGACAAGCTTAGATGTTGGAGTGAAGAAATCATTTACATCATTTTACACTTGCAAAATGATGGCCGATTATAACATACGGTATATAATAATGGGTTGTCAAAAAAGTCTTGCGGTATTTTTATTGAATTTTTTTATTTTTATTGAAATTGAAATGAATTTTTGATGACTCATGCCCAGCTCTTGACTGATACTACGGCTGCTACTATGCCGGTCTCTTTCGACCAATTCAGCGATTTTATCGCAATTTTCGACGACAGGCCTTCCGGAGCGTGGCGCATCTTCTACCACCTCTACACCAGAACGAAAACGTTGAAACCATCGTTGTGCGGTGGAAATGGAAACTGTATCGGGTCCATAAACTGCACAAATTTTATTGGCGGCTTGAGATGCATTTTTGCCTTTATTGTAGTAGTACTGTAAAATATGCCGTATTTTCTCTTTATTTTGCTCCATGTTTGCGACGCTATAACTCACGAACGACTGAAAAGAAACGACAATCGATCAGACACGTGTTAGCGCGTGAAATGAGCTTTCCAAAAAGGTATAACATGACCCGATGCGACGAGCAAAACTAGAACTACGCGCTTTCAGCGCTAACTATCGAAAATACCGCAAGACTTTTTTGACAACCTAATATTTGCATGGTGGCCAATTATTGAAAAAAAAAAATACGCGGTACAGCGTGTGGGAATCACACAAAGAGCATCTAGTATATGCATCAGTGGAGCTCTTAGAACAACGCCTAGTCAGAAACTAAGCGTTATTTTTTATTTACTGCGAAATGATTTGTTCTGTAAGCAACTGGCAGCGAAGTCAGCTATAAGGTTGAGGGAATTCGCCCATTTAGTCGCCTGCAAAAAGAAGTATTCTATAATATTTAGTAAGTTACCGTTCCTACCCACTACCACAGACATTTGAAATCCTGTAGAATTGAAACTAAATTCGGTCTTCAATTTGGAAAGGTTGAAAATAGGTAATCGAATGGGAGGTGGGGTCTTTCCAGCAAAATTAGATATCGAAATCGCCTTTCGTTTACCAGACCTCTGCTGTGTCGCCAAAGCGGATATCACGAAAGAAAAGCTTGCTTTTTTAACACGGAGCGTGTTCACCAAAAGAAATACACAAGCGGCGTTGTAGTCATTGAAGTCTTCTGATGTTTCGTCGAAATTCGTGAAAGGATGCTCTGATTTGTTAGTGGTTCTAACATCATATTTTACGATAAAACTCCAATGTGTTCGAGGACATACTCGTAGTGATATCGCTGGGAAATGTAAGGCAGATGAGCTAGCTAGAACAAGCAACACCCTACAATTAGATTAGAGGGCATTTTTATGCCTCTGGCTATATATGCGACCTGGTCTACGAAAAGTAGGCTTATGTGTAAAAAAAAAAAAAAAAAAAAAAAAAAAAAGCAAGGCAAGCATCAAACGTATCAAAAAATGAGGTTTAACTATTTTCCAATACTCTATGTACATTCTTGCAGGCTCCGTGCAGTGAAGAAAGATAATTATTTTTTTAAATGTCAAAAATTTATTTATTTAAATTTAACTTTTGAAATTTTTCTATTTTCACCAAGCAAAGTGTGTGTTCTAAACACCAAGTCGCAATTATGGTATATACATTATGTATACAAAACAAAAAACTGATCGCAAAGCAAAATAATGATCACTTGATATCGTTGCATATTTTTAGGCGACTTAGAAATGAGCGTGTGGCAAACAAAATGCTTATCAATAAATCCGAAAACGTGAAAGTAACACACAAAATAGTATTTTCAATAATTATATAAACATACAAACAGTTAACTTTATTGATTTAAACAACAAATACACACATATTCACTGGTCTTAATACAATGCTTTCTTTTTTTGCAGATAAAACGAGTTTAAGGAATCCTAAGAAGTGCCATTTAGAATTGTATACGGATATTTGAAATATATCGTAGAACTGAGACCAAAGAGAACATATAGCGTTTACACAAACAAATAGACAAAGAGGAAACGGAGCGAGCTGTTTAGCTGAAAATTCTTTTTTATATTAAAGAGGAAAAAAAAAAAACAGACTGTAACTCTAAGCACCCAACTGTAAAGCATTTGATTAATATTTATATACTTATTATTGAAATAACTAACTCGATTGGTAGTTAGAAACGCCTACACTCGCACTCACCTATTGCAGAGTGAAACATATGGTATATAAGCACTTGACGTTTGATCGCTTGAAGAGAAGCAGCAGTGATTTGAAACAAAAAATCAAAAGAAGAAACATTGAGAACCTTTCGAATGGTCGGACTTACCACAATCTTAGAATTTAATAGATTTAATTATATACAAAAGTAGTTACGAAATTATGGCAGATAAATATAGCAAAACGACCTCTAGCAGCGTGTTAGTTGAAATGAACGACAGAAAAAAGGCTACAAATGCGCAAGCGACACGCCAGTTGCCCGGCGACGACGCTTGCAGTAGCGCGCATCCTAAAAATGTGCAAATCCTAACGAAGTTGGCCAGCACACTGAGCGAAAGCTACCAGCTGGTCAAGCAACGACAAGAGAAATACAAAGAACTGAGCTCCAAAATGGGCGGTGCAGACACACCACAGCTCATAAGCTATACACAAGATGGCGACGATAGCAGCGCCGGCGAGTGGCAGGAGGTGAAGAATAAACTGAAGCGTAAGAAGAAGTTATCCACTTCATTGACGTCCGTCAGCGACTCGGTAAATCAAGAGAAGCGCACACGCATCGAGGGAATTCAGCTGAATTGCCGCGGCAAGCTGCACATCACCGAACTGCCGACGCCAGTGCCACAATCAGCCACACGCACTTACGTTAGCGCTGGTGTGGCACAACGCGCCGAACGCTGGGGCGGTGCGAAGCCATCACCGTCCCCCACAAACACGAACAGTGCGACACATAAACAGATGAATACGAACAGCGGCACGACGGTGCAGGCGACGAGCGCGAACATAGCTACAGGAGCCACAGGCACAACAGTGCCACCACCGCGTCTCAAACGGAAGCTGCAGGAAAATGTACAGACTATACAAAAGCTGAATGCGCTTACCGAGCAGCTGAGGCTAGAGATCAACGAGCTGAAGTCGAGCTTAACAACGGAGCGCGGCGCTGTTCGTGTGTTGCGGTAAGTACCATGCATATTGTTAGTAGATTGCGGTTTTTGTTAACTGTTTACTTGACATTTCGTTAATTGCAGTGCACAAAATGAAGCAGAGACAAGAAAATGGCGAAATGAAGTGAAGAGATTACAAAATTCGCTCGAAAATTTGAAAAAGAACACCACTTTGCCGCTGATCGGCGCCAAAAAGGCGACAGATGCAGCCAATGAGAACTTAACAAATGCTTCCGTAGCTGGCACCACAATCAACTATGAAATACAAAGACTGACAAATGAAGTTAACGCGCTGAAAGAAGCGAATAGAGCCTTAGAAGAGAAGAAAATGGTGAGTAAAATGCCAAGCTTGCATGGTTTCGCCAATTAATTGCATGAAATGTGGAACGTACTTATATTTGTTTTTGTCTTTTCTGATTGCTTTCGAAAATTCGTATAAAATGCTTCGAAGTCTTTGCATATTTGTGCTGCCAAGCATTCTTCTAATATAAATTTCTAAGAATCCGCTTAAAGTTTGGTTGTTCCAACATTTCCCACACAAATACAATTGATGCTATTGTGAGCCCAAGCCATAATATACCGAAAGCTGCCTGAAAATGTCCCAATTTAAGCACAACTGGATCGTCATCATTCCGCACATCGCGTATACTTTTCTTTCCCGACTCTATAAAGGCCGCATTCATGAGGCTTTCCCAATGAATAGCGTAACCGAACTCGTGCGAACTGCGTATTAGCCTGTTGATGAAACCCAAATAAGGCGACCCATACGGCACGATGTAGACGGCATGAAACGGTACCAAGCAAGCGGACATCACATGGAATAAGGGTCTGCCGCGAGAATAGTGAATGCGCGCGTTCGCATAGAATGCAGCAAAGTGATACTTCTGAACATAGGCGCAAGAGAGGTTATTCCTTTTTATGCCAATCAAAAGTTCCTCGTCCGGCACAACAACCACTTTACGCTTGATAATTGCTTCGTTTGGCTCACTATCATTCAGAAAATTATCCAAATGCTTCGTATATCTGCTGTATGCTAGCAAATTATATGGTGACTCAGCCAAATCCTTCAAGGTATTCACATCATCGAGATATGTGCGAAAAACAAGGCTGCTTGTGAGATTGCCTTTAAAGGTATTGCAAATTAGCATACCGTAGAACAGCCAGAAGAATAGGAAAATGCGCAGCGAAGTGCGTTTGGGTATACGTGTTAATGGCATTGTCAAGGTGATGGCATATAGTTGCAGTAGATCGAATTCGGATTGACTCAGTCGGAGATGTACCAAGTTACAAAAGATATAGGCGAGTGGTATCGACAGCAAAATCGTCAACCAAACGGGAATAGTGAACGAACGAAATAGATTCCAAAATGTCGTCGCTATTTTCGCCTTCGGCACCAAAGCGCATAAACTATCCCGACTGTGAACGATCGTATATTCGGCTTTTTGTGAGAAACTTGGCGCTGCCAGAAAACGTACATTAAACGCCACATCATCTAACTCCTTTGCGATTTCTTGGAAACAAATATCTGCTTTTAGTGTGAAGTTACCGAACCTACTAACTCGGCGTATGACACGCGTAGCGTTTAACCGTTGCGCAACGAACTGCGACATCAGCGCATCACTACCAATAACGTTTTGGTCACCGCGTTCATCTTCGAAAATCGCACGCACCTCATCGTGATACAGGCACACGCGTAAAGGCCTGCCGCCCATATCCGGCAATTTCGTAGGAAAGAGCTCATCCTTGCTCGGCAATCTCTCGTTATACAGTTGTATATGTATGAGAAATTCATCGGCGAACGGATTGTATCTGTAGATTTGCAGTACACTGTCTCTTCTAAACATGATCACAATGTTGAGAAACCAAATTTTCCAAAACGTCGCGAAGCTGCGACGCAACCAACTCTCTGTCACTGTATCCGCATTCATAATGAGCATGATGACATGAGAGAGGTGCTTAGCTGCGGATTTTTTGCGCAAAATGCCAAGGTCGACGCGTTGTGAGGCGTCGTGAAAGATCATTACCAGATACATTAGTATGCCATCGTTTTTGATAAGATCCAGCGGTACGGTTTTAACACGATTTCTGCCGAAAACGAATTAAAAAAAATTTTAAATAAATAAATTAAGCATTAAATTTGGCCACAGAGATCAACATAAAAACATATAATGTTTTCATTTTAGTCCACACCTTAATGTAATGTATGAAGTACCGCAATCACTTAAATACCGTAATATATCACCCGAATAACCGGAAGAGGTGCCGTTTTCGAAATAGACATAGACCACTTTCGTATGAAAACTACATAAAATCTTGCTCGTACTCTCAATCAGCGCAATATTGGTGCTGCTATTCGCTGGTACAAAGCTGCCCAACAACGTCGCCGCGCCAAGCCTCCAAAGTGCAGCGATGCCGAAGATATAGTACAAAGGCGAAAGTGTCATCGCACCTGGACGAGCGCGAATATGCGAAACAACTGTTGGCACTCAGTTGGTGGTCAATTCTTTTTATAGATGGATGAAAGACAGCTGGCCAAAAGTAGATTATGGAATGGAATATTTTTCACAAATACAAAAGCATACAAATATATGCAAGCGCCGTATGCATTTGGCTTATTGGAATTGACCAAAGCTAATGCCATGATTAATTTCATTAATGTAATCCATTTATTGTGCATTTGACAGTTGACGGTGCTATTATTTATTTTAGTGCCGGTGTTGCAACAATGGCAGGCGTTTAGAACAAATATATTCGTAAAGGGGTCGTCGCATGGCAAATAGTGTGGCATGCAACAGTGTGTTACTTAACATTAATTAGGGGGTGGCATAAAGTGGATCGTGCAGTCCGATTTATAACATCCACAGCAATATATTTGTGTATATAATTAGTCTGTAGGTGTTTGTGTGTTTGTATGCGTATAATAATTATAAAAAATTTTCGAAATTCTATTTTTACTCTGCAATTTATGCCCGCTATAAATCATAATTAACCTGCATGAATTATAATTAAATGCTGCGCCGTTTTTTTGTAAACCATTCCGTTCGTGTGATCTCGTGTGCTTCTGTGCCAACTAACATTTGTTCGTCACCTCGCGATGTTGTTGTTTTTGC
Organism: Bactrocera correcta; assembly: GCA_027475135.1. Taxonomy (NCBI): domain Eukaryota; kingdom Metazoa; phylum Arthropoda; class Insecta; order Diptera; family Tephritidae; genus Bactrocera; species Bactrocera correcta. Next base: position 28,496,525 of record CM050325.1, read on the forward strand.
GCTTGAATGTCCATATTTGACATGTCACTAGGCAATTTTTGACACTTTGCACATCGCTGTTAATTACAGATCAATGGCGATGCTGACAGACGTAAAGCAGCTGATATGCGCACATTGAAAGATACCTACGAAATCCGATTGACTCAATTAACAAAATCTGCCAAAACTGAAATATCACGTCTGGTAAGTTAAAATAAAGAGGCACGTTTAAGGAATTCAATTCGAGTCACCCTATGTATAAATTACTGTGCCCAAAAAATAAGGTGATATTTGAATTTAAACTGCGCGCGTCGAAGGATTTGGAGAATTATTTTTTTTTAGGTTGGTAGTACTGTCAGTCACATTTATGTCAAATTTCATGTCAAAATATTCATTAGTGTTTGAGATACGTGTCGTTTTGTGAGCTGCTAAAAGTGAGTTTTTCGTTTTTTGCGATGGCGAAATTTGTTGAGCAAAGAATTTGCAGATACGTTGAGGATGGTGCAGAAAGCCTTTGGCGATGAGGCTATGTCTAAAAAAAACTTTTTACAAGTGGTATAGTGAGTTCCAAGCCGGCCGTGAACGTGTCGAAGACGAAGAGCGTCCAGGGCGACCATCAACCTCAACCGACGAAGCTCACGTTCAACAAATCAAAGATTTGGTGTTGAAAACCCGTCGATAAACAATTAGAGATCTTGCTGATGAAGTTGGCATATCGAAAGGCTCAGCCAATACCATTTTGACTGCTTTGGGACTCAAGCGCGTCAAATCTCGACTGGTACCGAAAACATTGAATTTTTTGGAAAAAAGGCGTCGCGTTGAAGTATGTGAAACGATGCTTTCCGACTACCAGGGTGTCATGAAACGCATTATAACTGGCGATGAGACATGAATCTATGCTTACGACCACGAAACAACCGATCAATCGAGCGTATATCGTGCCAAAAGAGGGCCGAGACCAAAAAAAACCGCGCCAAAGTCGCTCAAAACTCAAGGTCATGTTGACTGTTTTCTTCGATTATCTTGGTGTTTTGCATTATGAATTCCTTCCAAACGGTCAAACAGTCAACAAGGAATGATATTTGAACGTTATGCGTCGTTTGCGTAACGCTATCCGCCTAAAAAGGCCGGAATTGTGAACAGACAATTCTTGGTTTTTACACCACGATAATGCACCATCCCATACTGCCCTCGTAATTCGTGATCATTTCGCCAAAAACTCAACCCATATCATTCCGCAATCACCGTATTCGCCTGATCTGGCGCCGTACGACTTCTGGCTGTTCACCAAGCTCAGAAGACCGCTCCGGGGACGAAGCGAAGACCTAACTGTGACTACAACCAGTGTTTCGAAGATTGGAAAATCCGTTGGCATAAGTGCACTGCATTGGGAGTGGATTACTTTGAAGGGGATGAAATTGATTTGGAAGAATGAATAAAAAATTTTCAAAATAAAATTTAAATAATTTTTTGGGCACAGTAGTATGTATGTGTACTCGTAAATTTAAATTCTCTTAACTAGTTGGCGGTTAGACATGTTCTATTAAGTTTAATACAACCAAAAGATGTATTTTGTAACTTTTCGTTAAGAAGCGAGAAAAATTTGATCGAAATTGCCTCGGCCGGTTCCAGTGACAGTCACTCTTTAACATTTCCAACGTTTTTGAGCATTAGTCTAGTAAAGTTTAGGGAAATTTGTTTTCTTTGAATATATTTCCTGCATAACATCGTGTGTAAGCTATATAATCACTACTTTTCCGGTTCTTAGATGTACTTCCTACACTCCACAATATAGTTTTCTTCTTACTTATTGCCGTAGATACCGACAACGCAGTTATAGCCGAGTTTACAATAGCGCGCCAATCGTTCTTCCTCTTGCATGTTTGGCGCCAATCGGAGATTCCAAGTGTAGCCAGGTTCTTCTACATCTGATCTTTTCAACGAAGTTGAGGTCTTCTTCTTCCTCTGCTTTCCCCGGCAGATACTGCGTCGAATACTTTCAGAGCTGGAGTGTTTTCATGCATTCGGACGCATTCGGATCCCAATTTCGCTGAAGTATGTCAATGTCGTCGTATATCTTGTACAGCTCAAAGAATGCGCAAAGAATAATAAATCTTCCGCTGAACTTTCTGTCGAAAACTCGTAACGTCGACTTATCAGATGCTGTTATCGTTCATGCTTCTGCACCATATAGCATGATGGGGATGATGAGTGACTTGAGAATTGGGTCTTTCTTCGTCGAGAGGGCAATTAACTTCCCAATAGTCTACTCAGTCCGAATTAGCACCCATTGGCATGAGTTATTCTGCTTTGGATTTCGAGGCTGACATTGTTTTGGTATTAATACTGGTTCCAAGATAGACAACATCTAAGACTTCGAAGGTTTGACTGTCAACAGTGACGTGGGAGCCAAGTCTCGAGTGCGACGACTGTTTGTTTAATGACGGGAGATATTTCGTCTTGCCCTTGTTCACCACCAGACCCATTCCCTTTGCTTCTTTATCCAATCTGAAGAAAACAAAACTAACGACACGGCTATTGAGTCAATATTATCAATATCTTCGGCGTACGCCAGCAGCTGTACACTCTTATGAAAGATTGTGCCTTCTCGACTAAGCTCTGCAGCTCGAGTCCTACAGCAGTAGATTAAAGAAGTCGCATGATAAGGAGTCCAACTGTCTGAAACCTCGTTGGGTATCGAACGGCTTAGCGAGGTCCTTCCCGATTCTGACGGAACTTTTAGCATTGTTGTATTGCTTCGATTTGAGGTTTTGATACCTACACAGCACACCGAGCATTAGCTTGGCGTCAGGGATACTCGGCTTTGCTACTGATTTGACTGGTTGGCCAGGTTTCAAATACGATTCTTTGTATCTTGGTTTATCGAAATGTGGATTCGTTCACCAGTCACATCCCGATGCACGACCGCGACGACTACTTTTTGTAGCGTTCAAGCAGCATTTTTGACATTGCATCGTCTTTCAACTCGTAAGACAACAATTTTGTTGTGTCTTTATCGAGTAACGCGTCCAGTTTCTCATCTCGTTTTTCAAGCCAAAATCACGAATTTTTAAGCGTTCAAAACACATACTCTTTGCTATAGTATTATCACTTCCACCAAAATTCGATGGCTTTCGATTGAGGTTCATATTAAGGTAATGAAGAAGAACATCCTACAATAGCATTTTCATGCATGAATTTCGATACATTTGAGTAAAAAAATAACGGGTGGGCCATATAAAATTTCAAAATCGAAGATAGGGCGTAAAAGATTGAAAGTAGCGTTTGCTGTATGGCACGTAGCTCCGTTCTGCTGGAACCAAATGTAGTCCAAGTCTTCCTCTTCAATTTACTTGAAGAAAAAAGTTTTCAATATTTCCCAGTTTTCTTCTAGTAAATAGCGACCCAGTTCGTAAATTTTAGACTTACTTTACTGAATATCTGTCACTTTCCGAATGGTATTTGACGTTTCCAATGTCGAAATATAGATAATTAAAATTTAAAACGTTAGATGACCCACCCTATATTTGTTGTTTATGCTTTAAATGAATCACATCTAGAATGCTGAAAAAGACGCATAAGCACAATAACTTTCCAATGTATCTTTAGAATGTTGGAACTATGGAATCAAGTTTAAGCCATATCTTACCAAAACCCAAAAATAAATGGGTTAGAACAAATATTTCCAAACCATCGGATACTTTTTTCAACTCTTTCATCAGACATGGGCATGTACTATATATATAAAAAGTCAGCCTCATTATTTTTGACTATTAAGTTTTTACTTTTAAAATTTTCTACTTATCAATATAAGACACGAGTAATCTTCCTACGACAATATCATTCACGACTTTACTAATATATAGTAATAAACCAAGTGTTTAAATTGTCTATCCATCAGTGAGTCATACAATTAATGAGCACTTGACGCGTGGTGAAGATAGTTGTGAAAGAATCCAAAACAAAACAAGAAAGAATCTTCGGCTATACCGAAGCTGCATAATGTCATACACAGACATATTTTTTATAGCATAAGGTTATAAAAATTTGTTTAGCTATGTTATGCCAGATCGGGACAATTTATTCGGAAATTATATCATTGCCCGGGAGAATAAACTATTTTCGATAATTTGTCAAATAAAAGCGTTCTCCATTCAAGAATTTGATCGTACAGTTGGCATGAGAGCTATATGTTTAAGTGATCCGATATCAGCTGTTCCGTCAAATGAGCAGCTTTTTGGTTAAAAAAACACGCGAATAAAATTTCAGATCGATATCTCAAAAACTCATGTATATAAAGACGTATAGATCAACAGACAGGCGAAATGCGTAAATCGGCTCAGCTCGTCACGCTGATCATTTATATATGTAGTTTTTCGGTCTCCGCCGTTCCTTTCTGCATGTTGCAAACTTCATCGCAAGACTTAAAATACTCTGTTCAGGGTATAAAAAGTTATGAAGTAAATAATGTTGCATGCAACAAACAACTGCCTCTACAGCACTTCTCTTTTGCTTAATTCTTAACTTTTTTGGTACAAATATTTATCAATGTTGTTGGGAGAAATACATGCGAGTTGCTACAGGCGTTTTTTGTGAATTGACGTGTTGAATAGCGAGTTGTTGCTATTTACTGCCGGAAATGAGAGTAAATAGTTCCAGAACATTGACTCAGTTTTACTAAAGACTTGAGGTTTTTGATTACACTACTCAACAAAAGTGAAGGAAAAATTTGCGGCTGATATGCTGGGAGGTCTGTGCAGTATTTGAGTTGTCATGATTACGAATTTGAGTTCAAAATTTTCCATCTCTAACAGTTAAATTTGTCATTTTAGTAAATAATGGCGTTTTGACCCCAACACTCCTTGACTACAACGCAAAAAATTATACGTGATAGGAAATTTTTCTGTCATTATCGGTTTTATCAACCCAAAATTAGGAACCAATATCACTGTAAAAAAATTACTGTTAACTAGTGCTATTTATAAAAAATTATTTTTCATTGAAAAATACAAGCGTCTGTCAACTTTGAGAGTTTAACTCATTTCAATCACTGTTCGTCTTTTAATACTTACCAGCAAATCCATACTCATTTTTAATCTCAAGTGATCCCATATCATTCCTTTGTAAGCTGGTGTGTGCATTATGCGCCTTCATTCTGACTACTGCCCATTTGATTTATGGCAACGTCTAAGACAAGTGTTAGCCGCAAGCGAAATTTAAATAACACGAAACGTAAGCGCGAACATTTCATCTTCGAAAGATTGTGTTCACACGAGGATTCTTTTGCCGCTCTTATATGCAAATTTAATTTTGTGTCGCTCGTGTGAACGCGATGAGTTCGAAAACTTGAGGCGAACCATCTTTCGCATATATCACATACTCAAAGTCTTCTAAGCGGTGCAAAAAAATTATTGTTATCAGCCATTTTATATCTTTATTTCCCTTTTTCTAAAGAATAATAAAATTCAAATTTCCGAAAATAATGTAAATTTTCATTTGAAACAGAGAATTGCAACCATAAAAAGCGTGCCATCCAAGCACGAGCGACGCGGTTTTTTTTGTCATCCCCTCGTCTACAAAAAAAAAAAAAAAAAAAAAAACAGGTTTGGATGATAAAAGATTCTTTGTGTGAACATAATCTAACAACACGGCTAACCTTGGGCGTTGACAGCGCGTCTTACATGCTTCGTTAACAGCCATCCTGCCTTCATTTTGTGCGTGGAATGTTAGTCCTTTCATAGTTTGCCCGATTTTGCGCATATTATATACAATCGTTTTAAAAAAGGAGAAGGTATTTACTCTGCTACCAAGAATTTTTCCCACCACTTCTGTTTTCAGCATTTCATAAGCCATAAGTGTTTTCAATTGCCATTTGCTGCGGGCACTCCGTTGCTAGAAAATATAAAACTATAGAATAGAATAG